>JAOXJM010000019.1:31306719-31317694 GCA_026413425.1 Tringa solitaria
GGACTCGATGATCTCAGAGGTCCCTTCCAACCATGGAGATTCTGTGATTCTGTGAGCACGATAATTTCATATCATAGCTGATGAAACCATAATAAGATGCTGTTGTATTATGCAGGAAACTTGCTAATAGAAGGAGATTTATATACTGCATTACCAAAATATGAATGCTGGATGAATACCTGATCATAGTAACTTGCCAACCAGAATTATGGTTTCTTATTAAGGCAGAGTTTTTCACATCACACTGTAAAGACTGGCATTTTCAAGTGATACAGGGGGAAACCCCCATATTTTTTGCATTATTAAATCTCAAATATAAGTTTGTATCCTGTCCCTAAGAACAGTCTAAAAAGCACAGAAGAGACATTTACTGTTGAGTCTTGAAGGAAAATGACTCGAATGTTCAAGAGTAGCTAGAAATTTGTAGGTTTTGCCAGACTTCTCTCAAGAGCAAAGATATTTCCTCTACAATATCAAGCTAGTATTTCTATGGCCAAATGAGATCATGTAAAACATTTCAGTGGAAACAAACAAGCTATATATGCATATAACTAAAGTATACTTAAGAAGGAAAATAACCATTATTTAAAAAAAATCTTTGAAGGGCAGACTTTATTACATAAAAACCTTTAGAAAACCTAACTTTTTAAGAAGTGTTCCTACTGTTTTATATTTTTCTGCTTTCTGCTTTAAGCATAATCTGTTTATTCCCCATCTGCAATTAAAATACTTTGTGATACCATAACCAGTTGTGGCGGAAATAATTTTGTGTCGATAACAGAGGTTTACACTCAACTTCTGGTAGGAAATAAATTTCAGGAGCAGAATAATACTTAATAAAATACCTTGCTTAGTTTAAATATTTTTGTGATTAAAGCATCATGCTGTTTTGTTTTATATAGTACATAAAATACAGCAGCTCTTGAACACTAAACTTTGTCTCATATGAGACACTGAGTCTGCTTTAAATTTTCAACGTATTTTTAAAGCACTGTCAACTTTTATTCTTTAAAGAAAGGAGTAAAGGAGTTAATTTCTTCAGTGATTCATTCATTTCCCTCCATAAACCCCCTTAAAATATTGCAAATGAATCTTTCTAAACAGCCCCCACAAAACTCAGTTTTACCTATAATGACCTACATGTCCTTGAGTATTTTTTCTTGCTATAAGAAGTGGACTACTTTTCCTACACACATTAATGTTTCCAGATGGCAAAATAAACCTGACATTTATTATTTATATTTTTACTTCACTATTTAAGCTGAATCTTTGCAAAATAGCATTAGGTATCAGACCAAAACCTAGCATCCTAATAGAAAAACACCAGCTTTTACCTGAAAATTCTTTTAATTACATAAGCATAAACAAATGCTATTATCCCAAGGAAGCAGTTATGGCATAAAGGAAGGAGATAATACATTACTATAAATCTTGACTACTGCCACTTCATTCCTTTGTTATATCTTTAAAATTCTCTATCATAACTCTCCGCGTGGCTGGGATACTTCTCTAGGTGGAACTAAGCACCAAATAACCTAGGGGAATGCAACAGCATATGCTCTATTAATAAGACAACAACTTTTCATTGTTCACTGACTACACCGTTTCTCAATAAGTGGAGCATATCCTATGAAAGTAAAGTTAAAGAGTACCAATAAATGATGTTTCTAATATTAGAAAGAGGAAATTATTGCAAAGATAAATAACAGAAAACAAATTTTTGTTGAGAAGAAATAGATTTTTTTGATTTGTAACAATATGGCAATTAAATGCAGCTGTTTTCTTTGGTACAGATTCATTCAGTAGGTTATCCGGTCTTCATGGACTCTTAAAGTGTGTTATATCAATAACAAGCTTACTATGTGCTTCTACTATATAAAATTTATTATGTTTTAGTGTCCACTGTTTATCTTGTTGCAGCTTAAGAAACAAAAAGAAAAATGTACTATATTCAGTAAATTGTCTTCTCATCACAAATCCTACCCACTTATAATGAAAAGCTACAATAAAACTTGTAACAGTACAGCAGTGTGGCACAGAGTCAAAATGTATCTTCATCTTTTCCAATACTCAGAGTTAAAGCAGAAGACTAGCTGTAATGTACAGAAAGAGACTGATAAGGAAAAACAATAAAATTATATACAACTTCTCGTAACATTAGTTAACCAGTGCACACACACATATACACAGTAAATCATACGGTAACACAATGAAGATGGTAATGTAATTTTTGTGTTGCAGTGAAAGGCTCTCACACAAAAATGGTATGAATCTGAATCTACTTCCTTGAGGGTGTAAAGATATGCCTACATATCTTGGATAATAAGTGTGAAACTATTTTACACAAGACACAGCAGTCTGCTTTGGAGGAAGAGGTTTTCTGTTCTATGATACAGAAGGAAATGACTTCACAAATACATCTAGTGTATTGCATAAAATAGAACATTAGTGTATCTCCATGACCACTTTTTATTGTTAAATTCTGAAGCCTGAGTTAACAAGGAGATATGATATAAAGGTCAGTTTTCTATGAATATAGCTTTCTACTTAGCAGCTGTCAAGTCCATATGGAGCCTTGTATTACATAAAAAGCCCACTGAAACTGCCAAACTCAGCAAAAGCTTCATATAATCAGTTGGGGTCAAGAACCTTGTCTTTAGGTTAGGGAATACAAAAGAACTATGTGACATAAAGGATATGTCATATTAACAAGATAAACCAACATTTTTCTAAGGCTTCAGGATGGCAAGCTAATAATAAAAAATAATAAATAAAAATTATGAAAAATTTATTTTGAAGTAGAAATGCACTTTACTGAGAAGAACACTATCTTTGCTAAAAGTACAAAACCACTTTATTCAACAGGTGAATTATTTTATTTAAACCTTGTAAGGCTTTAAACCTTTAAGGCTTGGCTCCTGTTCTCACATGAAATCTTGTATTAAATAAAGGTAATGTTGTGAGAGAAGCATAATTACAGAAGTCTCCACTGTTCTCATGATCATCCCCTGTAAGAGCTGGGGTAGGAGAAGCCCTTAACAAGTCGCTATGAAACAGTTTCTGAAGACTTGTAGAAGCAGGAACTCCTCCAATCGATAACATCGAAGCTTACAAAACATTACACAGCTGGAAGATGATCTTCACTGGAGAATACACTCCTTTTACCACATCATAGCAATAAAATAGTTCCTCTTTTTTTTTTTCCTTTTTTTTTCCTGTTTTCTTTTTTTCTGAGAATATATAGTTTATACTTATGTATATTGCTACTTACTTTTTTTTGTAATACCTGCTTTCTCAACTTGCCACATTACCCTGGGTGTTCCTTTCAGAACCATACTGCAGCCGGATGCAGTTTGGACTTAAGATTTCTTTAACGACAATTTTAGATTTTCTAAACTAGTTTTCACACAGCACAAAAAGGAAGATATTCTCAGAAAAAGAAAATAAAGTCACCAAACAAACAAACTCCATTTGGGAAGCTTTGTTCTAGATGAATGGAGAATAGTGGGTTGAGTTTGGAATTATTTGAGAAAGCAATCCTGTCTTCACTCATAGTCCAATTCTAAAAAGAAATTTTCCTCCACCTTCCCTAGGAGGCCACTAGGGAATTTCATTAGCAAATTATGCCAGAGTGTATAAATCATCAAAGGAGAGAGCATGTAGATGTGTGCCTTCTGTAAGAAAAGTTTTTCTCTCTTTTGGAAGTAGTGAAGAGGTGGGGAGGTTCCTGTCTCTCTGAAGAGAAAGTGGGAACAGGCAAGGAAGTGATATTCTTCCAAAAGGAAAAAACCAAACTTGTATGTAATTTTGATCAGAACTTCTGATCAAAAGGCAGTGGATGGTACAGGAGCAAAGATGGAATAGAAGCAAGTATTCAAATACTTCTGAATACCTGAAAAGGGTGCAGAGAATATGAACAGATATGTTTGAGTTGTGAAGCAAGTAATTCTTTTGAAGTGGCAACTAAAGTAGGGTGTGCTAAAAATAATTATCTATTTGAAATGGAGCTAACCTCCTGAAATAAATTCTACAAGCTGGATTAGAACTCAGTGTTCATCAGGAAATTGTGTATTTAAATTCAATTTTTTTGTATCACAAAGATGTCAGAACAGTTGTTGTATACTATCAGTCTGTTGTTTGAAGAATTTCACCCCTGCAATGTAAGAAATTCCATAAAAAGTAAAATAAAATAATGGAGTGCCAAAAAAGAAAGGGCATTATGAAAAAAACAATAGAAATCATCAGTTGTAACTGTTGAAAAATGTTTGTTTCCCAAAATGGGAATTATCTGGAGGATTTTATTAATATCAATAAAGGCCAGTGATTTTCTGCTACGTGTTACACCTTTAGCTCTTGAAGGTGAAAAATACCTCATTTTCCTTCTGTGTTACTAGTCCAAATGTAATCTGAAGCGATAATAACTGAACTGCTACTGTCTGCACCCATTTCTGTCTCAGAATTGGATAGTTGCTTTTAAGGGACATTAGTGAGGACTGCTGCTGAAAGAGAAGGTCCCAATCCCCAACCACAAATGTTCCCACCAACTCCCTTGTGCTGGCACTAAAGCTCACACAGCCATGTGGTGAGCTAGTTCAGGGAATTGACCCAACTGAAAACAGCAAAGGAAAATAAAACAATTCGTTTTTCAGCTGAATCTATTTCCTGAGATAATCCTTGAACAGCTGCATATGTGCTAGTGCCAGGATTGGCATGAGAGACAACAGGAACGCATAGCCAAGACTGGGAGATGACTTACAGTGATCATCAAACTGCAGCCTTAGTCCACTGCCTAGACTAAACCAGGAAACCAAAGAGCAGTGCTTTTCACTAATTCTGTTTCAAAATGCATGAACATTGGACGAGATGGAAATGAAGTGGTATCTCTAAGCTGGGATTTCAAAGACAAATGTTGAACCCCCTTGGACAAAGCAATGTGAATGATGCTTGATGTTGACCTACAATTGCCCGCATTTTAATCTTGAGTGTCTGATCACTCTGCCTCAGATGGTATGTTTTGTAAAAAAAAAAAAAATATAAAAAAGTGAAAGCTGGCCTGTTTACACAGACTGATACAAAGTTCTGGAGGGACAGATACTAAGAATATAATGATTTAATGTGTCTTCACAATGCTGGCTGTAAATATGATTATGATCTCAATATGATTTTAATGATATAAATAGTAAAGGAAATATAAAACATCAAAACTTTTAAGTTACATTACAGCATAAAAAGAAGCATGTCATCTCCACAACATGCTCAATATGTAATAAAGGTGCATTGTTTATATTTATGGAAGTTGTACTACATTACATGACTTCTAATGGTGTTTTTTATTTATTAAATGGAATTTCCTACACAGATTTTCAAGGAATTTGCCCATAGTACAACAGGAAATGATTGTCAAATTTCTACCAAATGTTAGATTTTTTTATGGTGAACATCCTGTGACATAAATTTCCCTGTCTGATTCTTTATATACAAAAATCTTCGTACCTAAGAACTCAGGATTTACAGACAGAAATATGAGAAGACACTCACACATTTTTTGTGTTTGTGACAGTAAACAGCAATCCTGATATACTCTTCAAATGAATTTATTTCCATAAGTAGTTGAGACTATATTTTCCTTTTGACATCTAATGAGATTGTTCTTTAGAGCAGTCTTAAGGTTTTTCTGAATAATGTGTTCAACTAAATAATAAGCAATTGTAGTTCTCTGTCATAGTAGTTTGTATTAATTTTTAACATTTTCTGTCAAGATTTTTTAAAATACATTGGGCATTTACCGGATCTTTGTACCATGCAGTCACATATTAGTATGGAACCAACATTTGAAAGTCTTCTTCAGTGTTTGTATGAACCTTCAAATGCAATGAATACGCAGTCTCTAAAAAAATGACAGTAACATGGTTTTTTACTCCACCATGCTAAAAAAGTCTTAGGGAATTTTAAGCAAGGATCAGGGACATAACAGACTATAAAGAAAATACTGTGTCAGTGATCCCCCTGGGAGCAGTTAATCCTTGGATCACTGACATGACCGCCCACAGCTGTTCTAAAGAAGCATTGTTTTTCTGATGGTTCAGTGTATACTTTATCTACAGATTTTTGACATAGACCATATTGGCATTGAAGAAACAGCTATAATTTACTGTGTTTAATGGATGGCTATCAAAGTCTCCTTAGCCACAAATTACTGACATGAGAGGCTGTTACTCTCCATGGTACCAATGCCTGTCTGGGAAGGTATACTCTATGGATTACTGAGAAGATGGCTTGCAAACGATTACTCTCTTGCAGTTAAATTCTTTCATGCTCTTTGACACCATCATTCACAGATTATCAATGTGGTATTATTTAAAGGAGGAAAATACTATGTCTTGAAACTGTTATATTAAGAAAGACACCAGGCAATTGCAAATTCTTTTAAACCATGCAAAATTAACACAGTGGACTGTAGTGTCTTTGAACCTTGTACTGTGTACGTCCTGTCAACATTACACTGGATATTTTTTAAATAACCTAAGGATCTTTTAACTGCAGAGTAGATAGATGTTTACATATATTAAAAAGAGTAAATGCTGTATCATTGACACATTACTTCAAGTATGTGCCCATAGAATCTGCCTGACAACATAGCTTTATAAAAGAGAATAGATTTTTACAAGCAAAGAACCAATCTAACCAATGTAGTCATTTTACATTGAGAACTCTTTTTTATCATGGTTTTAGTATCATAGAAAACTGGCACCATAAGGATTGGTATCTATCAGAGAAAAGCCTAGTGAAACAGAAAGCATGAGGTTTGAAGAATTTGAATAATGAGAAAGTGGGGAAAATTACCTCATACTCCTGTGAGAACTTCAAATTGTCATTTGCTTTCAATCTTTCAATGTGATCTGCAAGTTCCAAGATAGGTATTGGGGGATGACTGGCCATACCTGTTGAACAAGAAAGAAGAGAGTTTAAAGTAAACCGCAGTGATGACATAACTCTAAAATTTAGAAAATGCAGTAGTTAGAATGGCTAGAAATGTGTAAGTAGTAAAGATGTCATATGTGAGAGAAGCAGGCAAATAGTTTGGTTACTCAAAGCAGGACATGCTCTGGATAGATGAACTCTGAAGCCAAATGAAAAGAAGTCACCAAGCATATTCCCAAAGCTAACATTCCTATTGTAGAGGAAAGAGTTACTGTGACATGAGTCAATGAGGTTAGCTAGGCATGGAAAAATGAGACAGTTAGACCTAATGTTGACCTCTGCTTTGAGTAATGACTCTTAATGTCATTTCAAATTCCTTCTCCTGCCCTACTTGAAATGGAAACTCCATTGAATTAGATGAAGAAAGGTGAGCTGAGAAACAGACACTGAAAGAGCCCTAAGAGGGGAAAGAATAGTGCTTTGGCAGAAAACAAAATGACTTATGCATAATCAAGAAAAGCGAACTTGAAGAATGAAGGTTACCAAGGTAACCAGAGACACCTAAACCTGCAAAGGAAATGGTATAAAACAAAGAAATCCCAAATCAACATAAAACTAACTTATAAAATAAACTAGAAAAAATGAAATGGATAGCTTGAGGATTAATAATAATGCATCAAGGTCTAGAAGACTGACTATGTATTCTGACTAAATTAGAAATACTTAAATAGTTTATGAAATTTTGAGGTGACTGACATTCACATGCAATTGTGAATGAGTAGAATAACATGCACCATTGATTTTAGACAACAGTCACTGAAGACAACATTGGACATCAGACAATTAGAACTTCAAAAATGTTTTCACTAGTAGCAGATTGTAGAGGCAGGGGTTGTCGAGTTTGGCTGGACACATACTGACTGCACTAGTACCTTAAAATATGCTTAATCTGAAACCCCATTCATCAACCCCCAAAAGTACCTACAATCTACTTCAGGTGTAAACATCTTTGTCCACTGATGAAGATACTGAATGAAAAAGATCTGGGAATCAGAGATAGAAATGGGTGTTGAATTGAATATAGGGACAGCCAGGCAAAAGAAAGACAGAAAAGGTGTGGGGTCAACTAGAGCAATCTGCCAGCTGAGGATTTGCCAGGCAAAAATTTGTGAACATGTTTGTTTCATGCTAATAATCTTCACGACCCTTCTCTGAAGTGCTTACATTCTTCTCTTTATGCTTTATACTATCACACCTAAAATGAGTTTTCAATTGCTTGTGGGAAGAAATCAGAGCTGGCCAGAAAAATTAAGCTAGTGAACCCCATGATCTCTTGAAAGGGAAAACAGTGATGGCTCAAGGGGGCTCAAGCTGGAAGCCATGTTGCACAATGCGCTTTGCTTTGTCACCGTGAATTTCAAGAGCATGCCCAAAACAGTTAACTTGCATTTCCTGAAAATTTAGCTGAAAATGACTGTGTGGTTACAACACAGTCACACTACAGCATGTTTTTCTTTTCTTTTCTTTTCTTTTTTCTTTTCTTTTTTTTTTTTTTTTAAATTCTTATTTTCTTTTTGATTCTTTGACATTTCAGGCATCATACTAGAGTCCAAAATAATGTCCAGCAGCACTGGCCCTGATTCTTCTGACCCTATGCATATATATTTATATATTACCTCCATAGCACATCTGTGATGGTGAGACATTATTTAAAGTAGATATTAAGGCAAGCTGTCAGTCAACTAACAAAGCACAATATGCAGATATTATGGGTAGATTTCTTATACAGTTCAATTAACAAAACAGTGTATAAGTACTAATTTATTTGAATCAGTTCTGGTTGTCTCCCATTTTCTTAGAAAATTCACTTAATAGAACTTGGGTATTCTCAAAATGAGTATGGGTGACAGTCATCTAATAATTACACTGATTGATCCAGATCAAGCACCCCTATGGAAAATATGTAAGTGAAAAGGCACAAGAGAACTCTAGATTGATCCAGAAATGGAGGTGGACTGATGTACATCTAAAACAGTGCTTGAACAGAGAAAATAATAGAGACAAAGATGTTTAGACCTTTTCGAGCGAATCGTGGGAGAGAGTTATTATCATATAAGGACTGAGTGGTAGTTTGGCTAGAGAGGGAGGACACAGAGCCAATCAGGGAGGCGTAGGGGACTGAATTACTGCTCAAAGCTGTAAAAAGTAAAAGCCAATCGGAAATGGGAAACAAATTAGTAACAGCAGTAGACCATCATAATCAATCAATCTTGTACATACAGGCACTTCAGACATGCACAAAACAGCCTCTGGAAACTAAACTAAGGAGATGTCTAAAGGTCCAAATACTCTACTGAAAACATGAAGGACATAAAACAAAGGAGAATGAGACGTGCTCATTACATGATGAACCTGACTAAATCACCAACATTTTGTAAGCTCAAAAATTAGCTTACAATGAAGTAATTTTTTTTTTAAAATGATGCTGTGCAACTATTCTTATTAAACTATTTTTGCTTATATGCTTCTGTATAGGCCACTTGAGATTCCAAAGGGGAGATTTCATACTAAACACTTATTGCAAAATGAAACTTGATGCAAAGCTTTCTTTTCTAAGGGAAAAATAGAACCACTTAAAACATCAGAAACTGGCAAATTTTGCCTATGTATAGCCCTTTTCTCCACAACTCATTTCAGGCACTTACAATTGGACATTTAGTAATTTCCTTCAAATAATATTTTGCTGTTAATTTAGGGAATGAAGCAATTGCATTCGGTATATTTTCATCTTTTAAATATATAAAATGTTTGAGATATATATGAGATGATAAAAGTAGCTACTTTTTAAAAGAACTGCTGGAGGACTTTTGTTACGTAATCAGTCTATGAATCATAATAAGCATCATAAAAGAATATGCTGTGAATGAGCATTTTAAGATATCATATCTGAGCTTAATGTGAATTGCATGTGAACAGTAGGTGTAGAACTTGACTCAAAAAACCCACCCAAAATACAGATAAACACACTCATTTGTGGCTACAAATAAGAAAATACACTTATTTGCTGACACACCTCCACATCAATCATGATATGCTATGAAAACACAAAAAAAAATACAAAATACAGCTAAATTACAACAGATCCTGTGACATGCTAGAAAGTAAAAAACCACCATGCTAAAAACATGCTTTCAAACTTTCTTTAAAATAAGAAAATATATAAAACACTTAAAAACTGAAACAGAAAAAAATAAACCAAACAAAACCTAAACCTACTACATGCAAAACACAGCTGAAATTGTCTCTATAAGAAGCTTTTATTTCCAGATTTGGTAGAAGATTGCCAAATGTGATTGATCTTACGCAGCCTAGTAGTAACCCACAGGAATTAAATGAGAATGTATAGTTTAATTACAGTGTAGAATTATCTTTTGGTTAATTTGTGGTAGATACGTGACCAAGGAACATGGGATACCATATGTGCCACAATTTCAAGGAAATACTGAGAGAACAAGGTCAGAATTTGTCTGCATATTAACAGACATTAAACATGTTAAGCAAGCTCCTTTACCCCACTAAAACAAGTGGGTGTTTCAGCCTCGTCATTAGTGCATTAAATTAGGATTTTTTTGTTGTTGTCAGGGTTTTGTGATAAGGGCTTTTAAAAACATCTAAGAAACAGACATTTATTTACAAATTTGAACTTGTAGGTTGACGCGACACAATAAACAGGAATGAAGTTAGAAATTAAGAAAAATGCATAGCTGCTAGCATACAGATTATGATCTAGATGAACTGAAAATGCAATACTCTTTTTTCACAGATATTTCTTCATTAAATGAATGCAAATCAACCTGCAATAAGAGTGAATTTCAATGCAGATTTGCTATATGGCTCTGAGGACACAACCACTACTTTTGTTCAATCACATTTTCATGCTGAAAATACAGTAATAACAAGGGTCAGTAAAAGTACACTTGAACTCCCACAGACTAATGTTTCATGCTTTACTTTTGTGTTAAACTTGAAAATATATTATGCTAAAGAAACAAAT
>JAOXJM010000019.1:31356672-31392585 GCA_026413425.1 Tringa solitaria
AAATTAATAGCAAGATTTTTTAGTCTTGAAATTAACCACACTGACCTTTTATCAAGGTTTTCATACCTGCAGAAGCCCTGATCACATGTACCACAGAAGCAAGATAGGCAGGAATGAGTGGCAGGAGGAAAAAGGAGGTGACTATCCAGAGTGAACCAATGACAAACAGGCAGGTCAAATTCAAACTTGGCCAAAAAAGTAATACTATTTTTGCCTTTACGGTATTTGGGCTCCAATACCTCATGTAGTCTCCCATTTCTGACATTCTAGTAATTAAAAATAATTTAAACTACCACAACACAGAGGTTGAGAGTGGAAAATCTGTGCAAGGAAGAGGAGAACCAAAGTCCAGCAGCATCTCCTTTTCCTTTTCCATCTCCCCTCCCTTTTACCTTTCCCATCGCACCTCCCCACCTGTTGCCATCTCTCTGCTGAATTTAAGCTGTAAGGACACTGGGCTTTGCAAAATACATAAGTAAGTACATAGAGATAGACAGCCAGACTGGCAGGTAAAACTGCAACAAAGACCTCCAAGGACAGAGACAATATTTTGAGAAGAGGGTCATCAGCAAAACGCAGTTGTAGGAGACCTGTGCTCAAAAAAGGTATCTGCAGAGCTGAAATTTAGAACGAAGATTGGAAGAAGAAACTAAAGAAGCCAAAATCCATTTATTTATTCACATAAAATGCTTAAGAGGCAAATTCAAGTCTTGTCTTTATGCTAGGTTGATAATTTCTTATATTTCCAGTCATTCCAGTCATAAATTGAGACCTAGTAGTGAGAGGTGATTCCTCGAGTACCAGGAGCTTTGGGAATCTTCAGTTTTATAGAGCACTAGTGTATTCCAATCAGTAAAATCCTCTTTTAGAAGTTTTTTAAACTTGATGTGATCAGGCCTTTGTTTTCAAAATAATCTATAAAACATATGGGAAATTTTTCAATATAAGTAACCCCATACCTATTTAAAATAAGCTTCTCATTTTATTGCACAGCTATTGATATGAATAAGGACAAGTATAAATATCTTGGTTATTCCTAAGGTTGCACTAATAAATACATTTCCTGTGAAATGTGTGGTGAAGTGGATACATGCTAATGACAGAAATACTGTAATAATGGGCTAACACAAGTTTCTAATGATTCTAGGTTCTCCACTGAAACAAAAAAAATAATGGTGGGTGGATAAGGCATTGTACAGTTTGCTACGTTGACTGTGACCTGGCTCAGATCTCCCTGATGCTTTAAAATTTCAGGGCATAGGTACAGGGTGAAGTTTCCAGGTTTGAGGGAGCCATCAGTATGACACACCTTAGCATTTAGTTGCACACCTATACAGAAAAGGATGCTCAAGTTTGGCCCAAGAACCTTTATATGTGAGTATTCTGAAGAAAAGTTGCTAAAATGGAGATAAAAAATGTTAGCTGGTAGACTGAAATTTAAAAAGGAAAAAAAAAAGGCAGTTCTGGATAGCTGTCTGGTATACTAAATGTTTTCACTGTGTCCTTGAAAAGAACATAAAATGCCCTAATTACCTGTGCATCAGCCAGCATGATGTCCTTCAGTGCAGGCTGACCCTTTGGCTCTCCATTTTCCATCCTCACGTAGTGGACCTGGTATCCTCGGATTTGACCATGCTGCTTATTGGGTACAGGTGAGCGCCATGACACTTTAACAGCAGTAGAGTTGACAGCCTCTACCTCGACTTTGCGAGGAGGACCACTAGGAACTGGAACAACATCATTGGACAGAAGAGAATTACAGGCACCTGTCCCACCCATGTCTTTTGCTTTATTTTTTAGAAGGGCAGACTCACTATGTTTTCTTTGAAGAATACAAATTGTTCAACAAATGAAAATGCTCAACCACTCTGCTCTACATTTCAGTGAAAAGATCAAAAAACATGACTGATGCAAAAAATGGAAGAAAAAAGAGTATTAGAGAAATAGAAAAACATGTAAAAATGTACAAAAGCCAAGGAAGATGCTTTGAGATTCAAAGCATTATAATACAAAGAGATATTTTAATCATTGAAATACTACTACTACTACTAGTAATAAAACCAGAAAAGATTTTTTTAAAAAATCCCTTATTTTTGTTTGCTAAGTTCTTTGTTTCAGGTTTGTGTTTTTTTTTCTTTTTTTGCAGTAGTATAAAACGGAGGCTGATAATAGGGCTTTCTTCTGTCGCTTTCAAGTATGGAAGAAAAGAAAATGTGTGAAGCATCAGTTTTCCAAGACCAAATACAAAATTAAAAAAAAAAAAAAACAAAAAAAAAACCCAAACAACCCAAAAAAACAAAATCAAAAAGCACAACATGGAACAAGAAAGCAGTTTAAAAAAAAAAACCAAAAATCAAAAAACCAAACCTGAAAAAAAGTTCATAGACATAAGTGTTTAAAAATAACAATGACTGTAAAATCAAGGAAAAGGCAGAAAGATTTTTCCCCTGAGAGTTACTTTATGTTAAAGGAGGAGCAAGAAGGGTATGTATGGGCTCAAAGTGGCAGCAGATTCATGTCACTCACAGAAAGGTACTTTCTGTTAAAAAACATTAAAATACCAAATATAAAAATGGTGTAGAAAGGACAAGTCTTTGACTAAAAAACTCAAAGGGTGATATTTCCTGTGATTTGGGAAAAAACAGTAGCAGAAAAAAATACTGTTAGGCTATACAAAAGACAGCAGATCGACAGAGAGTCATAGAGGTGCAA
Organism: Tringa solitaria; assembly: GCA_026413425.1. Lineage (NCBI taxonomy): Eukaryota > Metazoa > Chordata > Aves > Charadriiformes > Scolopacidae > Tringa > Tringa solitaria. Next base: position 31,359,385 of record JAOXJM010000019.1, read on the forward strand.
ACTGATGTAGTGGAGGCAACATACCATCTTCATCTGTCCGAATCAATACTGCTAAGCTCTCTGGGCCAGGTCCAACATCAGTGTGGGCAGTCACAGAGATCCGGTACTCAGTCCATTTTTCCAGCTGTTCCAAAAGGTACTGTGTACTGTCCGAGGAAATTCCCAAAATTTCATGGGGCTTGACATCTTCTCCATCAATCCCAATGTACTTGATGGAGTATTCAGTGATAATGCCGTTCTGTTTTTCCACCGGTGGAGGTTTCCAACTTACCAAAATGCTAGTGGAGCTGGGGCTTGTGCAACTAATGTCTTGAGGAGGAGCTGATGGCTCTAATTTCAGTAGTGGGTTAAAGGAGGATTTGAGTGAAAGGATAGGAGTGGTTGAAAAAAATGAACAAAAGAAAAAATAAAAATAAATAAAAGACAACCAAATAAAAATAAAAACTAAACCAAAAAAAAAGTAGAAACTTGAAAAAGCAAAACGGCAGACAATCATATGCACCTTGGCTTATTAACATGAGGAAACTGAAAATGAATAGACGAACTAAATGGTGAAAAAGGATGTAGGGGAAATACATGAAAATGAAACCTCAAAATAATATTACCTACCTGTAATTAAAATTCTTCTTGAAATAAAACAAAAACTTGTCACTTCTATGACTACTGATCTATCCTTAGAATCATTGCAATTACTGCAAGCACTAACAGTTTAAATGATGTGATATGTATTTACTTTAAAATTTGGACACATCCCCTTCAAGTGGGTTTACTTTCTTTGAGAAAAATTATCTTTTTACAGAACTCCTAAAAGCTTGCAATAATTGCTAGAAATTTCTCCATAAATTGCCATTTTTGTAGCCTCCCCACTCTTATAAACAAATTATTATTTTTTTCAGTTTTTTTTTCTATAACTGAGTCTGCCTGGCCCAAGTTAACCACAAATTACATTTAAATGGGAAGTATTTGCCGAAACATTTATTGTAGCCAACATACTAGGAGCATGCAGTCAACAGAAGACGAAGAAAGTCTTAGTCAAAGATTTACCTACCAGGAAAAAGTGACAGGCTTGTTGATTCTGACTGTAACTTGTACTTACCCTAGATCAGCTGTCAGTTTTATTTTTTTAACTCCTCTTGGAGACACCTTTGCTAGCAAAGAATTAAATCCTACCAGTAATGTAGGTAATTTCTATGGGAAAAAAACAAAACAAAAACTACCCCCAAACAAAGTGTCAAGAAAGTGAGTATTGCTTTTACAAGGAGACTTCACAGGCTCAGCACATCAGAATGGTGAGAGATTCTGGCTTTGTTTCGTCTCTTGTCACCAGCACCAATCTTCCAGAGCAAAATTGCTCACCTTTATTGATTTTTACTTGAAGTAGTCTGTTAGCATATTTACCTTTTCCGGGCTCCAGAGCATTTAAGCATGTATGTCATTCCATTGCTTTCAGTGAGGCAATTCAACTGAAAGCTAGGTATGCATTTATGTGCTTAAATGTACTTTGACTTAGCAAAATCTGTGCTTACTGAGATCATTCAGAGCAGCAAAAAAGGAGCCATAGTTCAAATTCACTGGCAGAAGCAGTGTATGTGGACTTCTTTCCTATTTCTGCCTTCTCTCTTGTAAAGAAAATATAACTTTGGGTGTGAGATCTTTATGGTGCTTTTGTTTTGGCTTTTTAGTCTACTACTACTTTCTTCTCATTTCTTAAGGGAAAAAAGAAGCACATGGATTTCTGGTACTTATACTAGGCACATCAAATAAAATTAAAGCAACAGAGAAGGGGTAGGACCCTGCTGTGACCTATTGCATTTACACATGTATCTCTTGGTTCCCTATGGCTCTTCTACAGGGATCAATGACTTTTTACTCAGTATGGTACACTGTTCTTTGGAAGGGAAAACAGGAGGGAATGTACCAGCATTTCAACTAAGTAGAGGAGGTGGATGGGGGGACAGACAAGAATTATCACATTTGGGTTTTATTTTTAAGGCTAATTCAGTAATCAAGTACTCAAAACATGTTGGTCCCCTTCTACCATCACCTTGCGCAAGAAGTAAAATACAAGGAAAATGTTCCTTAAGGGCCTTATAAGTAAAGAAATAAATCCCTGTAGCATATTCCTCTGAAACCAAGATGAAAGGCAATAGCATATTCTCGTGAATACTGCGCATAAAGCCACAGAAGTTTATTAATTTTTAATCCATTATACTATGAAAATGCAAAGTATTGCATTTATGTAACTAAGATTAATCTGCAGGCTAGTTGCGTAACCAGTTTTATTAATGTATATACTTTTTTTTTTCTTAAAATACTTAATTTTTGCAAAAAAGATTTTGCAATCTTTTCAGCAAATAATAAGGGTCTGCCCACTGAAATTAACTTGATTTTCCTAATATCTGAAAACATAAGGCTGAAAAAGCATAGCATATTATTATATTCAAGAAGGGGAAAATGGCAATGTATTTATATTTGGAACATGCAAACTTGACCCTTAGATGTTTATTTTGTATGCATAGTCTAAGCAACTTTCACTCAATGTAAGAGAATGAGCATTCTAAATAGCTGAAATGGCTCCCAGAACAAATAAATATCTTTTTCTTCATCACATTATTGATTCTGGATTACTAAAATTAAAAGATGCCTTACTACTCCCTCTAAAACTAGCCTTGTATTATATAATCGTCTTTTGTGCTTATTCGAAATGCCTTAAAAATGCTTCAGAAGCACATTTAGCTTTGGTTTAAGGTCTGCATCATTGTATCTCTAGTCACATTAATTACTATTAGTATAGAGCACTAACAAAGAATGATGGCGTAATCACATCTGTCATGACTGCAAATTAAAAAGCTTCATGTCAATTGAGAATTGGAATTGTCTGTTTTGAATAATATTACTTTAAGAAAAGGACATTTAATTTAAAATAAATAGAAACATAATTGCACTTAGTTTTAAAATTACACAGAGTAATGCAAACTGTCAGGAAAGCATAACTTATCAGGCAAGAGTAGAACTTCCAAACATCATCCTTGGATATCTGATTGTTTTAATTAAGTCTTAGTTTAAATATTTCAAAATGTATATATAAATCTCTGACAAATTTATGCATCTCATTTGCAGACAAATGTGATAAGTTTCATGACATTTTTTCCATAAGTATACAGTGAGAAAACAATTTTTGTACTGGGGTAAAAAATGTCTGAACATCATAAAAAGCCAACATTAAAAATATCTAACTTAAAAATTGAATGATTAGCTACTATAGAAAAACAGTTGTGAAGAAATTTATAGTACAGTTTGAAATATTCAACCTGATCCACTCTAGAAATTTTTTGCACGTCAGGGAGATCCTTCAGGAACCTAGTATCACAGGAAATCTGCAGACTGGGCAGGTGGAATTTTACGGGAGGAGGGCTATTATTAATGTACATCTATTACATGATAAAACATTTTATCTCTATTATAACATAAAAGAAAATATTAGTATGACAGCATAATATTGCCTCTTATGACACTGGTTTACAGAGTTTTTTCTAAACTATGTAAGAGCCACTCATATATTAAGCTGATCACAATACACCCACAAAAATACATAATTTAAGCATTCTTTTGCTGTATTAAGTACCATGAACGCTGTATTTTTATAATTTTGGCTTCCTCTCTGTTGCTGCCTGTCTGGACCACTGAGATTAATCTCTTTGAGAAATAAAAGACAAGGGAATAAAGTTAGCAGGGAAAGACACCTACTTGACTGCATGGTTCTCGCTGAGATTTCTGCTGTTGAAGCACCCAGGCCTTGTGGAGACCGTGCAGCTAGACGGAATAAGTACAAGCTGTTTGGCCTTAAGCCTTGCAGGCGATAAGATGTAGTGGGTTCCGTGGAAACCCGTTGCTAAAGGTAGGTAACAAGAGAACTTCTTGATTAATATTCAGAGACTCTGAATTCCATATGTTGCCTATAGAAGATATGCTTTTACAACCCCGTTGAAAACAAATTAAATTCAAGAAAATAAATCAGAACACAACCAAAATAAAACAATACAAAAATGAATACATTATTTTTGAGAAACACACATAAGGAACAATATTTTTTAAAGTTGACAGCTTAACGGGTGAAACTCAGTCAGAAATACTACTTGACTCTTTGAGAAAGTAATAGCTGTGTATAGACAATAACACATGAACACATGAACCTTACGTATAGACAATAACACATGAACCTTACGTATAGTTAGCTCTTATGATACTTAACTAGAGGGTTTAATAATGTATGTAATCTTGGGTTTAATCTTGTAGTTAAATCTGTGTTCAAATTAAAAAGAAGCAAATTCTTCCAAACTTATTAAGCAGGGGCCTGCATCCTATTTGGAGATGAAATACAAATTTGTTCCTCTTCCACAAAATAAGCTTATGCATTCATAGTATATGTGTGAAGCCACCAAAAACATAAGCTCAGTTGAAGCATCAACAATGAGTTGATGATGCAGGAGAAATCAATGAGGTTGACACTCTCCTGCTGCCTTCTCAGACAGCCAGCTTCTTTCTTTTGTCTGGGACACCTGGCAATATCACATGGTTTCTATATCAGAAGAACAGTTTATTCTAAATTTTATGGTACCAATCCCACAGAGGCCCTCAAAGTGAAAATTCTTTAAGAAATAATGGTACAGAAAAAGTACACTGCAGGCTTTTACATTTAGAAAAAAAGCATATTCTGTTCTCAAATATTGATAGACTAGAGAAGCTTCAGAACTCTCTTACATGGTGGCAAAGATAAACAAAAATTCTCTAAGGCTGAAAATAGATTTCAAAGTCCAAGTGTAAGTGCAAAAAATCTTAATGAATCCATAACATGCCCAAAGCCACTTCTGCTTCCAAACATTTGTAGAGGAACAAGCCTGGAGAGACAGGATCAATGTGTGAAACTGGATGTAACTTCTGTGGACAGCTTTTCACAAACAATAGAAAAGTTCCCACTGGCTGGTAACCATCAACAGCATTTTCCAATGTTTACACACTCTCACTCTGTTGTTACACTCACTGCTGGGTTTAACAAACTGTTAAACATCAAGGTATTTGTACTAGAGGAAGTACTATTGTAGCATTTTATGTCTGACTCATTAAGCAGTATTTAAAAGATGTATAATCTTTTCACTTACCTCCTCCCCATGCTCCCCATCTTTGTAAACCAGTTCATAGCTGGAAATAGTATCAGAGCGTGGAGGTGTCCAGGAAAGTAGTATGCTTGTTTCAGACTCAGGTTCTGCTTTGAAGTTCAATGGCTGACCAGGCACTAAAGAAAAAGTTGAGCAGTGTTGCCAAGTGTTTATTTGGCTAGTTCAACACTTATCTTTCAAACCACTGTCTGAATATTTCACAAAATACTACTTCTATTGAACTTAGTGAACTTAAACAAATTGATTAACTGTATTATGACATAAATTAATCTGAGCTCAGAGAAAGAATGATATATTTAATTTGCATATTATAAATTATCAAGGATTTCAAATAAATGCTTTGCTGTGTAAATACTGCACACAGAACTGAAATTAATTTGAACAGAAGCTTGGTGTTGGAATACTGGCAACCTAATAACCTATGTGTGAAAAGGCAAATATAAACATGTATGTATGCGCGTGTACAAGGGGAAATGCTATTATTACAACAAATTGGCTGGAATAGTCAAGAAAAAAGTGTTAAAACAATTACAGGCATTTCCAAATCTGAAAATGGTTTGCTCAGTTTCTAAATTACTAAGATATGAAACACATCCTGCTCTTTAAGAAGANNNNTAAATACTGAATGCTTTTGTAAGGTGAAGCAGTTATAACCTACTGAAAAGATCTTCATTAATGCTCTCATTCTGTGACAAATCTCTACCCTTTTAATGACTGGTATTTTTACCAATATAGTTGAACTTCTAGTAAGAACACTTTTTGATCACAAGAACTGAAAATTCAACTTTGATTCCAGTAGTCAAGAACATTCTTGTGTAACGATCACAGAATTATCCAGACTGAATGTTACACTCATCCACTTCTGTAAATATGGCAAATAATAAGGTTGACTGAGAAAAGACAGCAAAATATAACCGTGTCTTTGGAAGGTATACAGTAATTTTGGTACCCAATTTCTGAAGCATTACTGTCAGTTAATAATGCTGTTGATAAGACGTGAAACAGTCTTCCACAGCATTTCTAGCTTTTCTGGAAAACAATGTGACATGGTTTTGTTTTTTAAGAAAAAATAAAATGAGATGCAGTTCTTAGCACATACTGAGAACAGGTGTGACAAGCAGGATGTAACAATAGGGCTTATTTCACAATTATTTTTCAGGGTAGCATTTTATTATAGATTTACAAGTATTTTTCTTTTGTACAGTAAAAGACCTAACAATATTATGGAGCAAATGGTAAAAATAATTTGTGATTGTAATTACTATCTTCCCCAGACTTCTACAGAATGTCACTCTGAGGATAACACTGCCCTCGTGCACATTGCTGCAGGTTTGATATCTAACCTTTAAACAGACAGAGGTGCATAACCAAGCTCCTCTGTGGAGGTTGCAATTCCCTACCATTAGCTAGGGTGAAACCCACACCTAGAGCAAAACTCAACCAGTTCAATTATTAATCAGTTATGCAAATGACAATAGAATGATCAAGAGAATTTATAATCAGTTGGGAACTGAAAGGGACCAAGAGTTCATGCTTCTGCTTAGTCTGGAAGAACCATGAAGCTCTACAGAGAAGCTCTTACAATTAAGAGTTAATGTGCTCTGGAGTTTTTGTTTTGTAAAACAATACTTGTACTTTTTGAAATACCAAACTCTCATGGAATGCTTTCAACACTTCCCTTGGAAGTCCATTTCCATGAAATGCTTCACTAGGAGAGTATCACTGCAAAGTTCCAGAGACAAGAGGTTTGCCTATTCATGTGTTTATGAAAAAATTTGAAATGAATGGCAAAGTAGCTAGCTTGCTACAACACAGAAACCTAATCAGCTACAGACTCCCTTCCTCTGAATTTCTAATCTTCTTTCACAATAGGAACTCCAGAACCAGGAACTCATTTCCCTTAAGCTAAGGCTCTGTTTATATGCCCTGCAAGTCAGAGACCTGACATCCTCATTACTGTTCTTCTCTGTATGTTCAAAACATTAGCCTTTTATAGCTGTAATAATCCTAATCCTTAGTCTCCAAACTACTGCCAATCCTTGGTTTAAAATCAGCAATGTGTTTTATATTGTAAGTTCTTGTTTAAAGCAGCACATGTTTACAGGTACACATTTGTTTCCCAGAATAATTTTTCTCTCTCTCTTTCTCCAATAATCCACTGGCCAATAGACCCCGTGTAGCTTTCATTCTCCTCTCTTTCTACCTAAACTCGGAATAAAAACAAGATTCTCTTAATTCCTTCAGTAGCTATTATCTCTTTGCACATTTAAAACAAAACCACCCAAACCAACCCAGACATTCAGTTTTAAGTTCAAGAATTTTCTTTGCTGAAGTGTGCTGCTCTGAGAATATGTGTACTTCTGACCAGTTTAAGCAAAGAAAGGAAATATGAGAACATACATAAGAAGTGTGTCCTGGGTAGCTAAATGGAGACAAACCAACAGAGCTTTTGTTTTCTAGTGCAATAAAGAAAAAGGACAAGAAGTACCATACTAAAGCTTATAGTGGTATTTCTTTATTGTAAAATGTGGTGTGAGTAAGTCAATTCACCTAAATAATATACTGGTCCTGACTCCATCCTCAGCAGAATCAAAATCTTTGACACAAAGTGCAGGATAAGGACTTTCTTAGGTGTAGCTTTTGGAATTGATCTTCATTTATTCAAAGGGCTCAGATCTACAGCTGTTTTCAGACTAATTTCTTAAAATTGTGTCTTTTTTACAGTCAAGAAAACACTGCTGATAACAACTGGGCCACAGACCATGGCTTTTCCTTGAAATGCTTAAGCAGAATACTGAAACACAAAACTGAACTTTGAAGTTGTGGGTTTTTTTAATGTATGGTTGTCTGAAAAATGCTTCCTTCTCTTTTCCTCAAACTACATGTTCCTAGTTAATATTTTAATTAGAAACCTTATTTTCCCTATCAGCACCATTTGATTAACCTGCAAAGTGAGAAGCCACTCATACAGACATTTCAAAAGAACAATTTGGCTACACTAAGAAACAAACAAACAAAAACAAACTTTTTTAAAAACAAATTATTCATTTTTTATAAACTCTCTCCAAAGATCAGAATAAACATAAGGGAGGAAAGCCTTGAAGGAAACAAACCTAACAGAGTTTGTAAATCAGAGCTGTTAATCAGATTTTGTTGTATATATACTCTAATATCCCCAAAGTAAGCATAAGGGTTAAGCTACATATTTACAATGATAGGCTCATTTGTTTCAAAAAAGGAAAAAAAAACCATCAATCAAATGTAATCACCATCTCATTCCTATTTTTACTCTTTTACATATGTTTCTACTAAATCCATTTTTAAATGGGACTTTATAATTCAATATATATTTTTGCATGAGTTGCAGCTTGAGAGAGACTTAGACCAAAACAATCATATTCAGATTTAGATTATAGCAAATCTGGAAGAGAAGGGCAAGAAGGACATTTTATTCTACAGTGTTCACTGAAGGGAAACTGCTGGGTAGAAAGAAGGGAGAATTGCAGTTTTTAAACATACCCTGAACTGGAGAACTGCACTAGATTTTCTTAGCTATTTTTCTCTTTTCTGATTTAAAATGTTCATATTCAAACAGAAGTATCAGTGTTAAAAAATGCCTCCTATATCCCACATTTTCATGTTTTCTTTCGATTTTTAACAATCACAAATAAACAATCTCAAGTTGACTCTGTTACAAAGTTGAAAACATGTATTGAGAATCTCTCCTGCACTGTTAGTGCTGTCATAATTTCTTCAGATTGCAACAGTAATCATCAAAAACAGATGGGCATGTTTAATGGAACATTCTAGAAAGGCTCTAAAACACTGAGCTTTTCTGAAGTGACCTCAGCATGTAATTTAACTTGGGGCAGTCCAGCCAGTCCTCAGTGCTCATTATTTCAATTGCTTCATCTTTCTCTGGGGAAGCCACTAACAAACTCTTGCTAATCTAAAAGGTTTACGACTTTAAATGAAAACACAGATGAGGAACTCACTAAACCTTCTTTTTTAAAAACATTTTGCACACGGATTCAAAAATAAGTTGGATGCCAACATGTAAGCTACTCCCTGAAAAAAGTTACAATTGCCAAAATTAAACTATGGTGTACATATTTACATTTGAATGTATACACAGACATATTTCAATGCACCACCAGATGATCTAAAAACATTAATGTAATAACTTGTCAGGTGAGGTACTGCAAAAGGTAATAGGTAACACACAGCCCTTTGTGTAACACAACACTTAGAAAGGTCCCAGGACAATATCTCAATTTGTGTTCTTTATTAAATGCATATTGGTAAAACACAGAAGTAAAAAGTAGATGAAACAGAACTGTCTTCAGTTACATTGTAGAGATACATTTCTTAAGAATTTGAGGGGTACTAAATTCTTCAACGGGAAACTTCCCAGTACTAAAAAATTCAGGAGATATTATATAATATTTCTAGGCAATCACTGACCTGCAGTAATACTTCATATGGCTTTCTCTAAATCGCTAGACAAAGGTTCTTTTTATTTCTTATTGCTACAATAAAACACCTTCTGCAGTGTAGATCCACCAGAGCTTCTTGATTTTGATTTCATAAAAATTCTCCGCAATGTTTTTCACTATGCTTGCTTGTCCTTTGCTAATAAAACTAATTCATGGACCTAAAACTCCTGTACAGAAACAAAACAACCTAACTGCAGACATAAAACAAGAGAATGGTGACCTTGTGGTATACATTTTGTAGGGGCAGGTTGGACTTGATTTATAAATCCAAAGTGTACAGAACTGCTAGATTGTACCTACACAAAGGTAGGTGAGGTTTTTTTAATGCTTTCATGTTTTTTTGTGTTTTCAGAACCTTACTAACTATTTGAATACACATGCCGTTCACATACCTTTTAAATTTCCAGAAGCAAGATTCACTAGTGATGTAGCATCAGGGAACCACGTGCGACCTAAACTAAACCCAGCAACACGGCTAACTTCTCAAAGAAAGCTGTTAAGAACTATCTGACAAACACTTTTCGTGCACAGAGCATTGCCAAATAGCAGCTTTAACATTTGGCTGCCTCCAGGATGAAGGTCTCCCTGAGACTTTAGTTAATCTTCAGTTAAACTTCTTGAGTGAAAAAAAGAAAAAACTTGATGAAAAAAGAAATGAAAGTGTGAGGGGATGTTCTTCACTCTTCAATGACAACTTGCACTGTAGAATTTAGAAAAGGTTATCTGCAAAAGCTGACTGAATAAACTGGCTACCCTCGAGTTTTTTTCAACATTTTAAACTCCAATTCTTTCTCTGCAAAATTTTTTCATGTATTTAATCTTTTCACACAAATTCTGTTCGTTGCTAGCTTACCTCCTGTTTGAGTGATGACTTGAATGTCACTAGAAAGTGGTCCATCCCCAACAGAAGTAAAAGCAAGAACCTTCACAGAGTATGTTTTCTGGGGTATCAGATTCCCAATAGTGGTAATATGGCTGTCAGCCACATTGTGCTTCATCCAACTGTTGACATGTTGAGTAGGGTCCATGGTGTAATAAACTCTGTAACCTTGTATTTGTCCATTAGGTTCCTCAGGTTCTTCCCACTGTACCAAAATGGTGGTAGAGCTCAACATACGGGCTTGCACATTGCGCGGTGCACTTGAAGGTGCTTGTTCTGAAGTCCTTGTTGACACCGGATCACTGGGTGGCCCTCGCCCAATGTTATTTACAGCAACTACCCGAAATTCATACTCTGAATATGGGCTTAGGCCAGCCACGCTATAGCGTGTTGTGGCCACCCCATCAATTTCTTTATATGCCTCCTCAGAGTTTTTGGGTTTGTGTTGGATTATGTAGTAAGAAACTGGCTCAGGGTTTCCAGAATCCCAGGTCAATGTTATGCTTGTCGCTGTGCTTTCTGTCACCACAGGTGTTCCAGGAGGTTTGGGTAAGGCTAAAGATAAATGCCAAAAAATACAGTTAGCACTGTGTAAGAAGAGACATTAATTATTAGAAGATGTAGCTTAAAACCCAAAAGAAACAACACACAATAAAAACAAAACAGGAAGACTGGAATGGAAAGAAGGTGTGATCTGTTCAGAGCAAGCTTTTGGCAATTATGATTTACCCCAGAAACCTATCTGAAAATCTTCAAGTTTTGTAGTATAAGGTTTATTTGATAAAAATTAATAATACAGACTTTTGGAATAGTAAACGTATGCAGAAGAGAAGTCTCAGAGACAGATAGTGCACCATTCTAGTTTAATTTTTGAAACTTCTAGTTTCCAATTACTCAGTGAACATTATACTTGGACACCCAGCAACTCTGAAAATCAAATGACTAACAACAATGTGCAAGAGTACAAGATCCTTTATTTACTTGAAATGAAGACTGGGAGCTAGACATAGGAGAAAAATGGAACATTATGATTAACTTATTTATTAGTATTCCTGCTGGCTGAATCTATATTTTGTCTTATACCAGTGATTGGTTGGAATATTTACCCTCTTGATTTAAGAGGGTAAGAGGCATTTATCAGAATATGGCAATGAATGAAAGAAAGGACTGAACTATGTTCAAATATATGTGCTTGGGATATACCTTTGACAGTTATCTGCGCTATTGCTTCTATAACACCAAGGGTAGACATAGCAACGCAAGTATAGTTTGCAGACTGCCTGACATCATTAAGCTCAAGGACGTTCCTCCCTATTGGCATATCATCCTCAGGTGTCAAATCTTCTGCTCCTAGCATCCATTTCACATATGGCATTGGTGACCCCACCGCAACACATGTGATATTTACACTCCCTCCAGGCATGATCTCATGATTGGTGGGGGGGATAGAGAACCTCGGTGGGACCCGTCGAACTGGAACAAAACACAAAAAAAGGTAATAACATATACAAAAAAAGAAACTGAGTCTTGCATACAGACTACATGCAGTGTACAGACACAATTTAATGTTTCAGTGTGTTACTTCTGATCTGCCAGAAAATATGTATAAAAGAAATATGAGACTAAACAGCAATTTTGTCTGCACACAATGTGAAATATTCTTTATTTACTTGAGGATATTATTAGGCACATTCATACATAGGCTGATTCAGACCTATTAGGGCCCCATATTTAACTAACTACATACTAACGACACACAAACACCATGCAAAAGATATACACACGCGCGCACGCGCACACACACGTGCACATATATATATATGCATTTTGCATGTCCATACATATACATGTGCACAGAAGAAAACTGGAAGGTCAACAGCATGCTTGAGTTGATTACCCAAATCAACTTCAATGCTGTGTGCTTCCAGCTGATGTGAGTAAATGTGCTAGGCCACATTGTCACATCACAGTCCTGGAACACATTGCCTACAGTACACTGAAAGTGCAATTTCATTTGCTTTCAGACTCAAAGTAGATGCAGTCTCAAGACCTCACACTAACACTGAAACAAACATAGAAAAAATATAATTACACACAGATACAAATATATATATACACATATATACATTTATATACACACATACATATATATAAATATATATATATATATAGTCACAGAAAGAAACTAGGCAAAGCCAGTACAAAGTACTGGATTTGGTCATGCAGGCAAGCGAATGACAGAATCAACAGAGAATCATGCTTAGGGAAATGTCTGCTTAAAAACTGCAGAAAGAAAAAGAACTCAAAAAGAAAACATATTGGGTGAGGAAAGAAAACTTGAAAGAGATGGGGATAGGATAGGCTGACAGATACAGGAGTTTAAGAGAAGCATAGAGTTCAAGGGAGAGGGAAATTAGGTTAAGTTTAGGTGGTTATAAAGCAACTGTTAGGAAGGGCCACTGGGAAAATAGCAAAACATTTAACATTCAGGATTCCACTACACTCACAGTTAAGGGAAAGTAAAATAAGCTATAAGGATCGATAATATTAGACATTTCTGTATCGATAGCAAAGGGTTGGCACCCTTAAACACATAGCAGGACATTGCACTACGAAGTAGTTAATATTTAAGCAAACACAACACCGAGAAAATTACCAGGCAATAACAGATCAGTGTTCCTGCTTCAAATATTCTCAGTGGTGTGCACATGTGTGGGGTAGATGGAAGAGAGAGAGGTAGCTGAGAGAGGTAGGTTTGTATTTAGGCCTTTCATTGGACAGTGTACTCAAAACTGTATTTATTTTGGTTTAATACAGACTAATCATTAAGACAATTTTAATTCGGAAAAAAAAAAAAGTAAAATAAAAGACTATGAGTGAGGGTTTTTTTTTTAAAAAAAAGAAAACTGTATTAGTCTGAAACCTTTCCACTGGGTTTGATTAAATTTCTGTGATCTTCTATGGATTCAGAAGGGGCTTACTGCAATGGCCTCATGAGTGAATGACAGGCAGAAGGGGAACAAGCAGAGAGCAAAACATCTTAAGCGGCCAGTTCACAGAGGCCACACAAAGCAAGCGGCAGGCAATGAGGAATTTCTCGTATTGAAAACAATCCTTATAGACAAAGGGGAGTTTAGTCTTCATGCGCGGGCTGTTTAGAGAAGCAACTATTGAAACTATTTCTTGAAAAGCAGGCATCAGTATAAAGAAGAAATTAAAAGGGAAGAAAAAGCAGGAACACTGACCAAGTTTACTAGACGTTAGTGTTAAAGCTAAAAAGGTTGCCATGCATCCAGGTTCATTCTCTCTTACCATGCACAACAGTTAGACACCAGCACTCATCAAAAGCCATGACCAGAGCATTCTCCGCTTAAACATAACATTAACTTAAAAAATGCCACAATGCAGCTACATTCATTTCATTTGTATTCTTTGTTATTGGTTTAATTAATAGTTTTTTAAGGTGGGTAAAAAGTAAAAAACACACCAACCTTCTCGCAGCTCTGAGGGATGTAGGGGGTTTGATGCAGAACACAATGAAATGAGGAAAGGAGAAAAACAAGGGAAACACAGAGAGAGTAAAAAGGCCATATCAAGGCTTTCAACTGCTACTTGAACATCTCTACTTGCTCTAATTAAACCTTCCTACCTCCTCTTGAAAAGTTAGCATTTTCCACAGCTACAACGGTGTTAGAAATAATAACTAGCATAATTTTGAAATTTTCCTTTGGATAAAAAGGTATACATGCCTCATGCAGTACAGGAAAGTCAGTATGTTGGAGGATAAGAGAAAGAAAAAAAAAGATCAAGTAACTTTCTATGGATGTCATAACTATGAAATGATTTCCTTCTTTTTTTTTTTTTTTTTTTTTAATTAGCCAAAAATCGACACACCATACGAAAACACATCAGGTTGATTGAAAAATCAAAAAATCAGCTCTAAAAAAAAATTTCAAAATCAAGCTAGGTATTTTTGGTAAGGTCACCCACCCTACAGTAAAGTTTCCAGCTGCTTATGTTTTTAGTCCTATTTCCCCCCACCCATCCCCTTATACTGTAGACACACACACACACATATATATATTTATACACATATGTATGTATGTATGTTATAGGCTTTGTTGTACAGAAAGCTACATCAACCAGCCATTCGAAATACTGCCAGAAACAAAGCACTTCTTTCTAGTTGAACCAAAGGAATATTTTCATATGTTAAAAAAATTTAACCATTTCTACTACTGCACAGAGGAATGTAATGGTTTCCTTATTAATCATATCTGTCATATAGATGGGCAATTTCTTCAAGAAATACAGCCAATTGACCACTATTGTTGCAAGGACTATACTTCATTCACAAGTCTTACACTAAAGATATAAAAATATATATAGATATACATACATATATATAAAAAAGAAATAGAAAAGAAGAAAATACAGTTGTGCTCTGCATACATATTATTATAAAGTTAGAAGCTTTTCCTTTGCAATTACGCAGCAGAGGTCAGGTAGGCATACACATCAATGCCTTGGGGTTACACTCAGCTGATTAGTAGCACACCAAGCAGTCACCTCAGGAGTTTGAAAAGAAAAGCAAAACTAAACAAAACAAAACAAATAAAAGAAAATAAATGCAAAGCACAATATAACTTAATGCAGGAAAAATAGAAGTCAAGATGTAAAAATAGAAATATACTTACAAACCTTAACCCACAGGATAGACTGGACTCAAAGAGTGCTTTAAAAGAACGAAACAAACCCCAAGCCTTTCTTCTACACTTTTAAATGAATTTTACAACTGACACATTTACCATGGCATTCTGATTATTACAGCAGTAACGGTATAGATCCTGAGAGTAGCTTAGCCCTGAACCTGAATGAAGAGCAGATGCCAGGCTTATGTCATTCCTACCTCTGACATATAGATTGGCAGGGGCGGAATAGCGTGTACCCGCACTGTTGGTTGCAACACACTCATATTTGCCTTGGTCAGATTCTTCGCTCAGTTCAATTTGGAGGGCACCTGTATGAATATAAAATACATTGCCAAAGAGATGGTCAGAGAAGGCTTTTTGTATCCATAACAATACACCGCTTAACAATATGAAACGCTTGTATGCGAAGGTCCGCTCAACGTCGTTCATTTTCTTGCTAAGATGCACAGACAGAAAATGATGCAATGAAAAAAACAAAGAGATTATTTTTTTCACATCATCAGTGCTAGCACAGGAAAACAATTTATATTTGAAAAAAAAAAACTCTCTCTAAACAATATTCTTTCCTAAACCATTAAAATGAAGATGGGTGAAACTGCTTCAAGGAAGAATGGCTTTTGAATAAAACAAAAGAGATTAAGTAGTTGGGTCATTAATTTTTTTTAAATTATTATATCATTGTTTCAATCTAGTAACAAAAGTAGCACAAAAGGTGGTACTCGTAAAAAAGGCAGGACAGGCTTCAAGAAATCTTCTGCTGAAGAAAGCCAAAAATGTGCAGCAAGAACAAAAAGGCTGCTTGAAGTGGAAAAAAAAAGAAACTGCATTAGTCATTTATAATTATCAAAATATTCTTTAAAGAAACAAAACTCCCTTAAGACATGCAGATCGGTAAGAAAAGAAAGACAGTATTCCACAACTTACAATCTTAAAGTACGTTTGCTGAAAAACAAAGAGTAGTTGAATTAGAAGACAAAAATATAAAAAGCATGGTCTACGCCAACAAGAAAGAACCAACCAACCACTGCTGAGGACCACAGGAGGGCCCTTCCCAAGACACCCATCAAAATCCACAAGTGGGATTAGCAGTGTGGTGTCACAAAACCCAAGAAAAATACAAAACAAGAATTACAAAAGAAGTAAACAGTTTTGTGAGAGCATCAAAAACCAACAATACCACATACCACCAAGAATAGTAAGTCATTAACCTTTCATTTCCAAAGCCTGTAGATTAGAAGATCCAAAAATCCAGAGGTGAGAGAACTCCAAGAAAAAGAAAACAACAAAAAACAATAAAGGGAAAAAAAACATTTCTGTAATTCTTTAGGGGGGGACACATAATTTTCAATTTACGAAGTTAAAAGAAAAAAAAAAGGACTGAAGAAGAACAAAAATAAAAGCATTTTATGAAAGATAAGACAAAAAGAAGATAGTCCATGTTGTCTTCTGCATGTCTGCTACTGTTCTCCAGACCATCTTGCCTTTGGTCCAGGACAAGAACAGCTAAGGAAGAAAAAAAATGATCTTTTTTTGCTCCAGTTGGACAAAAAAAAGAGGAAGGAAAAAAAAAGAAGAAAAAAAAAAAGAAGAAAAAGAAGAAGAAGAAAAAGAAGAAGAAGAAGAAGAAAAAGAAAAAAGAGGGACAAATGGTACGCTGTGACTGGGCTATGGCCAGAAGACCTGGATATGCTTATCACAAATTAAGCATATCACAAATCAAATTATCTTTTTTTTTTTTTTTTTTTTTTTTTTTTAAATGAACAAACTAAAAAGGGAGAGGAAAAGGGATTGTGCAGAAAGAAAGGTCACAATATGAGAGTCACTGATCATAACCAAACAGGACAAAGGAAAAAAAATAATCAGATGATGGACATTTCTGTGGTTTGTTTCATTGTTTGTTTTTTGTGTTGTTTTTTTTTTTTTTTTCTTAAAAAAACCCCAAAAAACAAACAGGACAAAGATGAGGGGGATGAAAGGACAGAGAGAATGAATAAGATCATTCTGTGAACGTTAGTTCAGCACTCTTACCTCTTATTGGTGTACCACCTGGGTGGATAATATGAATGCAAATAAGATTAGAAAGAAGAAGCATTAGTACGAGAAGAAGGAGGCTAGGGCTTTGGAAGAAGAATCAAATTAGATTTACAGAATTAAATAAGGTCTTAAGAGAAACTTGAATTACTATACTGTTAAAACAGGAATATATTAGATAGTATTATCAGGTTATAAAAGCAAGTTGCATTGTACCACAAAGGGCAAAGGCTACAATTGGCTGCAGTGCCATTCTCAGAATAGAATCTGAGGTCTTAGATGTTTGGTTATATAGGGTTAGATATATATTGAATATGTCTCAAATACTTAAAGGAAACTTTACAATACTGTACTTATGACATAGTTTTGGGAAATATTGGAAATTCTATTTAAATATATATATAAAAATCTATATATATATAAAAAGAGGATACACTGAAGGCTATCTCAAAACAAATACTGTAGTTTAGGCTGAATTATGGCATTTACTGTTCTACAGCTATGTGATACATGTGTACTGTTTCTTTTAGGTGTTTCTATGACTGATAAGACAACATTTCTGTGGAGGTGTGCGTGTGCGCCGCTATAGGGATCTGGTGACTACACTGACTGTTAGTAAAATGCATGCCATGCATTTTAAGAATAATAGTAATCATATCATAATCATAATAATCATAAAATTCTGAATATGGAAATTAGTGGGGGTGAAGTGCGCTTCAGAACTAAGCACTTACCAATAGATTCTGGAGATTTAAATACGGAGAGAAGAAAGACAGCATAAAAATATTATTATATTCCTTATAATTTGGTACAAAGTTTTCAGTTAAAGCTTTATATACTAAATCATCTATGTCACATGTGAAAAATTAATTCTTAATTTACATTAACAGAAGTTTATTTTACACAGTTATGCTGACAACAAGAAAAAATTCAGTTAACAAGACGATTTAACATCACAGGACAGGTCAAAAGCTGAGAATTCTGGGAAGACACGTGATTAAGCAACTTAGATTCTACAACGATATCTACTACAATTGCCAAAGAAAAAAGCTCATTATATCCCAATTATCTTATTTAGGGATAAGCTTTAAACTTTATAAATTTAGAGGTGTTTGTTTTTTCTAAAATCTAAAGAGAGCAAAAGAATAAACTAGGGCAGGAGAAGAGTGAAAGAACTGCTGGGGAGGTGCAAGGGGCAAAGAGAGAGAGAGAACAGCAAAAGCTGGATTCTACACCAAAAGCAGACTTCTGTAGATCCAGAAAATGTAGGATTCATAAAGCTTTAGCTTGGGCGCACACTACTGTGGCTAAATGTGTTGGAAAAATGTTCAGCCAGCAAAAAAAAATTTATTACATAGATTACCTTTTTTTTTTTTTTTTTTAAATTTTCTTTTAAAGTATAATTGTGCATGGGAAAAAGTATTGTGTTTTATGTATTTGTGAGAGGAAAGAAGATGTGTCCAGACTGGCTAATCTTTGGTGGAATCAAATGTGGAAAAGACAGCACAAAACACATTTTAAATTTTAATTGAAGTGTCTAATGCAGGTTTTGGTTTTGATGAATATAACCATTGGTACTCCTTGCAATTTCTGAATGAAGTCCAATGTTGAAATAAATTTGTTAAAAAAAAATAAAAAGGAAAGAAGAAAGAAAGAGGAGAAAATGGATCCATCAAGTACTGCAAAAAGCAGTAAAGAAAAAAACTATCAAAAAGTACAGTCACAGCAGTGAGCAATGTGGAGTAAACAGAAGCTGCAAAACACATAGAGACAGACTCTAGAAAAGGCTATGACAACATCACAGACATGGACAACACACTCAGTAACACAGAAAAGAGAGGAAGAAGAGAAATTATTACCTATAAATAAAAATAAAATATATTAAAAAAAAAAAAAGGAAGAGAAAGAAAAGAAAGAAAAGGTGAGAGAGAACAACTCTGGGCGTTAGTGGAAACAGTAACACACCCTACCTGAGCGTAACTGCTTGATGCGGCCATTGTTGTTGCTTGTGTCAACAGGTAAGAAATCTTTGAACCAAGTTATTTCGGGATCAGGATTGCCACTGGCTGCACATAACATGGTAGCTGTACGAGTTCGTTCAACCACTTTCAGCTGTGGGCCCATATCAATGGTGGGGAAACCTCGAGGAATTTGATCCTCTGCAAAAGAAACGTATGATTTGAAGGATTTCACAGAAGTTACATTGTCACTCATGAAAGCCACAATTACCACCTTGCTTAACATTCAAGAGCCCCCTAGACTGTTTGTACACAAGGAAATGATGCAAAATCCAGATACTCAGGCACTACTTTTAGTAATTTACAGTGATCAAAACGCTGATACAAAATAGAAATCTTGTAAAAAAGTGGCTAGAAACTTACTTATAAAATGCATTAAATTGTCATAGATACTGTATATAGTGCATAATCATTGGGCTCCCACTATGGCACTTTGTTATTGCTTTGCTTGAGAGAGTCCTCATTATTTTACAGGAAACATTGAATTACCATGCCTACCAACAACAAGGAAAACCCCATTTCTTTACATAAGACAAATACATAAGAAAATGTGATCACACAATATAGGATTTGGCCAGGGACTCCGGAGACCCACGTTATATTTCTTGCTTTTATCGTTATTACCTATGTGCTGTTGGTCTGAATGTTTAATGTCCCTGTGCTTCAGCTGTTCATCTCTAAGATGGGTATGACAGCGCTTTACTGCTACAGAGAAGTGCTGTGAGGATGAACACATTGTAAGATTGCAAAGCACTGAGAAACTCTGAACATTGGAGCTATGCAGCTATCAAAGTTAAAGTGACAGGAGATTCAGAATGATCTTCAATGGATACAACTGTCTCAACTAAAACACTCAGATATGGTCAAAAATCCTCACCTAGTGCAGTCAATAGCAAAATATTAAGAAATGCTGAACAGGGGCAATTTGCCTTCTTAAGACAATATACGCTAGCAAGTAACACCTGTAGCACAGTGGGATCAGGCAATTTCTAAGAAAACAAGTTAGTACAGGTAAAATAATCTATCTGAATTACATCATCTCGTTCTTCATTTCCATTAAAACAGCACAAACATTTTTATTGCAAATTAATTGCTATTATTTCAACTTAATAAGGCTAAGCAAAAAAATAAAAAATCAAAGAAAGAGGATCGATACTAACTATAAAACACACATTAAATGTCTTGATTGGTGGTTACTGACATTCAATTGATTAAGGGATAAATTTAACTTAGAAAAAAAATTGTTCAATGCCAACTCTCTGTCGTGAAAAATGTGTCATATTTTCAAATAGTTTAAGGGAAGTCCTCAGACTTTTCTGAAAAATGTATAGAAAGCAAGTACTTCTTATAAATCTTTGCATTTCCTGGGGCCTGCTGTCAACTCTGAGCTAATTAATTGCAATACAAATGCACATAGATTCTACTCTGGTACAGTAAACACGATTCTCCAATAAGTTTGCATAAAACTTCACAGTTAGTCTTTCTGCCAATCAGTGGTTAAGGGTCAAATCCTTCACTAGCTATAGGTTCTTCTCAAAGAAAGGCATATTACATGTCAATTTATAAACATGAATTCTTTACTTTGGGAGCAACTGACAAGATTTGACTTGTGACACAGAACAGGATTTTTTTTGACCTGACCTTTCCTTTCCTACTTGGCTCGTACAGAAAACACTGGAATCCCTTTTGCAAATACGTAAGTGTACAACAAAGATAATTTATCTTGAATACTAATAGGATGGAGTAGTAAAGAGCTTTCCTTTCTTATTTTTAATAAGGGTAATTAAATTCCATCCATCCCCCTTATGCATAGAATCTCTTTGAATGAATTCCCTTCATGAAATTTTCATGAGAAACATCACAATGTAACAGATTCAAATAGCCAGAACTGTTATATTTTTGACGGTTGTGGCTTGTTTCCAATCTGGCTTTCAGGTATTTGGCAATAAAACCCAATATTCAACAGAAAATGGACCAGGGAAATAATGACATTTCTAATTGGAGTGCTTCTCACGGTGGACTTAGTTTTTAAGATGTTAATTGGCCTTTTTCTCTCTAAGTTTATTGGTGATTTGTACAAAACTTTTTACATTTTGATGATACCAAGTTTGACAGATCATCAAACACACTATGCAAGAGAACTGAGCATCAAATCAGTGAACAACTGCCTCTCAGCCACAGCAATAGAAAAGTAACTACTAGAACATTTTGATATATTGGTAGTCCTACAATTTTACATGAGGTGAAAAGAAAAATACTTTTTACTGCTCATTAATATGCTCATTAGGATCCAAACCACAGTATATACCATTGCTCCCTATTAATATTCAGTTCTAGTGAATTAGCTTCCAATTCATCAACAATTTAAATCAGACATGACCTTCTGAAAGCTATTTGGTACTGTCATTTTGAGTGGCCATTAAAGGGCAGATTTCTCTGTCCTTGCGCTTAGTGAGTCACACATATAATACATATTTTGTTTAGGATGACAGACACAAGAGATTTAGAAATGGAGCACATCCTTCGAATTTGTTAGGTGCCTTAACAGCTCTGCATTCTATTACTGGCATTAAGAGAATGCCTTTAGTACTGTGCTAGTATCATTTCCAACTTGTGGAGGAGCCCTACAAAAGTTATTTTTCACCAAATGTATGATCTGAACAACACAGAGAGGCAATTACAAAGACTGGTTACTACATGAACCCTTAAGAGAGAATGACAGGAAACAGCCTTGCCTTGTTTCCCGTTATGGTTGTTCTTAGTATTTCTAAACTATTGCTTTGTGTATTCAGTTTATTTGACACTGCTTATCTGTAAACAACGTCCTTGAGATTCCTACCTCAAAGTAGAAATCCTACCTGCTGCCAGTTTTGTCAAAGTTGCTTCCTTTCCAAGCCACACATATGGAAAAACCACATTAACCTCTACATTTAGATTTCAGTATATCTACAGACATTGTCCAACACACAATTTCACATGTTGCTGCACCAGTCTTAGAGGTGAGCCTGCTCTCACAAATGCAACAGCATTTAAAGTAGAAACTCAAACTCACCTTTTATGTATAAACAGTAATTTTGATAGAGCCATATCTTGAAAATACCAACAAGTTAAATTATGCTCTACAAAAAAGAAACCATACTTACCTTTAAGAGTATTTACAGAGAAGAATCCCTGAATATAGCTCTGACAAAACTATATATCATAAACTCTGTTGTGCTCATCCTTTAATTCTCATTTTAAAGGAAAAAGTGTGCTGTTGCACTCTCTCTTTTTAAAATGACATGAACTTCCCAAGCTATACTGTAAAGCCTATATATATACTGGATACATAAGCTGGATCCAAAGAGAGAAGAGGATTTAATGCAAATCCAGAACAATTTGACTCTTCATGGTAAACCTATCCAGGCATACAACACAGCTAAACAAAGAGAAAAACAGTGATCTTTATTCAGCATTTGTGCCACACCTCCTTAACATTTTGACCACTTTTCCTGTAAAAAGTTACTTTCAGATCATGCCTATGCCCCTGTAGCAGGAAGAAGAGTAGCAGCCTTTAGAAACAGACTGGATCTTCAAGTCTTAAATTCTTCATGGCTACATTGCTGAATCACTCTGACAGTCAGCTTTGTGGTTTTAACAAGAAAGACAGAATAGTGTGAACAATATTCCCAGTTACAGTACTTTATGATAATATTACTATGATGTGGCTATGAAGTGCAAATGTGAAGTACCCAAAGGAAATTCTGATGACTTTTTTTGTAGGTTATGGATTAGAAAGGCAAGTTAATAGTGCCAGGGTCCAAAATGGACAACTGAACTGAAAACTCAGTAATATCATGCTAAGTACTTCCTCCCAGATTAACTATTTGCACCATAAAACAACCCATATTCCAGAATATCCATATCAACCTGTAGTTAAATCAGTGTAATCTGCCTAACTAAAATACATAGTCAAAGTGTTTCACTGTGCCTCTTAAAAAATATTGCCCTATGTGAAACAGATATTCTGGTTGTGAAATGGAGGGTGGTTCTCTGTTCTATTGAGGAAGAAGAAAAAATCTTTTTCAAAATTCACTGATAGCTTTGCCACAGGCAAATTTTAGTCATTTTGTAGCTCACAGAATAAAAAGGCACACATGGAGTATTCCCAGAGTAGACTATACATACTGAAGATAAATTGCTGCAATAAAGTTTATTATTTCAAAGAACAGTGTAAATAAAGCTTTTATTTTCACTATTCCAGATGGCAGTAGCATATAATTTGCACTGTTTTGACATGATGACCGTATTATTCAAAATCATTCTTCCTGCAATGCAGGATTGAGAACAGTAAAATCAAAGAGAGTAGGGGAGGGAGTAAAAAGAAGATTTTGCAGCAATGTTGCTATTCTGTACTATTATTGGATAATCATGCATATGAAAAAAAATGGAAAATAAAAACAACGCTATTTCTAATTATACATAAAAGACTGATTTGGATTTAAAAGATATAAAGGATCAGGAAAGTGCTAGTTAATAAACATTATTCCTATTGAAATATTTTACAAGCTAAATTTTGACAAAAAGGTCATTATGATGACACAATATTCTTTCCCTAGGAATCCTTTGTTCATAGCTGCTATATACAGATGGCTACTTTTACTTAGTAATGTAAGTCAGTGAAGGAGGGCAATGGCTATACTGTAAGAATAGTTCTAAGTATCTGTTGGGATTTCTCTTACATTTCATGCAATTATTCCACACAAGGAAAGGGAATTAGACATCGGCAAGATGATCAGAGACTCACTAAGTATTCAACAATAGATCAGCTACCCATTATATCCCACTAAAAACATGTATTTAAAAATATTCTTCATATATTGAAGAAAAGTGCAATGCACTTTTGATGCAAAAGAAAACATGTTTGTTTAGTAGCTCTGTAAGCAATTACCCTGCAAATTGCAAAGTAATGTCTATATAGCAGAACACAGAGTCACTCTAGACTGAATTATCATTTGTATGAATGTTGAAGCAGCAATTTCACATTGCATTAAGTCAGTTAACATTCATTGTTATTAGCATTTAGCTTTAAATAAGTTCTCTGTTTTAACAAATGAGTGTATTGAGCCTTTGAAATTAGATATCATGATAAAGACATGAAAATGGAAAAAGGAATTTGCACCTTTTGGCAGTTCTCAAATTCTGCTAAATTAAAGACTGCACATAACAAGCTCTTTCAAAAGTGACCCGTCTCACTACATGAACAATGAAACACCTCTCACCGTCCTTTAACAATGATATTCTTAACAACAAGAATTGACATCTGGCGAGTCATCACTCATGAAAGCACAACCCTCAAAATAAGGGTTTATTCTCATAAATGTCTGTTCCTCTTACTGGGAACGGAAATGAAAATACAAAAGGCATTGTCCTAAAAAAAAAAATAAAAAAAAATCCAAAAAAACCCAACTCCAGAACCCAAGAATCCCTGCCAGATGTCCCTTCTCTAACATAAGAGGACTCAGACAGAATTATGGTAATGAAACTAAGGCAGAGAATGTGAATTGGTGTTTGAAGTGTGGGTTATAATATATTTTGGAAAAGAAACACAAACTTCTGAAGCAAGGAGGATACAGCATCCAACATATTTTCATATGCAAATGTTCACAAGAACAAAACCATATATTTTTCACTAGTGAATAAAAGACAAGAGGATGGCAAAGGGTGGCAATTTGAATTTCTGTGATTACCATTTCTAATTTGAGGCTTAGTTACCAGACAGGGTTAGGATTTAGATTACACTAAATCAGGGTTAAATTGGGGCTTGCCAAGAATGAGGATTAAGAAAATGCATGATTGCTCTATCTAGTCAATTTTTTTAACATATTAATATTTGTGCTTTTACATCCTTCTTTCATTTGAAAAATAAACGGCAAAGAGTAACATTAGTGCAGTGATGACAGTCTTTGCTTTAACACACAGTTTTATGGTGCAGTAAAAATTGAAATCAGCAGCAGGTTCATACGTAACCCAGAGCTCACTTCTCTTGTTAGTAGTCTGTACATACAGATTGGTCCAGTACACATAAAGGAATTCTTTTCTTTTTGTTCTCCTCCTTTCTACTCATTAATATTCTGCATTAAGATATTGATATTAGTAAATACACATGGCACTTTTTATAAGTAATTCCCTCATATTCATTCTTAAATATAAAGCAATAATTCACCACAATAAAATTGTAACGTACTAATTTGAACTGAGAAGGGGGCAGTAGCATCTTTTTTTTTGCTTCACCAAAGCAAAAGACAGAAAAAGTGAGCAGTCTGGCAAAGGAGTTGTAAGACCATACAGTTCCCTTTTCCCTCCTTCCTCCCCATTTACACTGTATGTCTGAACTTAAAGGAGTGATAATAGTGCCTAAGACAGTTAAACAAACTCAGCTTGTGATCACAGTCATGTGTGTTACTGATGTTAAACAGCTTTCAATTTGTTTCCTCAACTCTTACTGAATACTTTTTAATGCAGCCTACATACTCTGCAGCCCAAACTGACAACTATAAACTATACTAACTGCATTAATGTCACAGCTGCAAAATTTAAGGACCTGACAAAGGAAATGTAGTAGCAAACCCATCAAGTTTGTTTAAGTCTTGTTTTCAAAGGAGAATACTAAGTTTTATTGCATTTCTAGCTCAGCATGAAACTTGCGAATTTTAGAAAGAGAAAGAGGACAATTTTCACTTTGACAAGTTGGTAAAAAGGTGCCCCAGAAGGCCTAGAGTTTGGTCCCTCAGAAGAAGGAAAGAAGGAGTAAGGGTGATGACATTGTATCCCAAAACTTTTGACAAAAGATACTTGGGTCAAGCACTAACAGCAAGTTATTCAAGGTAGAGGCTATGCATTTCAACTGCTTTTTATGGGGCCTGGCACAGCAATGCACCTGTAGAGATGTAGAAATTTGAATGTTATTGCGGTATTTCAATAAATGGCAAGCATAATGATGAGCAACAAACAATAAAAGTGCTAATATTGCTGAAGATAATATAAAAAAAGGTATTTTGTTAGAATAGGCAATGAACTCAGAAAACTCAGTTGAAGAGATATCCCTTGAAATTCAGTATTACTGAGCATTACACTAATGTTACTGGTACAAAATATGCAGTTTTTCTGTATCTATTGCAGCATTCATCTTCATTGGTCTGAAAAGCATGCTTAAAACATTTGCAACATGACTACAGAAAGCTGACTGTAAAAAAATAACAGATTCAGTAGTTTCTCATTTTTGTGGTATTTTTGCTTTTAAGTCTTTTCACCATTATGAACACGTCTATCAATTAAGAAAATGCTGGATGAGACAAGGAAGATGCAAGATAAAAAAGCAATGCCTTATATCATGTATTATATCATGTATTCCTAATAAAAAATACAGAATCCAAAGTGCTGACAAATGTCACACACATTATCTTTGGACCTATGTGAATCTATAACAGAGCCAAGAAAGTATTTCATTTATACGTGGATGGTGAAGTTCTCCCATGGTGGCCTGGAGATGGAGGGAATGGGGGTGTTCTAGATCTCACTTTTCTTCTTTCTGAATATAACAAAGGTATCCCTTTCACCTCTCGTGCCCACCTATGGCAACATTTCCTCTTACTCACAAATGCTGAGGAGACGTCTAGGGATCTGTCAGCAGGGAAGGATAGGCATAGGAGAAGAGAAGAGAGAAGACAAGAATTTCTTTTTTTGCTTGGGGTGAGTTTCACCACTTAAGTCAAAATAGCTTTAAGGAAGCGTCCAGACAATGAAGTTAGAGGGTATTTTCTTCTAGGGGAGACACAGCCATTCAAATCGGCAGAAGAATGCAGAAGAGCTTCCTCTGTAGCAGAGGACATGCATTGCTTAAAACCCAGCTTTTTCACAGTTCTGTGCCAAGTTCAATAATGACCAGTGTCTGATAAATAATTTTAATGAGTATGGATTTACACAGCAGAGCCTTATTATATTAACGCTTACTAGTATACAAGTGGATGAAAACATATATGTAGTAACATAGAAATGTATATTCAGAAATATATACTTCCAAAGCCTAAGGCAGCCAACAATTCAAAGTTTTCATCTCAGAAAGATTCAGAGATTCATGATGTCATAAACATAATTTTGCTATAGATTATTTTGCCCCTAAATCAATGTTTGAACTGGATGTAGTCTGAGACTTGGACTTCTACCTGAAATTTTGCTGCTGCCCTAAACTGAAGTAAATGGGTCTAGTCTGGGACTTAACATGTTTCATGTTATAATAGGAAACACTGTTTTCATAGGTGATAGATAAGGTCTGTAGTCTTTATTGCATGGAAGAAAATACTCAGCATCCTGTCATGCTCTCTAGCATGGTGGAGGCCTGCCTCTGAAGCAGGCACAAAAGGCCTGGTGATGCAAGGTAGCATTCATTCTGATCCAGAGGGAGCTAGCGCTTGAATTCTTCCAAAGCATTTTTCACAATAATAATCATATGGCCTTGGAAGAGCTATTGTGAACTGTTGTGAACTGAACTGAGCAAATTCAAGCAGGCTTTCTGGAAGACTAAAGGAGAGAGATGTACTTTAAAAATGACACTTTCACATTTGTCTAGCAACAGCAGCTAATACTTCTCATGGAACTGTAAATGAGGAATGGCATGGGCATTCATTCATAAGATGTTGAACATAGAACAAAAAAAGATTTACTCAGCTTTGCTACAACTGTTGCTGCAATTTACCTGACTAATTGCACCACAAATTATATTGTCGGTAATCTGAAATAGGATCTTGACTTGGCATAGGAGCATATGATGTTAAAAACTGCTTCTCAAAGTGTTTTATGCACTGAGCTCAAGGTTCACACCTGTAAGCTCTTCATAATTATTTTAACTAATTATGAGATTCAGTATTGCCTTTAAAAAATATATGAAAACAAAATCTGTGATGGGCAGTGTAAATTGAAATTTATTACAGACAACAATCTGTCATCAAGAATATTTATCAGCATTTGCTGATTAAATATTACATTGATTTTATGTAGAATATAGGTAAGGGGTTTTTTTGCACAGTTTCCCATTAAGATAATTTTCCCACCAACTTTTGTCTAGCTGATCAAAGATGATACTACAGTGCAAGATGTACGTTCTAGAAAAAAGTGTGGGGGAGGGATGGGTTTTTTGCTTTGCTTTGTTTTGTTTTTTATAAAAGAAATATCTGCAAATGAAAATTATGATTATTTTAACACAGATATAGCAATGCTTCACTTCCAGGGGAATACTGTACTAGCATGGACATAAGGAAGCAGCTGTTCTGTGTAGCTGGAAGTCATGGGCCTAAATGAGTGCTATGATAATGTTTGAACAGTCCAGTGTGATTGCCAGGAGGCTGAGGGAGTCATGATGTCATGTTGGGGGGCAGTGGTGGTGAGGAAGTGCATCTAAGGAGGGATAGAAAGAAAGTTTCATGTTACGACACTTATTACGACACTTATTTGCAAATTCATCACAAACTATTCTGTGAAAAAACATTAATGAAGTCAAACAGCTGTGGAGAGCCAGTTCCTGCCTTTAAACAAGATGTAGTGTGACAGACTAAGCTTAGCATATCACTGTACGTGTCAAGTGCATCAAGTGTATCTATATGCACTCTTTAGAAGCAAGTGGGAACATGTCAGATGTTATAGTAATTGAGAAACAATTTCTGCTGCTAAATGAAGTGGAGACCACTGACAAGTGGGGTTCTTCAGCAGTTGGTACTGGGACAAGTGCTGTTTAACATCTTTGTCAGCGACATGGACAGTGGGATTAAATGCACCCTCAGCAAGTTTGCCAATGACATCAAGCTGTGTGGCGTGATTGACATGCTGGAGGGACGGGCGTGAGAGGTGGGCCCATGCAAACCTCATGAGGTTCAGTCAGGCCAAGTGCAAGGTCCTGTGCCTAGGCCATGGCAAATCCTAGCACAAGTTCAGGCTTGGCAGAGAATGGACTGAGAGCAGGCCTGAGAAGAAGGACTTCAGAGTGTTGGTGGACGAGAGGCTCAACATGATCTGGCAATGTGTGCTGGCAGCCCAGAAAGCTGGGCTGATGCATCCTGGGCTGCATCAAAAGAAGTGTCGCTAACAGGTCAATGGAAGTGAGTCTCCCCCACTGGTCCGCTCTGGTGAGACCCCATTTGGAGTATTGTGTCCAACATAAGAAGGACATGGGTTTGTTGGAGCAAGTCCAGAGGCAGGCAACAAAAATGATGAGAGGGCTGAAGCACTTCTATGAAGACAGGCTGAGAGAGCTGGGGTTGTTCAGCCTGGAGAAGAGAAGGCTCTGGGGAGACCTTAGAACAGCATTCCAGTACTTAAAGGGGACCTACAGGAGAGATGGGGAGGACTGTAGCAATAGGACGAGGGGTAACGGTTTTAAACCGAAAGAGAGGAGATTTAGATTAGGTCTTAGAAAGAAATACTTTACTGTGAGGGTGGTGAAGCACTGGAACAGGTTGCCCAGGGCAACCCAAAGGGAAGCTGTGGATGCCCCATCCCTGGAGGTGTTCAAGACCAGTCTGGATCAGGCTTTGAGCAGCCTCATCTAGTGTAAGGTGCCACTGCCCGTGGCACAGGGGTTTCAAGCAGATGATCTTTAAGGTCCTTCCAATCCAACAATTCTGTGATTCTATGGTTCTTTGAATATATAGCAACAAATTTTGGACTACACAATAGTATTTCAATACATTTTTGTACCCAAAGACGACTTAAAAATCAATCTGTGCATGACAAACATCTTTCTGCTTTTATTTTATTAAGGCATACTACTTTGAATAAGTGCTACACTCTCAGTATTAACTGAGAGAGTAAGAAAGGAATTATAAAAAAAAGGGTTGGTTGTTTTTGACTTTTCAGTCATATTTCCATCTCCTTTGGCACGTAAGGAAAAGATCTTGCTAATATATAGGTAGCTTTTTTTTTGGTGTTTTTACTCCAAGTACTATGGTCTGGAAAAGGTTTGTCTCAACTATTTATCCTGATATATTAAAACCTTTCTGAACAAGATGATTTTTAACCTTTGATATGACACATCTAAGCTTTCATATTATTACAGGACTTGATGCAGGTATATATGTCCATAAACACTGTTATCGCCAAAGTCCCACCTTAACATCTTATTTTCCTTTAAAAACCCACCGGCAAGCCACCCTGAAAGTGTACTATCAAGAGCTTTGAGAAAAACATGGTCCTGAATTTCAGCCTTAAAAATCTCTATGCTTCTAAAAACAAAAAGAAAAATCTTTCTGTATTTGTCAGCTTTTGTAAACCATTAGGCCAAAATTTTCCAAGGCAAATATTTAAGTTCATTTTATTGAGTGGCTTTTTGGCATTTAGTACATGGCTTTGCATTAAAGTCAGTATCATGGAGATCATGGCTGAAGTACCACTTCCACAAAGTTCTTGCCTGACACAACAGAAGTCTCCCTCTGCACCAAAACATCTGAAAGCTCTCAGAAACTATCAGCAAGTACCTGGCAAATTTCCACATATCCGTTGCTACGTCTGTGACTATCTTTACCAGCTCATATAGCAAGTAGGATGACATGAGCTGCTGATGCTAACTTAAGTCTTCAAAAGGAAAACAAAATAATGGCTTTGCCAGATGATTACCTGCTGAAGTCTTGAACTGACAGCAAGCATTTTTAAGTGTTTCTATCAGTTTTAAATGAGCTTATAGAAACCATCTTTCTCATAAAAACAACAACAACAGAAAAATCAATTAAATTCCTGACTACCACAGGTAGCATTCTTAATTTATTTTGTGCATAAATTCAGGCACAATGTCTTTCTTTCTAGAAGTGGAGATAAAAATTCCCTAGAAAAAAATTTAGTCTATGTGAAAAGCAAAAATGAATCCAATGACCAGTTGTAAGTTATTGCTTCCTATTTCTTAATGCAGGACATCAGAAACTGTCAAGGGTTTAAGAGTGAGCATACATCATCTGCGAATTGGGGACTCTTTTTTTAATGATTCTGAGTCAGGAAAAAGTGTTTATCCATTAAGTAGCACAAAATGTGTAGTAATGCTAAATAAACTTAAGCATAACATATGCAAGACCATCAAGTAACTAGGTGTAAATTCTATAATTTCTTCTGAGTACATTAGGTCTAGAAGCTTTCAGAGATCTCATTTTTTACTCCTGGGTAAAAGTTCTTTTCGATGAAGGTACCAAAACCTATTTTAATAGCTATTATTTATGTAACATGATTTTGCAAAGCAGACGTATCCATTATAGTGAAAAAAGGGTACAGCTACACCTCTATAGCTCCATATAACTACAGTAGATTTTCTGAATTTCACAATGAATTCCTTTTTCTTTTACAGTATTCAGTTTTGTCATATGAGAGATAGTGAGAGCACTCACAGTATTCCTGAGTCTAAAAAGCACCTGCTCCAAAACTGTTTTAATGATAAAATCACTACATATTAAAAAAAAAATTAAAATCAGTTTACCATCATTCTATAACATTGCATAATTGTTAAAATGATGAAAAAGCAGTATTGCTCCATATTTCTTAAACCTAGGCAGTCTGTTCCAAATAATCACATGCAGAAAATTACTTCTTGATTTGCTGCCAATGGCTTTAAAACTTTTTCATTACATAATTTATCTAATTTAAAGCAAATGAGTAGTCTCATTGAGAAAACTGACTGTAACGGAACTATTTAGATACATAAATTGCTGAACTACGTGTCACATATTCTAAATTCATTGCCATTTTATTTCAAAGGCTATTTCATGTTATGCTTTCTTCCCACTCCAAAAGCAAATCAGATAATCTACAAATTCCACCCAACCCCTATGACAAATATTACCTACTCCTTCTCTACAAG
The DNA here is from genome assembly GCA_026413425.1 of Tringa solitaria. Lineage (NCBI taxonomy): Eukaryota > Metazoa > Chordata > Aves > Charadriiformes > Scolopacidae > Tringa > Tringa solitaria. The sequence continues at coordinate 31,391,567 of JAOXJM010000019.1, forward strand.
TGAAATCAACTTGCATGCATATCACTTATCTGCCTGAAGATTCATAAAGGACTGTTTATGGCAAGTACCATAACGATTTAAACATGCATCATGAAGAACACTTCATTTCACCGTTGTACTTGGGCTAGCCCTTATGCTAAGCAGATACAGCATTGCAAAGAAATAAATTATTATTTTCTAATATCATGGGAAGAACAAGGAAGCCATTTAACATATGTTCATATCACTAACCATTAAGCATCTTGGGGCCTGAACAAGTAGCCGTTTCATGCAAGCAATACTGAAAATTAGTTACTAGAAAACCAAGAGAAAAGAGCAAAAGGTAATTTTCAAGTTGATGTTTTGGCAGTGCAGGTACACTAACATGCACAAGTAAAAACCTGTACACATGCAAACCCTGATTGAAACTCCCACTGTATTTTATCAACATTCATGGTTAACAATTCTCTTTTTTTAACATTATAAACAGAACTGAGCTTTTAGCACTACACCAAAGTATCTGCTGAGTATTACCTAAATGGTAGGATTAGCACTTAATACCACGGCTTGCTTTAGCAGCTACATGATAGTTGGACTACCTCTGTTATTTAGAGGTTATAAGATTGAAAGTTCACAGTTGGAGGTTGTAGGGAAGTAAGCAAACAACTACGTTCCCAGTCTGTACAAGATGTTAGTTTAGTAACTATTGCAATAAATCACATACAGTTCTTTATCTTCTCTTGATGTGCACATAATACTAATTAACTTTAATAGGAGTTACAGAAATGTATCAGAAGAATACATGCTATAAAACCTAGAATTCATTTTAAACAACAAAAGAAACAGCATTGCACCTGTTTAAATGAAACCTTCACACAAAATACTCTATAAATTGAATAGCACCTGTATTAATAGTATTAACAGTGTTAAAATTAGGACACTCGTTTTACATTGATTTTAATTTACAACGAATGCCCTTAGTGTTATAATGCACATTCTTTGTAACATGTTTAGTAGTCTACACCACCTTTTCTCTGGTT
>JAOXJM010000019.1:31408024-31419095 GCA_026413425.1 Tringa solitaria
ACAGGTTGCACAGGGAAGTTGTGGATGCCCCATCCCTGGAGGTGTTCAAGACCAGTCTGGATCAGGCTTTGAGGAACCTGGTCTAGTGGGAGGTGTCCCTACCCATGGCAGGGGAGTAGAACTGGATGATCTTGAAGGCCCCTTCCAACCCAAACCATTCTATGATTCTAAGTTCCTAAGTTTTCTTGTTCCCAGACAAGAAGTCTCACAGACAGTGTAAAACAATTGTTCTCCACCAACAATATTCTTTAAGCCAATATTCTTCCAGTGGAAATTCTCTTACATATGTCACTACAGAGATCTGCCTATGATTCCAGAATAAAGTTTGCTTAATGAAAAAAAACAAAGGAAAAAAGGGAGATTGAAAAAGGAGAAGGACTATATATTTGTCTACATGGACATTATCATACAGGCGCATACTCCATTCAGGAAAGCTTATTAAAACTTTTACTGTTAGTACCAGTGCTATGTATCCTAACATGCCATACAATTTTGTTGTACTGAAAGGCAGTGTTCTTCAAGTGGACTAGAGTTCCAAACAAATAAGAAGTGCCTACAGCTAGGAGTGTGGTTTAAATATTTCAGCACTAGGGCTAAATATAAAGGATCTAATCAGTGTTAAGATTCTTTTAACAAAAAAGCTTTCAACAGGAAAAAATGTAGCAATAAAACACACAAACCTTATTGCTGCAATATGCTGCAGAATCTAAGGTATGACAATAAATATTTTAAGGGGAGGTAGATTTTATTAATAATAGCAACAAATTTCACTTTTTTGCCAATAATAACCCTCAAGCAAGACTCTTAAGTTTACTTCATAGATGTTATTTTTTGGATCTCTTTTCATCATTTATACTCCATTTTTTTTTCCCTTTTAACTCAGTGTTGTGATGGAATCAATACAAGTCTGCTCTTAACATATCCGTCTCTGACCTGTGTTTGTTTTAAGCTGTATCATTCATAATGGTGATCGATGGGTAATGCTATTCCTCTTTCTCCACAAAAAGCACAGAGCATAAAAAGTGCATATATTTTATGCCCAAGGTCAGGAGAAAATTAATGGATAAGAGCTAGATAAAATGGAGTTCAAGCTGAATGGGCTGAGTGCTCTCTACAGGGTACAGCCAAGGCAGGCAGTACAAAGCCCATTACACTCAAACGCTCTTGAAGCATTTCAGAAGTGAAATTGTTTCCACAGGCTAATGCATAAAAGTATGAAGCTTTAACTTTTGTGTTTCACAGATAGCCTACAGATATTGGGCAAGTGTTTTCATCCAGGATTTTATTTAGCATATTCCATTTATCAATCTTTACCTTAAGCCATAAACCCATTTTGTGTTTATGACTAAAGTTGTACAAGCTATGTTTATTTGTCATTAGTGAACTTCACAGACTTTCCTGTTCACTCTCTCAAAAGTTCCCTGTCAAGATAACAAGTGAACTGCAGAGCCTCTAAAAAACAACCACAGAAACAAAAGCATGAAATTTAAAAAATTAAAGAATTAAATGATTAGGTAAATATGAAACTTCTCACTTGCTACAAAATATGGTTTAACAATCAAGAAAGAATAATATAAACATTTTTTTCCCCACAAATATAAAGTAAAACTAAATTTCATGTCAACCAGAAAACCGTAGGAATGGTAGAAAGAACGACAGAAATAAAATTACGTTATATTACACTTAGGTTCCTAATATTTTCTTTCTTTACCCTGGTAAATCATTCTAACAAAGCCCTCCTGTACATCGAGAAACTTGCCCCAGTATGTGAAGATCAAACTGCAAACAGAATTTGCAATTCACTTGAATGAAGGCTGTGGAAAGCTGCCAAATAGAGACACATGATAGAAGTTCTGCAAAATATAATTTAGTTGTTGAAGAAATCAGTAGTATTGTCATATGAGTTCATTAGCAATATTGTCCTGGGGTCGTATCTGAACGTGTTTCAGTGTTCATACCCTTCTTATAACCAAAGGTTAAGAGAAAACAAAACCAAAAGCAGCTGAGAATAGTTTACAGTGAAAATATCACTACTGACCACATTATCATTTTTATCTCATAATAATTTCCTGGATAAAGAACAAGGTGACTATCCAGCACTGAGCACTAGATTACATAACAGATAAATTTGGAAAGAAGTTGAATTAGAACACAGCACTATTTTCTCATAGCCTGTATCAGTAGTCCTGTTGCTGATGGTACTCTGCTGAAAGCAACTTAGCTTCTGGTGTGAAGATAGGGATAGGAGGTTGTAAATTACATAGGTAACTGTAGGCCTTGTTAGTCACTTTCACTTTCTCTTTTCAATTGCTATTCAATTTCACATTTGGTATTCTGGATTATTCCCATATTTCTTAAGAAATGTGAAGGTCAGAACAGGACGATACACTCATATGCATCTCTGATGTAAATTGGCCTAACAGTGCATCTAAGTAATTTGTGTTACTGCTTTCTAAATAAAACATTTCCAGAAGGCCTCCAAATAATGTAAACTAATTGGATTGGGATTAGCTTCTAGACCATAATCAGCTGTGACTTCTTTATGTTACAAAGCTATTATTTTGCTACATTTTATTTATGCCAAGCATGTAACGGTAATTGTTTATTACTGTGATTAAATTCCAATGAGGAAAACCAAAACATTGTATTAGTTGACTTTGGTACTCACATTACTCAAAATAATTTTAATTATTGTAATTCTTTAATCTCTAAGTATTATTTTTTTCTAATAAATACTGTAATAACAGTGTTTAGGTGTTCTTCATAATGATATAGTATTGTGCTGTGTTCCTCATTGCATAATGATGACCTCCTTAAACAAAAGGAAGAGCCTTGAGGTAACAGGTTTTAACTTTCCCAGAATAAGAAGCTTTCTCCAAATCCTATGGATTTCACTCACCGACAGTAAACTCCGGCAAATCTGTTATGGGTTCAGTTTTTCATGTGCCAATTCACTTTCACCAGAGACGTACACAACCTCCATGGCCAGGCTATAAAATGGTCATAAGTCAAACATTTCTAGATATGCGAAGAAGCTGAAGAGCTCATGGAAGAAATTAGAAATCATATGCCTTCAGTGCAGGCAAGAAAGGCAGGCAGCTCTGGAGGACTCTGACTACAATCTTTGGTGCTGCTCTTTCTGCAGTCAACTCATGATCAAATGTGTTCAAAACGCTTTCTAAAAACTATAATTTAGGATGACAGCATTTAAATGCACCCAAAGCAAGTGAATACATCCTAATTTCACAAGAGAACGTCATTAACAATAACTGCGTAATTCTTGATTTTATTTTTTTTTTTTAGATAATTAGCATTACCTTCTATTATCTTGTTGTTGGTTTATTTCAAAATAAGAAAAAGTATTGTCCTTGGCAGGAAAATTTGTAATTACATTATTACTGTAAGGGTTCATGGCAACATTTTCATTAGGTTCTTCTTTCTTCCTTTTTAGACTGTACCAAAACCAGTCATCTTTTCCACTCCAGGCTTTGATTGACCACGCCTGCCCAAGAGCTGTTAAAGCCAATTAATTCCACAGATCTTCCTGCACCAGGAGTTCAGCAGTTCTGTACTGTACTCCATGTAAATGAGGGAGGCAAGCTGGAAGTGGAAATATTGAGTACACAGTGTTTCAGATGCAAGTAGTGTCTAATTCAAATAAATAAATATGTACACATTTAGCAATCTGTCCAATCATGACTTAAGTCTTGTCTGAACTGACCAATTATGACTAAGTAAGAGTAAGAAGTCAAATGAGCTCACAGTATTTCTGTGTTCTTTTGTATTATTCATGAACCACCTTAACTACTTTTGCTGCAGGTGGCAAACAACATAGAAAGACTTCTGACCTTGACTCAAACAAGATGACATTTCAGTACTGTATGTTTGTATTAAGCGCCTCTCACTTATGCTAGAGAGAAGACATATTTCCCCTGGAGCTACAGTACACGTGTGACCTATGGTTTGTTCATCAAAAGGCTACTATAATTGCCTCTTAATAAATCAAACTCTTTCGTGCAGGCAGATCCACTTATATACAGATTGATTTCTACTTTCAAAACCCATACACTTCAATTTTTGAATACCCAAGATTATTCTTTCCCTGTGTAGAGAAGATGGAGTGATAGAGAAATAACAGCACAAAAGTAGAAGCATTGTTTCTAGCATCACTTTGACGTTACAGGAGGTCTCAGCAGTGAGTGTGTAGCAAATTGATGGAAATAACTGTGTTGGTATTGCAAACAGAGCAACTACAGTTACTGAGGAGTTTGCCTGTGTCAGCCACGCTACTAGAGGTTAACCCCTCGTAATAACCAGCCGGGATAATAAACATTATCAACCACCTATTGCAACACAAACATCTTCTCTGCACTACAATGTCAGATTAAGGTGAAGACCCTGACTACTTATCACCTTTTATCCCTTCCTTAGTGATTTTATTTTTGTAAATTTGTTCTTACCGTCACATCTGACCTGAGCTGTTGAAACTCACTCATGTCCTTGGAGGGAGGAGCTACAAATGATTGACCATTAATCCTGAAAGTGGTACGCTAAAGTAAATGGGGATAAGTAGTCAGCTACAGCCTTACCACAGGAAAAAAAGCCACAGCTTCACGAAGCTTTAAAGAAATATAAAATAATTGCAATTGCATACATCCTACCAATAAATTATCAATTAAACAAAAGCCCAGCTCAACTTTTCATCCTTGTCTAACACTGTAGTGAGTACAGTTATACTGGCATAAACTATTCCCAAATTTACATCCCATAAATTTATTTCTGAGATCTGTTTCCTGGGACAATTCTGTTTTTTTAATGGAGGAAACCATTATAAGATGAAGGATAAAAAACCCAAAGAAAACAAACCCTGAAATCTAACACACATGAAATCACTAAAGGAGAAGATGGGCAGAAATTCAGTTAAGTAAAGGAGACATTATTTACTTAATAGTATGCATGATCTCCAAATTCTAAGAGCATTATAAGAAATATAATTCCAATTTTAAGGTGGTAACACTTCAAGGAGACTAGCCTTCCCTTTCACAGGTGTGAAAGCTTCCAGAATTGTGTGAATACGTGTAGAATTTAATTTACATTTACAGGCCCAAGCTTTTGGAATTCTCTAAATCCATGTAGAATTCAATTTTCACTTAAGAAAAATTGTTTTCTAGCTTTTGGACATACAAAGAAATATACACAGACGTGACCTCAATGTAATACAGTTCTTACGAAGTATCAAAAACATAAAGCCCATACATTCAAATATTTTCTTTTAAAATTCATTATTTTCAAGAAAAGCTCTTTTTTTTGAGACTCTTTGATTGAACGAGATTGTAAATATTGACTCTGTTTTATATGGAAAATCAAAGTGTAAAAAGTTTTGAAGTCCAAAGAACCTGACGTTTTAATTAATAAACACACGGTTAATAAGTAGATAGGCAGACAGACAGACACAGGCTGAAAGAGGTCTGAAGTGGACACAAAGTTGCCTCACTGTGGGAACTTTAATACTATGCTGAAAAAGGGCAGATGAATTTCAGGAAAGCAAAGCTAGTTCTAGTCATTTAGTCTTCTGATTTATTCTCTGGTAACCTATTGTCTTTCAATTATCCGGAGAGCTTCATGAGCCATTTTTAAGCAACTACTGCTGAATATCAACTGCTAATAAAGTAGTATCTTTATTCAATTATAGGTAACTAAGAAAATCTGCTAAAGTGTTTCTATTTCTCAGTATGTTTTTTAACATTTCTTATTAACATATTTGATGAAAAAAAACTTAAATCTGAAATAGCAGCTTGGGAAGAAGGCACAAATAAAACATGTCCAAGACATATGATATAGTAAAGGAGGCAGCAGACGAATCTTTGTTTTATGCTATAGCAGTTCAGTGCTTATAGCAATTTATTCAGAGGACTCTGTTCATAGCTTTCATATACTCTACAGCAAGGTATATACAGTGCCAAAATCTGCCTAGACTTAAAAGTCTGGAAAAACTATACTACTTTTGAAAAAGTCAGTCCAAAATTATAGTCTCCCAAACAATAACATTTTTCAGGCTGAATTATGCTATTTATTTCCTTCTTACACAACATCTACAATAAAAATAACACACACTTGTAGATGGCTTCTGGTCTCAGAGTTTGTTTTAACTGGTGTGCTTCTGTCAACCTGAAGAACTTACTCCCGATTTACCATCCCAACTCCAACACAAATGAGGCACATACTATCACAGATAATTTATGAGACACGCACTAACTCATGTAACTCATTCTCTGTTGTGGCAGGTTAGCCTTGGCAAACAGCCGAACTCCCACCCAGCCGCTCACTCCCTCGCACCCCTTCCTCAGCACTGGGGACGCAGGGAGCCAACAGGTTGAAAGGCCGGGTCAAGGCAAAGGCAGGGAGATTTCTTACTGATTACTTTAGTGGGCAAAACAGACTCAAGAAAAATTAATGTAACTTACTCCTAATTAAAATTGATCTGCATAGTGAGAAACAAACACAAAAATTAAAACACCACCTTTCCTCCTGTCCACAACGGTGGCAGTGTGGATGTCTGCTCTGCCATGGGGCGCCTCCTCCTCCTCCTCCTCTACCCTTGCTGTTCCCTGTGTTGTTTCCCACTCTGTTTTTGTTCCCTCCTCCCTCTGCCCGTTTGGTATTTTTGTCCCTTCTTAAGTATGTTTTCACAAGAGGCGCCACCAGCTTCACTGATGGGCTCAGCTGTGTCCTGCGGGGGGCCTGTTGCAGAGCTGGCTGGAACCGGCTGGAACCAGCTGTGTCTGGCACACAGTCCGGTCCTGCAGCCGCCCGGCTGCTAAAGCCTCACCAGCTACACCCAAAACGCTTCTATATTTACCTCACAACTCAACTTCCAATTTAACAAGACTAACCTGAATTACGAGGTCTAAAATTCAGCAAATTTTTTCACGGAAGCAAAAAAAAAATAAATAATGGTGTAATGGGGTTTTGCTCTATACGCATTTAAGCCATAGCTTGTGACCTGGTTTTCAGTTTGTTGCAGGTCGTCATGAGAAATCTCAGCACTCAGGCCCATCTTTCAAATAACATGAATTTAGAAGCACATGGCTGCCAGTCACACCCTGATACTGTAGATTTTCATGCAGTTTAAACAAGGGCTATATTTTGCAGCTTTGTGATTTGAACTATGTTAAATAAATATTCTGGTATGCAAGCTGCATGTCTCAAATTTGTACTTTCATAACGTATGTGTTGTGTGTACACCAACAGTGTATTTTCTCTTTGTCCCATTAATAAATACTATTTCACTTAATATCTCTAAAATGTTTGTGACAAACACAAATCAGGTTAAATTTAAGGCTCTTTCAAAGGCTGCATATACTGGGAGATGAAAAAGAAAAAAATCCTTAAAAAGAAATGTTGCAAATAAAGAATGTGGTTTTGTTTTTAGTGATGCACATTAGCAAACACAACAAAAATAAAGCCATTATATGGTATATTATAAATGATTTAGAAAACCATTAATATTTTCAATGAAAAACATTGGCTGGATTACCACCATTTAAAAAAATAAACAAGTAAGCTAGCAATGCAGTATGTAACATTCAGTTATGCCTCATCAGTTTGATTAAACTTAATGTTAAAATGAAAACTACAAAATCTCAAGGCCAGTATCAAAGCTCATTTTTATAAAGTATCTAGAGATAAAGGACATGTCAAAGGCACTTGCTTTAAAATCTGTTATGAAAAAGATGCAGTAATTAGAATTGAATATTTTTGGCTTAACATCTGAATCTAAAAAATACATACCTGTGGTTTTTCATTTAAAAATATGAGTAATCCCATCCGTATTCAGCTCAGATACATATGTCCATGATCAGCTGAATGGGCAAGGGATCAAACGTGAGGCATTTTGTTGAAAAGGCTCCACTCGTAAGAATTACAGCATTAAGTGTAGTGAGAAAAATGGGAGCAAATCAACCTTCTCTCCATGTAACCTCTGAAACAGTTTTTGCAACGTACTTGAGAGGAGACGGCAAACTACCACAAACCACATGTAGCTCCAAACAAGCCTAGTGAGGTACACACGGGGCACAGCTGGGCTATCATTTCTTCTGCTGACAGCCACTGTTTATGCAGCAGCAGTGTCAGGGGACTGTCCTGTCCTGACCAATGGCCATCACACTCGCCTGTCCCATCTGAGGCTGTCCCTCAGGCGTGTCAACTGCACCACTCAGTTTGGTGTCATCTGCAAACTGGCCAAGGGTACCCTCGACCCCACTGTCTATGTCACTGATGAAGATATTAAACAGTACTGGTCCCAGTACGGACGCCCAAGGGACACCGCTTGTCACGGATCTCCATTCTTTCGTTTGCCACACCGGGACACACATCTGATAAAGGGGTTTCACCTTCCTGATGTTCTCTGGCGAGTACACTACACAGAGTTTCTTCTATGCAGAGAGGAATCAATAAGATCTTACATGATTTTCTGACAGGTGATTTTGCTATATGTTGTTTAATGAAAGTGACACCTGTAAGTAAAGGCATTTTAATAGTCATGCTGAAATTCATACGACGCATGGAAAATAAATGCATTAATTTAGAAGCAGAATAAAACGGAACAGAGCATAATGCTGAGCCCTGTGATGTTGGTATGGTACTGCCAGTAACAGGCTTCAAGTTGGGTTTCCAAGGCCTCAGCTCTGAGGCATGACAGGCTTGCTCTCCCTGAACAAGCCTGCAGCTTCATTTTAACTTGGTTTAGCAGTGACAGCAATTTTTCCTCTGGCAGGTGGCTATCACTAATTTGGTCTACTTTTGCTTCCCTTTGAAGCTGTGGCTTTTATATGAAGTCATGACAAGAGGTTACCTGGTGCAGAATGAGTTATTTATGACTATAATGCAATGGTATATATACTTGGAGAAATGCAGGCTTGGTACAACAGCAGAGTCTTTGGGAAGTGGAGATGTGGTGCAGATGTACACAGACACAGGACTGTTGAAAAAGGGGCCAGGCCCAGCCCTGCAGACACCGCAATGCTCCGGTGCTCAGTTAAAGAACTGCAGCTAACAAAGCAAAAAGGGAAATAGGGTCTGACATACATAAAAGGTATGGTATACAATAAAATCACACGTAACATGGACTTCCAGGTTGGTGAAGAAACAGCAAGGCGTAAAAGTGTTCCAGCAAACATATAAGAGTGACCCCAAGTGGAAGGGAGAAAGGAAGAGGGAGAAATCAAGATCAACATCAACATCGCATTTGTCAGATTTGCAATGATGAGAACTTGCTGTACAGCCTGTTCTGGCAGACTGAAGCCATGGACCTCAAGGTTCAGAAGAGCACTAGAATTATGAGCACACCACCAGAAAAATGAGGAAATACAAGGAAGTGTTTGTGCCACAAATTTAACTGGATGATTATTTTTTTTTAATTCTTTTGTATACTAGTATTCATGTATTTATTTATTAATTTTCATTCTGTTCAGTAATAGCTAGTTTTGTACTGATATTTGTCTAATTATACTGTTATGATTTAAATTACACTAACAGTAAATTCTTGGTTTTACATATAATATCCTGTAAGACCGTGACACTTCTCTGGAAAGAACAAAAGACTATAGATAAAGAAGAAAGTTGTGATATAGGAAAACATTAATATAATTATTTTGAACCTAAAATAGTAATATTTTACAATTCTTTGTAACTCTTTGTGTGAGAAAAAGGACGTTCACAAAAAGAACATATCTAGCAGCCCAAACGTGATTCTAGATTGCCTGAGAGCCAAATGTCATGGTTAGACTTACATTAATAAATGTTCACATGTTTTATTAACCTTAGCACTTCATTTTCTATTAAAAATGCAGAAATGCTGTTAATAATATAAAAACCTGAAACATTCAGTAATGCATTTTCCATGCCTTTCATGTTCTTCACTGTTATTTTAGACTTGCAAGTAAAGTTAGTAACATCTATAAATATAACGGTCTTTTAATGCAGCCTCTGAACGAATTTCATTATGATGAACTCCCTAGAGAGAAAACTTGTATCTTAACAGGAGAAGTTACTCACATGCCTGAAAAAGGTTCAAAGTACTGTTCAAAAATACAACAAAACCCCCGTACTTTTCAAATCAAGCTGCAAACCAAATAAAAACTAACTAGGAGAAATCTATACTATAATACAGTAACTTAATAGCAACTCAAATTAAGAAATTACCTCCTCACAGGTTACAGTTACTTTTGCAGTCTATAAAAACACACTCTATAGTGAGCAAACTCACTTTTTCTAAATAAGCTATACCACTGTCTTAGCCCAGATATAACTTGATACCTGTGATGCAACTGAGGCATATTAGAGAATATCAAGGAATGCATTGTGCAAAGTTATTTTTATCTGAAAACATTCATTTTACTACCATGTTCAGATTTCTTCTTTAATAGGGCAAGATTTCATTTTGAAAAAAAACGGAAGTATACCAAATAACCACCTCAACTCTCACGAGCAGAGCTGCTTCCACGATATTATATATGACGATGAAAACCAAATCTTCAAAATAGAAGGAAGGTAACAGCAGAAAATTATTTTTATATGCTTGCAGTAAGCAGTTCTTTAGTTATTAGCATGGATGGTATCTACATGAAAATGCATATAGCCAAGAAGAAGCTATTTAATATGCTGCTTCTCATCTGCAAAAGTCCTCAGGTGGCTTTTAAATTTAGAGTTTATTCCGGTTTCATACCATGACCCATATTGCCACACACCTCTCAGCAATATATATAATGTTTCTATGTGTAGAATTCTCCACCCGTCTCCTTCTTTTCAGGATTACAAGCTATTTGATTATGCTGGGCCTTTTTCACAGGTAAGTAATGCCATGGAAGTGTCGCTTCATCTCCTCTCTTCCTCCTGCTCCTACAGGGCTTTTTTCCTCAAAATTTCAAGATAAATTTAGAGAAATGCTGTAATTTCTCTGTGACCTGTAAATCTCTATTTATGTTTTTTTAACAATAATTCTACAATATAAAAGTACCAGAGTGCCATAGAGTACTCAGAATAATGCACGCAGACATAAGATGGTATCCGC
>JAOXJM010000019.1:31422686-31433070 GCA_026413425.1 Tringa solitaria
GAACTAGATGATCTTTAAGGTCCCTTCCAACTCTAACCATTCTATGATTCTGTGACATTTGTATTAATTTTTACTGAGAATTTGCATTCTGTCCTCACATGTTTTTCATCTTGCCTCTTCTTTCATCTCCTTTTAATTTAGACTAATTCACTCGTCCTCTCTGAAGTGTTATTGTCTCCCAGGACACTGACTTTGCCCAAGAATTGTTCATAAAGAGGTTAACAATCTACTGCACTAGCTAAGGCAAGACACAAACTGACAGACCTGTAACCTGAGCAAATATTCAAAACTCTGTTATGTTTAATGGACTACTCCTCCTGCTTGTGGTCTTATACAGTAGAAAGTCAGACAATATATAATGTATTAGACTCATTTCATATACTAGTTTGAAATAAATTCTCTTCTCCATGTAAATAAAACCATTTTTGTTTGTCACATTACTAAATGTAGCAGCCATTTTTCCTATTGCAAACGAAAGCATAATTTAATTAAGATTTTATACACTATACATTCCATGCTCAGAAATATAGTTTATCAGAGAACACTTCTTGTATCAGTACTGCAACTTGGCTATGAACCACCCTTAGAAACTTCGTATTTCTTTAATTTCTAAATCTTTTAATAATAGTCTGATGTTTCCCTTTTTTTTTCTCCATAGGATTCAGAGCAAGATCCATTCCTTAATGAGAGACAGTTATTTAGAAGTCCCTATAGATCCATATTGTATAAAACATTTCAAAATAATCACACAAAACAGGTGTATTAAAGTATACAGACAGTAGAATAAACTCATATTTTCTGTTAGCTTTAAATGGTCAGCTAGGATGAGACAAAAATAAAAAATTAAATAGTGGTGAATATGTACCATAACTATTAGTATAATACATATAATTAGTATAACTCAAAGGCCTAACACCTTAATTTAGAATGTTCCACTAAACCAGTGCCAGAAACTGATGCTGAATAATAAAGATATTAAAGGTAATTTTAAAGTTCAGCATCACTGAAACCACTAAGGTTAGATGTGTTCTTATCCTACATCTTCTTGACCCAGAGGGCAAAATGTACTACCATGTCATCATTTTAACTACAATTTTAGCTCATTTTTTCTCAGTTTCAATCAATACAAAAGTTTAGTGCAACAACAATAAATAGAAAGACAGGGCTTAGGTCATCCAGATAAGTTAGGTATCTCTGCTTTAAAATGTCACAAAATTATGCTTTCTGTCCATAGCAGTTCTAATAACATTTGTTTTCAAAGTTCGCTGCAAAAGAGATTCTCTCACCTTATAGACTTAGAAACTTTATGAAAAAATAACACAAATTTTTTCAAGAACACTTGTTTTCTCTGCATAGACCTAAAAAAAGCGATCGGCGTGCGAACACACAGGAAAAGATACCCAGCTCACAAGTTCTCTGTATTTATCTATTGTATTTGTTTCTGAAATCAAGGTAGAGACAACAGCCAGCACAACTGAAATTGGACAAAATGCTATTTGCTAGCAAAAAATAAAGCTAGTATGTTTTATTTTTCTTGTTATGCGACACCAGCGATTGCGTAAGAGAAGTCAGTGAATAGGAGAAAAGGGACAAAAAACTAGAGAAATAAACTTTTTGCTAATACTCTGAAAGCATCCAATGCATCTTAGAAAAGGGGAGATTCATTGTCACAAGTATGCTGTCATCACAACAGAACAGCAAACACTTTACCAGAAGGAACATGTATTCTCCAGAAAAAATCAAGCTTAGATGACTTCCAAGAGCTCTGAAGACCTTGGCATCTAAGTCTTTGGCACGTAAGGCCATGGAAATGGTTAATCAAGCCTTGAAGCTATGGCACACTGCCACTTCCCAGTTCTTGGACGAGATGAACAATCTGGATCGTGTTGTGAGAACACCAAGATCATAAAATTGACTGAGGCAGGAAGGATGTTTTTTGGACTGATGGACAGTTTCCCAAGTGGTTATTTCATTTGAGAATAATTATTACACAGTCCAGGTACAGTAATAAAAAAAAATAGTTTTTTAAATGCTGGTAAAAGTGGGATTGGACAGATTGAACAAAGTCAAAGCTGGTATAAATCTGGGCAGACTTGTTTATAATTATTTTAAATAAAATTGAGAACATGTACCAAGAATAGACTGGACAAGGACACAAAGAAAGAGATAGACTGGCAGAGGCTCATAGTAATACTGTTAAATAATAAATGCATGCTGCTAGTCACAGAATGTCATCTTTATTAATAAATCAAAAGATGGGCTGGTCCAAAGGTTTTCTGGGTGCCTATCACTGTTGTATCTAAGAAGCAGATCTAAGTACATCCTTATTTTTCTTCATACTGAAGTATATGAAAACTTCTTGGAAGCAAAGCATTGTAATTCTATTGTGTAAGACAAGGAAAATGCAGAGTTTGAGTGTTCTGCGTATTGTTTAGTGATATCTCATTCATTTTTCTTATTAGAGTACATTGGAGGACCTGTAACTGTAGGCAGATATATATCTATCATCTAGCTCTACTGGGTTTTTTTTTTTATTTTTAATTTTTATGTTAAGTAGTATTGATGCAGATCCCAGTTCTCCTTCTTGCAATGTTGCAAAAGAGTCAGTCCTGTTAAATTCCAGGGATTTACCTTCTGCAAATGTCTCCTGATTGTATGAAATCTCATGAGAGAATATGAAGACCATCAGGCTGATGGAGCCCACTTTGGAGTTAACTACTCTCAACAGTAAAGAGATTCTTCCTATATATAATCCTACCACCTTCTATGTAGCTGCCTATAAATCATACAGGATTTATGCTATGCTCTAAATTTCTAAAGATAAATCTTGATTGCAATCCAAATTATAAATGAAATTTTTTGTGTGTGGGGAAAATGAAAAATTCTAGGCAGAAATCTTCATTAGCAAAGTTCAAAAGAGATAGGACATACAAAGCATTCTATACAAAGTATAGAAAAAAAGAAAAAGGAATTTAGAATATCATGTTATTGTCACATGACCAGATTTAACTGTATTTGGTATTAAAAGACTCCCTTGTATGATGCCCAAAGTTGTTCATCCAATACAAGAATCAAAATAATTTTCCCTAGAAATTTAAGCTACATTAATGAGAATCTTAAAAGTTTTCCTTTAATGCACTGGAGGAAAACTTCATTTGCCAAGATGTTTGTCCCAAATCCGAAGTTCCTGTAAGGCTGTACCATCAGCCAGAATGGCCTGCCAAGACTTCTGGTTTTCTATTCATTATTTTGAAAATGCGGCAGATCTACTCAAAGAAAGTAAGGGACAGCATGGTATGTATTTCAGTTAAAAATTAACAATTTAAGATGATTTTCACTCTAGTTGTTTATGGCTGTTCATATCAGTCTGTTATTCTGCTTTTCATAGAGGAATTGAGTAAAAGAGAATATTTCAATGATAAAGAAACAGCTGAAAGAAATGCAAATTTTTTTTTCTTTATTCTTCTGCATGTTTAGCACATTAGGTAAACTCAGGCAGAAATACTCTATATTGTGAGTTTGGAAATCCTTATCAAATATACTAATTTTAGAACTTTACAAAATACTGAACTTCAGCCAGCAGCACTTTTGTCTAGTTTTGTATGCTAGTGTCATGAAGGAGTCTGTAAGTTCAGAATAACTGTTATAAAGTCTAGAACTGTGCTGGCACTACTGAGCAATGGTAAATATAGCTTACAATGAAATTAAAAAAAAAAAGTGTTAAATGTTCAAATGTACTGACATATGTACTTTCATAGGCAATATTGGTTAGAAACCAGTAATGATCAGGTAAGATCAGGAAAGTCTAGACACTGTTATCTCTTAGCTGTTAAATAATGTTTCAAAATTAAAAACTACTGACGATGAAGCCTTCATTCTCTCATCAAGGACAGAAAACCTGGCCCAGCTGTTTAATGATTCTTCATTAAAATTGTCATTTTTTCTTTCTTTTGTGAAGCAGAATTAGAATTTACTTGAGCTTCTTTCTTTCTTTCTTCCTTCTTTTCCCTCCCAGCATTTAAATATATAAACAAGAGTCTAATTTTAAAAATTTACCTAGCTACAAACTATCAAGCTAATACTTACACATTTTAAAGAAATTAATATTTTCTAGGTACAATTAGTATTTTCAGGTCCATAAAGCACATCTCACATTAAAGTTTAAGCAAAACTAAGTACTAGAATCTGTGAAAATATCTTGTGCAGTATAACAAAGTGAGATATTCTTTCAGCAGCTAGCATTTATACATTGCTTTGAAGCCTCTTTCCATAAAGGAAATGTGTAGGGTAAAAGACCTATAAAATATGAATACTCTCTGACTCTCTCCTATTTTGGTAACTTACTCCACTGAATTGTGTATACTTGCCTCACAATGACTTTTAAAAACTGCTACTCCAGTTGATAAGCTTCTTTGGAGTACAACAATTAAAGAAATGTATGACTATAAATGTAAAGCTGCATATAAAAATGCAAACAGGCATTCAGAAACACTGCATATTTGGACTTCACTAGGGGAATTTCATTGCACAGAAGAATAAATTGCTGGCACATTTTAGTTTCTGTAGCTCTCTCTCTAAGCCTTTTGTCTCTCTGAATAGTGTGTATAGTTTTACAAGATGGAAAAAACATTTTATTAGGTCTAAATCTTGTTTGTCGGAAAAGAAACAATTTCAACTTAGGCTTCTATGCAGTAAGCTGGATGTACTCCAACCAATGACGTCTACAGTTAGTGCTCGACTCATCTACTAGAACAACTGTGTGTTTATGTTGAACAGATCAACCCTAGCTTTCCTTAAAGAGGATGTGCATAGCAAGTACTATAGTGAAAGTAAAGTTGTCTGCTGATTTCTGCTGTCTTGTATGCCAAAATTTGATGACACATCAAAGGCAGCTTCACTGAGATGCTATGACAGACAAGAAAACATTTGAAAAAGTTTGTGTTCTCTAAATATTTTTTCTACTTTTGTCTTCAATACTCTTACTCGATTTTCTTATACTGAGTATAGTTATAGCCATCAATATCTAAAAATCAAGCTTTGAAATGGAGAAAATGTCATCAGATGTAGAACCACTATGGACTTTCTCGAAAGTGATATGTTTTCAGTTTATTAGAAAAATTAAGTCCTATGTATATTTAGTATGCCAAGTAAAGATATTCCAGCTTCTTTATAACTGCTTTACTTAACAGGTAACTGAGAAATATATTTAAATGCTTGATCATAATGACTTCGAAAAGTTAAATAGATTTTAAAGCAGACTTATTTGCTTATAAATCATTATAATATATTGACAAAAAATGACTTCCTGCTCTTCGTCTAATGCAGCAGGGGGCAGAATTATTTTTTTTTTAATTTTCATTTTATCTTTTTCTGTATCACTAATTATAGTAATGATGAAGTCCATAACTCTCAAAACTGATCCCAGCAATAATAGTATCTCTTTTAAAATCATACCACCTCTTTTTCAATCAGTTTTGCTTATGCAGACTTTGAAATTAACATCATAATAAGTTTCTGAAATAGAACACACACTGTGCTGCCCTCATAAAATGGAATTGCATCTCTGTATTGAGATTTTGATTTTAATTAATAAAAGTCAAGAAATGGAGAGGAGTACTTGCAGTAACATTTGCCTATGAGCAGTCTTGGAGAAGCAGTTGAGCTGTGAAATATTTCCCTCTAAACTACACAATCAGGGGCTCACTTACACTGGGCAGGGCCCTCTGGGTGCCCCCAACCCCAGCCCCTGCCCAGAGCAGGCTCAACCATGGACACTGGGCCACTCAGGGCTTCACCTGGTCAGGGCATGATGCCCCCAATGGTGGAAACAGTCCAATCTCCTTGAGCCCTGATCCCACCACTTTGTTGTCCTCACGGGCAAAAAGATTCTCCTTATCTCCACCCTGAGCCTCTCGTGTTTCAGCTTGTGCCATTGCCTCTCGCCCTCAGGACAGGCACCACCATAAAGAGCCTGGCTGCATCTCCTCCATCCCCTCCTGTCAGTGCAGGGGATGCTGCTGGGTGCCCCCAAAGCCCATCCCTTCTCCTGGCTGAACCAGGCCAGTCCCATACTTTCTCCTTGCAGGGCAAAGACTCCAGCCCCACTTGGGGTGACCAAAAACTGTATGTAATCAGCAAGCAAATATGGTCTAACAAGCGCTGAGCATAGGGGGACTACTTCCTGCCTTGATCTTCCGGCTCTGTTCCTCTTCACACAGCTCAGGATACTGTTGCCTTTCTTTGCAGAAATCCTAGCCTTCTTTTGTTTATATGAGGCATAAGCTGGTTTCCTTAAACAATCATAAACCCAAGAGTCTTACGAGTTAGCTACTGAAATATTAGCTGCCTAAACTGAAATATTAATTCCCTAACCATACAATGAATTAAATTTTTTGTTTGCTTCAGAACGTTCTGTTCTAACATAAAATTTACATTTGGCAACTTGGCAGTGACTTCCAATACAAAATTGCTAAAAATAATACTGTTAAGACGTGTTTTCTTGTGGCAATATATCTGGAAATAACTTGTTAAGTTGTCAAATTCTTCTTTTTCCTGAGCATCATTAAAGAAATCTATTCTGTCAATCACTTCTTCAAGAAATCACTTTATTAGAAATAATGTGCTTCAACAGATATTAAAACAATGACAGTGGGATATTAACATAGCATGTTTTATTACCTGACAGGTTAATATATATGTAGGCTACAAGTGCCATAAATAATTGGACTAAACTAGTGGTCTTCATTTTAATGGGACTCTGTTTTGTATTTCTTTGGGAGCTTTTTTTTTTTTAATTTTTTTTTTTTTTTTTTTAAATTACGAGAAGAGGCAGAAATGTCAGACGCTTGCTATCAAAACTATTTACCATCATGTTATACAGTTTATGAAGCTGTCTTTCCATAGATATATGTTAAGAACGTAAAATAGTCCCTGTTTGTGAACTGAAAAGACATTTAGCTTAGCACCCATCTTCTGTTAAGGGCCAAGATCAGACAGAGAGATACAAGTGTAACATGAACCTTCTTCAAGGTGTCCACTGATTTGAAGCTCGCGGATTTGTTTTATTTGTGTACTCTTAAAAACTACACTCTGGTGTACTTCTAGAACAGAAGGGTGGAGCTATTCCATCCTCTGTCGTTTTCTGCATTTTGGGGTAAAGCTCTATAATCCTACATCTGCAAATTTCATAAATATCTGGAATTGCTAAATGTAGGAGGAAGCTCAGGTACTACTGACCTGGAATACATTTTGCAATGAAATTGTTAGCCCCCACAGGTGTTTGACTCACATCACTTCTACCTAATTTCACATTTACTAACACATAGGTGGTTTTAAACCTCTTTTAAAAAGAACTGCTTACTGACCCTCTCAGTTGAAGACATGCTTGCCTTGACAGAAATAAATATATACACAATGAGAATGGGCAGAATTAAAAAAAAAATGCTGCCAAAATAAGTGGCAATAAAATAAATGAAAAAAGAAATCATGTGGTTGTGATGCCATTTCCAATGGATGGTTTTCCAGTTCCCATTTTGCTTTACAAATGCATGCTTATATTGCCAAATTTCATGGAAATGAGCAGCACAGCCATTTAAAAGACATCAAATAAACATCCTTTTTATTACAGTGAAATGCAAATATCAAGTCTTAACAAGTAAATCTAGGGTCTGTAATTTTAAAACAGCAATAACAATAACCTCAGGCTATGTTTTCATTTTGTGGTTCACTTTATGAGAAGCAACTGTTATTTCTATGTGGCACTTCAATGAGTTAGAGGCATGCTCATTCAAGTTAAAACAGTGGTATTCTGGCAGTACTTGTGATGGAAAGTCAATGATTATTGGTAAATCAAATCACACTGGCCATCACAGTGCCCGTGACATGGCTTTTAACCTACTTCAAATTTAAATGTCAATGTTTGCATAAACATTTCTCAGGAAGATTAAATTTAAGCAGGAATATCAGTGAACTTTGTGATAAAATTCTTCAAGTAGAAAAGCTCTAAGAGATTCCCTCAAAACCTAGGTAATTATACTGGAAGTTTCTTAACACCTACAACACAGCAATGAATGGCTTGCCTATCCATGGCTGCCCTTTCAGAGATGAAGAAAACGCATCTTTATTTCAGAAGGCAGGAGTTTTACAAATAGAGTTAGCCTCTATACTAGTTTTAAAGAGTTCCCGAGATATATAAGACATTTTTATCTTTGGAGTTATAAAACATTTACTTATTTTATTTCCTCATTTATAAGAAATCCATGTAAGGAACAAATAGTTATACACATACTTTATTGTGATTTCCAGATGGAACTAAACTGATATAATAACTTAGAATAATTCTGATAAAAAGATTGCAAGCTGTCAGAATTTCAGGATAACTGAATACCTTAAAAAAGCAATAACATCTGTAAAAATGTTTACATTTGGGACTTATGGTAGAAAACAATAGCAAACTTGTCAAATTTTGATAGTATTTCTACAGACTAGGTAGTATACAGAGCAGATGCTTTGAATTAGTACCCAAGGAACAGCAAAACACTTTAAACTGTGTTTAATTCTCCATAGACTTCTAACACCTTGTTTCTATTTCAATATTGCCATGGTAAATTCTGACAAGTCATATGATCCTCCTGTTAGACTCAAAAAGTCCAAGATGATGAATCTACTGCAATTACTTTAGTTAGAGACACTTTTATTTACCCTCTTCATAAACACTTTTGATTTATAGCAAATCTTAAGCATCTCAAACAAACTGTAGTGTGTATAGTTCTTTTGGAGCCTATTTATCAAAGGCATTTTTCATTCCTTAGCCCTGAACACCAAGTCTTCAAGCCCACTTAACATCTACAGGATTCCTCACAGTCATCAAAGGAAATGTTAAGTTTGACAGGCAGGCTCTACAGCTAAAGTACACACCTTTCTAAAATGTGATTAATTTTGCAAGACAATAAACATTATGGTCACAATAAATAGACAGAAAGCTACAATGTTAATATATTTGCATTTCTCATACATGGTCAAATTAAACCACAATTGGTTTGGCAGTCTTATGCCTCTAAGGAGCAGACAAAATGGACTGGAATGGAAATGTCATATTCCAAACTTTGTGACCCACATAAAATCCTGTTTCTATCTCTACTGAAACTCTGACTTACAATGAAGATGCTACATTATTTAGTAATGACAGTTATTTATTTAAATGAAAATCAGATATGTAGTAGTTTATCCATTATATAATACAAGTTATTCAGAACATCTTGAGAAATTCTTGAATAAAAATCTTCCATTCAGTGCTCACATGAGATATACCACTTTTTCTCCAGCTATCTGAAATTGTCTTCTACTTTAAAGAGAAAGCTGCACTCCCAAAATCCAAAACCACAATGCAATCGGTATGATGGTTGGAATGGGTGATAGGCCTATCACACGTCTTTAGCAGAAACTTTTTTCCCCACTATTTAGCAACCCTTTTCCAAACACCCACCTACTATCATTCAAGGCCTGCCAAAGCTGCAGAATTATCGACAAATGGGGAGAAGAACATCTAACTTATACATCTAGGAAAATATACACACCTAACAAATTTACTATAATGCAGGAAATGTCACGACTGCACAATTTAATGCAAATCAATTGCAGCAGCAGCCAAACTGGGAAAACAAGAGCCAGGATCAAGCACTTTAAATAAAGTTGTTAAAGTTGTTAAATAAAGTTGTTAAAGTTGTCCTATATTGCCATGTTATAAAACAATGTGGCCAAGCATAGAAAGCATGTCCCCTAACTAGCAAGCAACACAAACTTGTTCTGCCATTGACTAGCCCTGCTTGTATTGGCCTTTTCAATAATATAAGTATTTAAGGGCAGTAGTTGCCCAGATAACAATACCATGGTATCAGGTGTCTATTGTGCTTTGAAATGGTTCTGTTGATATTGTTCTGCCACATCCTGAAAGTATGTGCTAAGAACAATTTATGTAGAAAAACTGAGTGTTAAGTTAGGATGGTAAGAGGCATGCCAGCCTGCATTCATATCTTGACCATAAGAAATTTTTTTTAAAAAGAGAAAATAATTATTTTTGCCCAGAGTTCACTATCCTCACATGCCTTAGTAATGCTATTCTATTTAAGGTCTAGGAACTGCAATTTATTTCACCTGGAGAAATGTGGGTTTGGAGGTTTTGTATTTATTTCTTGAGTAATAAAAATAAATTGTCTAGCATCATTTTCTTAAGATGAAATAAACTTATTGTAAACTATTTTGGACTTGGATGAACTTAAATTCCATTCACTGACATTCACTCCTATACTCCACTCTCAGGATTCTTCATGTCTAGGGTTATTCAGCCTGGAGAAAAGGAGGCTGAGGGGAGACCTTATTGCTCTCT
>JAOXJM010000019.1:31474387-31486302 GCA_026413425.1 Tringa solitaria
TTTATCCTAAAACCACATAGATACTAGAGTTAAAAAAATATGAAATACCAGATTCCAGGTTGCTTTGAATAAATTTAGTTCTGCTTATCCTTAGGTATGTTATGGAGGCCACTGTTAAATGATCTTTGTATTTATGTTTATGCTTATTTACAGTTATATTTTAATTTGTACTGAGAGTACCTTATAACATATCTTTTCACACAATGCAACTGGTGTCTGTAAATTGTCGGTTATAAAGTGAAAGAGAACTTTTGTATTTCTGATCATGCAAAAGGAAAAACCAAAGACTAACAAGTTTTCTCAGAAGAATAAGATTATTATTTTCATTCATGAGGGTACACAAAAGAGGCCTAGTTGCAAGCATAGAGAAAGGTCCAATTATAATTCCAATAGCACTTAAAATGTCTGTCATTTTTAAAAGTTTCAGAGTAAACTGACAGTTGAACTCTAGACTTTTAAGTATGAGTACAGTCAGGAAAGATAATGCTAAGGCAGGATACTGTAGAAAGAAACTCATAATAATCACAGAGACTAAAGGTGTAGGGGGGAAGAATTATTAAAGTAGAATTAACAATTTCCTTTCACAAAGCCCTATGATTGTCCTTCTGTCATAGAACCCCAGCCATATAATGAAAACAAGTACCCATTTAGAGAAGTGATATTTACAAAATAGCTGTAAATCATTCCACGAAAATGAAAGTTGCTTTGTACTATGATCCTCTGATCTAATAAAAGCCTCATAGGGTCTAAAATGAAGAAGCATACATGTTTTACAGCATTGTCGTTAGCCACATTACTTTTCCAGTTTGGAGGGCTAGATCCCAGGCTTACATTCAGGTAGTCTTGATCTGCTACTTAAGTGCATTATAATTCAGGATTTGCTTAATGCAGCAGTTAAAATTAAATAAGAATTAGATCTGACACTTAGGTGCAATGTTGTAATGAGCAACAAACTTCTAGAACTGATCAAATTAGTTCATTAAATCTTACACCCTCTGCAATGAGTTCTAGTTGAAGAACCAAAGCAAGCTCCTTATTCAGGTAAAACTGTATTTTTAAAAGACTATATGATCACAATAAATCTCAAATTCAGCACAAATAAAATTACATTATAAAGGCACTTCTCCAAAGCAAACTAATTTGAAGATCCAACTACTATTACATACTCATACATGTATGAAATAAAACTTCTTAAGGTAGGAATAACTCTTCATTCCCTGATTTACTAACATGATTCACCCCAAAAGAAAAAGATAAGAAGAAAATATTACAGAAAGTTTTGTCCATTCTTCCACTATACTTCTTATTCTAAGAGATCATATTTTGCAACTGTCATATAACAATTTATCAGCACTATTTAGTATTTGTACATCATTTAGCACCCTCCTAAAATAGGATCTGGCTTTGCTATATCCAACAAAAGCAGAGAAGATAATCTTCCTCCAAGAATGTTTACTATCTTAATCTTCCCTCTAAAATGTTTACAGTCTAAGTATAAGATAAAGCATGACAGCTGGCTACAGCCAGACTTAACACAATACATGGAAAATATGAGAGAGTTTCAGTCAGCATGAATGGCATTAAAATCAAGTCTACTAACTTTCTAACAATTGTTGAGCTTTATAGCAGAGCAAAAGACAACTGAAGGGAAGATTATGAAGTATCTCTGTGAATAACTATGGAAAGCTAAATTTCTTCTTTGTGAATAGCCTGCAATATAGATTTACACAAACCTGTAAAAGGGTCTTGAGAATGAAAATGCATAAGAACTCATTATCTCTGCACTCCAGGTTTGGAATCATGAGACATTACAGGAGAACATTCATCTGCTCTTCTCACAAGACATTCTGTGCAGCTGACCCAGGTATTTAAATTAAAGAAATAATATCAAAAGGCAACATGTTATGTCATTTATTTAGAAAACAGCACATTCCAGCTAAGTGAGAAATTAAGTTTTTACAGCAAATACACTGTATGTCTTCAAGATGTAACCACCAACCCAAAATACTTCCTGAGTTAGGAGAATTACTCCTATCTCACACTGCAGTACAGAACTACTCTTTATTTTCCATTTTGCCCATTGAGAATAAAAGGAATTTAGTGATTTAGTACCCTGTTTCAGTTCAGGAAAGATGGCATTATAACCAGCTGGTAAAATAACCAAAAAGGTGAATCTAATACCAGAACATGAAATATTTACAGATGTGCTTTCGATATTTTTTATTTATCTGCTAGGAAGTTTCTCTCACATACTTACCACCCTTACAACATATGTATCAGTCACCTTGTTGGTACAATTTTTTTCATTTCAAATCATTCCAGATTCTGCTTGCCACTGGAATAAATATCCTAGCATAGCCACTAAATTAAAATTGTGGTTGATATCTTACAGCAGTTAAGACTTTAGTTCTCCTTTTGATATATAACATATAATATTATTTCAATATATTGTAGCACGTAATAAAACATTTACTTTCTGGAATTTTGAAGGAGGTACAAGCAAACTAAACTACATAATATAAATGCCATCAGTTTTAAAGGCAACATTCTTATAACTTGAATCTGCATTTTTGTACATGTGTCAGGGTAGCATGCACCCAAACAGACTTGCATGCTTCAGAACTTCATTTTTTCCCCCCAAATTTTAATATTTGAAGGATCCCACAAATGGTTATGTTGGTGTTTACGTATCACAGAATCATAAAATGGTTTGAGGGACCAAAATGGACCTTTAAGGGACCTTAAAGATCATCAAGTTCCAACCCCCCTGCCATGGCCCGGGGCACCTCCCACTAGAGCAGGTTGCTTAAAGCCCCATCCGACCTGGCCCTGAACACTTAGAGGGATGGCACACCCACAACTTCACTGGACAAACCATTCCAGCACCTCACCACCCTTATAGTGAAGAATTACTTCCTTACATCTAATCTAAATTTATCCTTTTTTGGTTTCAAGCCGTTCTCTCTTGTCCTATTACATGTCCTTGTAAAAACTCCCTCCGCCTTTTTTGTAGGCCCCCTGTAAGTACTGGAAGGCTGCTATAAGGCCTCCCCGGACCTTCTCTGGCTATCATTGACTTTCTTCACCCCTGAACAGCCTATAAGACATCATATGGGTGCTATAAAACATGTTTTTAAGCGGCAGTTTAGTGGTAAAAATTAACCTGGTTCATGAAGATTTTGCACATTTCAAAAGGCCCCCAAATGTGACAAATACGTGCTCAATTAATGACCACTTTCTACTGTCTGCTTAACACCCTTCCCAGTATCTCCATATTCTATAGCACTGGCAGCTTTCAAGAGCTTCCTAAGCTTTGACTTTCTGCAATTCCCTGGTTCATTCACTGCACAGCTTCCATAAAGAATGGAAGATGCAAAGGGATTATATAAAAGACCCTAGGATAGAAAAAGGCCTGAAGCCTGGCAGACTGACAGGGGAAAAAAATGTCACCATAATTATATTATCATGCATGCATATAAGGAAAATAGAAAGTTCCAATAATACCTTTGATTCTAACATTTTCCAGTAAGTGCAATCATAGAAATCATCATAAATTTGGGGGTTTTTTTCTATTAAAAAAAGTATTTTTTATATATATACATACAGTATAATATATATTTCTACTCATTCTAAGTCATCCACACACTTTTGCTGATGGGCAGAAGCAGCACCAGCATAATGCAACTTGTAGTGAAATAAGCTGGTATGTCTGTCTGACAATAGAAGACAGCCAACCATTCTTCCACTGGGTTTAGAGACTATTATAAAGCAAAGGAATCCTTGATCCCACAAAACCTGGATTAATTTTCAGGCTGTGCAGAATGAAGTTTTTAAGACTCTTTTTCCCTTTGGTTTCTCCTTCTCCAGCTTCTGTTCTTACCTTACTATCTCTACCAATGCTGTGTCTCTTTAACAATCCTGAACTCAGTCCAATCTCCAAACCCTAATCTAACTCTTTCTTTTGGCACTTATTCATGATCTATAGCCAACTTTAGCTTCAGTTTCTGCCTTGTACCCTACCTCACTCCTGCCGAAGCCCTTTCCTGTGGCACACAATTTTTGACTATCACAGAACAACTCCAGATCTTGCTTATCATTTTGTCTTTTTTTCTAAACCATGTACATTCTGCTGTCATTTTCTTCCCATTCCCATACATTGGTATTAATTAGTCCTTCCACCCTTCCACAATTCTAGTCTATTCCTTTAGGACCATACTTATTTATTTTTTAACATGAAACTGTAGTTAAAAATTAGTTTCATTTTGAAACTTGTTGACCAATGTTCTATCTTCAAATTCATTCCACTGTTAGCAGTTCTTATGTCATATTGTAGTATCGAGTACTTTCTGGAATAATCAAGTCCATAAACCCATGTTTACAACTCTTTTTCTCTTTTTCCTTCTATTGTCTCAAAGCAATAATTGATACCTACTTAATTCTATGACATAACTAAAAATGCATAAAGGAAAATATCCAGTAGCCTTTATATCTTTGACACTGTATGCAACAGAGATATGAGTTATGCGACTAGCTAGTCAAGCCAGGCAAGCTGTCTCCACCACATACTTTGTTTCTTAATTGTTACATTCTTATCTACCCATATTCCACTAACTTTATGATGTAGTGGTGAGAATGCACCAGATGAAGTTACAGGTGACATGCTCCCATTTTTTTCTTTACTATTAATGCAACACTAAAATGATGTTTAATGAAGATTATTTCAACAGCTACTCCAGTTTACTGCTAGAAAATAATGCAATACAACAGTAATAGACTTTCTCATTCACATTCACAGCAGACAACGAAATCCTGTTGGCTTTAATTTTTTAAATAAGTCTGGGTCAAATAGTTCTCTGTCTTAAATAAAAATAAAATACTATGCTGAGTTACTTATTTTCAGCTTCATCTGCTGTATGCCTAACAGCCTGCATGCCTTTGTCATCTACACAGCATACAACATTTTCCCATTCGGCTCCAACAAGAGACTAAGCACAAACATCATGCTCTAAAATAAAATTAGCAGGATGAGAAGTCTTTGATACCTATTCATAATTTAAAATAAATGGTAGATTTCAGTCACAGGAGTCTTGCCCAGGCATATCCTGTATTAGTTGGCTTCTCAGTAATGTGCCATTTTACATGGTCTTACTTCTGCCACACATGGATATGTTATATAATCAAAAAAATTAAGAAGGATCAGGCTGACACTTCCTCAACAGCAGAAGGCAACACATAGTCACCCTGGTTTTTTAGCTTCAAAAGAAGTTAAAAACATGTTTTCGCAGATGTCTTGATCATTACTTCATTATAAAACTGAAGCAATGGATAAGGTGTAATAAACTCTCCATTAAGGCATTACACACTTAGATCTTGTAACTGAGAAAGTAGGCAATTAGAAACCACTTTTTTACTAATTCTACTAGTACTTATTCCTTAAAATGAAGCTTAAGAGGTAACTCGCAAAACATAGCCATTTTTAGCCTTTACATTTTTCAGCTGATGAAAGAACAGCCCATTCACAAATTATTAATTAACCTTTTCAGACATACATCACTTCTTTTTTTTCCACATGGGACAAATTTGTTTCCAAAAAGCTAAACCTAGCATAATTTGTATTCAGTACAATCAGCTTACAGACACTAGAAATGATCTCAGCCTAATTCAGTTACTAACAAATTAGTAACAATAATAGTAGTGTACATGCAAATTTAACATTATTTGAAATAACCCTCCTTCTAACAAGTTTGTACAGCCTTTAAAGAAGCCCCCCCAAAAAACTTTGCATATGTATAGAAACTAAAGGTTTTCATATTTCTAGCTGGGCTTTCAACTGCTTTCAGCAGAGTCACTCCCTTGTTACAGTCTCTGAAGCAAATAAATTTGTCGTACATCTTCCTTCTCTCTCTCTCTCTCTCTCATTTCAGTTTTTGTAATTTCACACAGCTAGTAAATGCAACATTATAAAAACCCTTGAAGTCTTTTGCTATGAAGTTACTTGCAGGTCTTCTGATTTTAGTGAGGTCCTCTCAATGAGGCTTGAAAAATAATTTTATTACTATGTGGACCCTATAATTAAGCTCCATGAGATTCAAGTACTTTATATAATTGACTTTTCATTAAACTTTTCATCATCTGCCACGAAAGCCATAATTACAGCAAAAACTAATCTGAGATGCACACTAATTCCCAAAAAAAGGATTTAGCATTACATATGGGTCTTCAACATTGTCTGGATATTTCAACTCCTGAAATTTAAATTTCAGAGATATTTGTTTTAACCTTTGGGTTTTTTTTTTTCCTTTGCAGGACATCTTCCAGAAAGTTTTTCAACCTGACCTAATAATGATTAAAACACTTTCTAGAAAGTTCTATCTATCTGAAGTGTATTACATTTACAAGGTTGATCTTACTACAGACTCAAAATATGTATTTATAAGATAAAAAATTATCACAAACGTAAACCACATTATAAATCTATTTTAAGAAAATAACCATTTCCTCAGGTGCAGTATTGTGTTATACTAGAAGCTGTGTTATTGGTAAAAAATATTTCTTTCAAAGCTTATCCAAAGGCAAACAACTTCTAGATCCTTACATTAAGAATTCAAGTGCAATTTCTGTGACTCCCAAGGAAATTTAACAAATCAGTTTACCCTGCTTGAATTTATCATGTAGAAATTAATATATTAGGAATGATTTTTAAAAGAGAAGTTCGCATAATTCTCCTGTTCCAATTCAGTGAATTTTTAAAAAGTCTGTATTTCAAATTATTATGTTTTAAGAAATAGAAGAAAATAATTTTCACAGAATGTGAAAAATAATACTGAAAGCCATACGCGTACCAGTCTTTTGTTTCCTTGACTTTAATAATTTTTAGGTTTTGAAAGCTGTAAAACAGTAATAATATTCACAATTTTTTGAACACAACAACTTCTAAAATGACCCACAAGGAAGTCCAATACCTCTGTCTTCCACATCACCTCCCATCAAATGAAGAGACATAAACCATCCCCCTTATAAGTAGTAACAATGAATTATAAAACTTCTAGCCTTATTTAATATGGATGGAACATTAATTGCTTTATTTTTCTGCCAGTCCCTGTTTAGTTGTATCTTAACAATACCCACTTGAACAAATGTTCATATATGCAATATTCACAAATCAAAAAAGAATTGACATTTAAGTGTTTTTTTTTTTTTTTAACACAAGAACAGCAGAAGCTGATACACACTGAAATATGAGTACTACAAGGCATTACCCAGAATTTTTATTATATATTTTCCAGTAACTACTGCAAAAAAAAAGAAAAGTAAGAGTCATGCAAAATGCGTGTTTTCAACAGAAAATATGCATGAGTCTAGACTCTGAACTCCCTACTTCAGTCAAATCAGTACTTTATATTACGTAGTTCCACTAATTGCAGTGAGGCTTTCTATGTATGATGCTATTCAACATTAGTAACACCACTGTAATCTAGCCTCAGGATTCAGTGCTTAAGTAAAATATACTTCATCTACATATATAAATTCTGTACAAAATCACGACAATTATCAAGAGGGCTGAAAATTACCCATTAAACATGATACTTAAAACATGAAGCCATGCTCTACCTTCAGTTATGCCCTGTGTTCGTATTCATCAGCAGTCACGCAGAGCTGCAGAGCTCAATCCTTTGTGGGAGAATGAAAGTCTGCTGTATGTTTCAAAGTTAAGCCTGTGCATTTCAAAATAATGATGAAATGCTATGCAGAAATTAGCAAAAATATAGAACCTACAATCACTGTTGTGAGGGCAAACTCTATTCCACTCCTCTACTTGTGAAACCAAACCTCTAATAAGCCTATAAGCTAAAAGCTATCTATTATTTAGAGTCAATATTTCTTAATACCCGATTAGAATTAGTATAAATCCATTAATAGTTCTTTTATAATAGCACTTAGCTTGTTAAAACACATAAAAGGTTTGGCTCCCTTGGGCCATTTTAAAATGGCAGTACATCTAGAGTCGAGAAAATGCTATTTGAAGAAGAACAAAACCTAGTTAAAATGTACATGTTAGGTCCCGGTCTGATTTTTGGTCCAGGAGGGGGTTCAAAATGATTCTGGGGGCGTGATTAAGACACAAATGAGGTCAGATGCTGTTTAGTATAGTTTTACTATTGTTACCTAAAAATGACGCTAAATGGCAATAGAGAAAAGGCAGAGGTATAGGAAAGGAGAAGCAGAATTTCGGAGAGCTGCAAGAAATAGTATATCACCACCACGGTTGGGCCACACAACGGCTCGAAAATCCTCTAGAGTCAACAGCATCCCCATGATCCGCGATTCTCAGGCCTTAGCAATGGTGAGGGTCGATCGTGGTGAAGGGTCTCAACTGCAGTGGGGTGTAACAGTAATTTATAGTTCCTGTTGACTCATAGTTTGACCAATCAATGTGACAGGTACCTGTGCTCATCCCATCATTGTCCGACACGGTTGCTGCACAAGCCCCCCTTGCCTCTGCTGCACAAGCAGTGCTGGGCCTTGCAAGGCAGGCAAGTTTTCAGGGCAGAGGGAACAGTTGTTTTGAGAACCAAGGACATACATTCTTTGTTATCGGTGGATTGGCAACAGAAGTTCTTTGGCAAGCAAGCTTTGAGGCATCTTGTCTTTCTGTCAGGTTCTTACAGTACACCACTCTGTTGTTTCCTATTTTGTTTCCCGTTTTATTTCTACAGTTCAGATCTGTTACAAACCAAATTTTAAATAGTGGCATGTTTCTGGTTTGGAGGGATGCAGTGCTGTTCAACTTTAGTTGTGTTTTAAATTACAATCATTCCTGGTTATAAACTCCATTGCTACTACCACGTATTAATAAACCAACATAATTATCACTGAAGATATGTAAGTGTCTAGATGAAATAGATACAAGAAAATTTCATTTTTTCCAAGTGTTGGCCATTGTGCACACTTTTGCACTTTGGAAATTTATTAGCATCTAATGAAAAAAACCCACCACAGATGAGGCAACTTTGCAAGTGAAATAGAGTTAACTTACAAAGTTTTGAATTTGTGTTCTTTTTATAGTATATATATAGACACTCCCATATACATATATCTGCATTATAAAATAAAGACAGAGAATAACTACTCTGATACGTACTGAGCTAGACAGCCACTGGTATGCACAGAAAATTACAGTGTGGCCTTTCTCTAGAAGATAAACTCAAATCCATAAGCAGGAAATGAACACTACAAATGTCTCGTAGCTGCTGACAGTTACCTGTATAAAATCAGTAGATGCTTTTTAGGATGTCCCTTAATGTAATTTATTTCTGTGAAGAAACCAACTATCTCATTAGCCATTTCTGACACCTATACAACCAGAGGTGAAGACCTAAAATGCAACGAGAACCAATTTTTGCAGAACACCTTCTTGAGGCACTGAAATAATGTCAGTTTGAAACACTGCATTTCAGTCAGAAGGATTATTAACCCCACCATAATACAATGGCACTAGCAATGGTCACAATGTGATAAAGAACACACAAGCAAAATTAATTTTCTACAGTGGTAGGCTTCAGGAATAAATCACTAGTCCTTAATGGCCTTAAACAAAAATTACTTTGTGAAGTTTGATATAGGTGCACATGAGTTGAAATGAAACAGAAACAATTCACTTTCAAAAGACAAGATTTGGTGTGGGTACTATCGCAATAAAATTGTATGTCCACGTATCATCAAATTTTAAGCCAAACAACATATTAAAGAATATGCATATTCTACATGATAACCACTGTCTGCAGCTGTGCAGGTTTTCTCATAGAGAATACAATTGTGTGTAACGTAATGGTTCACACAGGATTTCTAAAGACTCCAGCACAGCATTCTACAGTGAATCTTATCACTAGCAAGTAAATTTGGTTTATGATAAAATGTAGTAAGGAAGTCAAGCTTGATTTAGCTTCAGAAGAAGAAATATGCTTACCGTGCCAAATATATTTTTAGGTTTCTCAAATTCCTATCCAATTAAATTAATTGTGGTTCACGTAAAACCACAGTGACTACCTTAATTTGGTGCAATGTTTTAATGCCGTAACTTCACAATTTATTTTCTGTAAGATGTCCTGATTCTGCTCATTCCTGTCACTGCTGGGATTTTATGATGGTGGTTTTTGTTTTTTTCATCTTCACATTTTCCAATGCATAGAAGGGACATCAATTTATAATAAATTTCCTCAAAATAAAGGCAGAGTGAGGATGATTATTCCAAAAGAAGCAGTCAGCAACTTCTTAGTACTGTACATTTCTGCTGTGAGTATTCACAACTGCAATTTCTCTTCATAAAACACAGATTGTCATTAATTTACACAGAATTACACAATCACTGGAAATCATGCTGATTCATGCTAACAGTGTTTTATTACTGTTGATAACAGCAATAGACTTTCTCCACTTCCGTGATGAAGCCTTCAGGTTTTGCTGGATATAACACTTATGTGATCTGTATTTTACTTTAAAATATTCAAGTAAGGATGGGGTGAATTCAACACCCCATCAGAATTCAAAATAAAAAAAAAGATATAATAAATAATGTGATTTTATTAAGAGCTCCTAAGCCCAGTAGAAGCAATACTGTGTACGAAATACCGTATGTCAGTAAACACAAATACAGGGATGGCTCTAAAAGCAGGAACTTACTGTTACATCTAAAGTTTTTTCCGCTATGAACTGCATTGCCTTTTCAAATAAGTTAGTTGATTCACCTGAGAATAAATAAGCATAATCTTGAAAATAAATAGTCATGGCCAATACCAATTAAAAAAAAAAAAAGAGAGAGAGAGAGAGAAAGTAACATTATACTGCTGCCCCTCACGGGAATCCAGCTTCATTGCCATCATCACTGTGCCTGTCTTTGTCCTTGGTATGCTCTCCTTTCATGCATGCTCTGCTTTTCCTGCTCACTGCATTAATCACTGTCCATAGTTGGTATGATTTAGCTGTGATTCTCTTCAGAGTATCACAGACCATTCAAAATTCAAGAAGTGCATCAGTAATTATGAATAAAATAAAGTTTAATAGCACAGTACAAATCCTTGCAAAGTCTTAGTTTTAAATTCCAATATGCAAAAAATATTATATAATTACATATACTCTCTATGTAATTTTTTGAAAGATATGTTAAAAATAATTGTGTTCTTGAACTTACAGTGGTCATCAGTGACAGGTTACACACTTAGCTAAAAATGGAATTTTATAATTTTACCAACAATCCCTATTTTAATTAATTAAACTTCACTATTGCTATGCTTGACTAAATTGGCCTTGGTAAATTCCAGTGTAATTTCTGACAGAAAAGCCACAGTTTCTGTGGTAAAAAGTCACATAATGCTTTATTTCCTTAAATTCTATATGTCCTTGTCAGGCTGATTATTAAAAAAAAAAGTTCATAAATTTGCAAGTGGAGCTGAACCATTAAATACTAACCTACATGCAACTTGAAGCTCTTGAAGCTCTCATTCTCCCTTTTTTTCCTCTCTTGTACACATACATAGGAACATAGGCAAGTCAAAAACTTTAGCTCTTCTAAATAAAACAACTCACCTATTTAAAGAAGTAAAGGTGCAAAAAATACCAGATCTAACAGTCATATATGTATGTATATATAAAAATTTAAAAAAAAATTAATTGTTAGTGAATTCCAATTTTATTACTCTCACACCACTACAAGTGTTCCTTGCCGTGTAGCTAACAACAGGAGTACTCATGGAAGAAGACTGAACCTTGTGTTCAAATAATTAACACAATTCTCTTCATATACATATATGAAGAGGGTTTTATCAGTAAAGTGCCACAATGGTGATAGCAATATGTTATAATTCTGGTCAGAATTTTTGTTTTATATGACTATGCCTTCATTATCACCTGCAAATATA
>JAOXJM010000019.1:31535210-31550207 GCA_026413425.1 Tringa solitaria
AAAGTAAAATTACTGAACAGAAAAATTAGTTCTGTTTTACCTCAAACCAGGACAGCAACCACAGAAAAAACATGCTCCCCCAAAACCCCAATATAATGCAGTCTTTTAGCCCATATTAAATCATATATATATTCCACTACTACACACTACCACCGTATAAGCCACATTATTTTAGAGCAGATGTTTTGAAATAATCTCACAATATAACCGGTGTCAGAAAACAAATGAAATTTCAACAAGAATCGTATTTTTAAGTCATATTTTCAAATCATATTTTCATATTAACTTGATAG
Source organism: Tringa solitaria (assembly GCA_026413425.1). Classification (NCBI taxonomy): domain Eukaryota; kingdom Metazoa; phylum Chordata; class Aves; order Charadriiformes; family Scolopacidae; genus Tringa; species Tringa solitaria. Next base: position 31,535,504 of record JAOXJM010000019.1, read on the forward strand.
GAAATTCTAAAAATTTAATCTATAGTTACCTAACTGAATTTGCAATTCATGCTATTTCTTTGGGCACATTACAAATTTGATTCTTTTATCTACTGTTGCCGACTTCTTTCACAAGCAGAAGGCAGATTCTTATAAACTTAGTTTTCTATTTCTTTTAATGAAACAGTCATATGTCATAGCTTACTATTTTCTTGATCTCAGAAAATAAATAGTTAACATATACACTAGTGTCAAAATTTGGATTAGCAGTATGTACAAATAGCTGAACACAGAGAACCTATTGAAGGAGGACTTTCTTATAAAAATGAGCCTGCAAGGCACTCTTAAGTTTCCCAAATTTGCTGTAGGGCAGGATCTTCACTTACGGATCTGCAAGCTTAGACAAAGGATTAAAGAGTATCTAATGACCTCCTGTATTTCAGAAATAAATCTCTGCCCTTGGTATACCTGATGTCAGCCTTGGCTGTTCCTATGAAAAAGGAAAAAAAAAAAAGAAAGCCCAAATCTTAAAAGTAAACATTTAGGTCAAACCTAGAAAAAATTGCTTTTGCTTACAGCAGCAAGCACTAACCAAAATAATTAATTTTTTACATAAAAGTAGAAATCTGAGCACACTAAAATGACAAAAGCTGAATTACATGAATAGAATGATCTCCTCCAAATGATTTTAACAGTGTCAGTGTTGAAGCATTGCTAACCACCTAGTAAACACTGCATGTTTCCTTAAAAAATCTCAGATGAAACATCTCAAGACCAGAAAAATCTCAATTGTATTCTATTCAGAATTAAAAATCAAAACCAAGTCTAATTTTATTGGAAAACTAAGAAGAAAGTGGTCTGAGGCAGAAAGCTGCTATCTATCACTCAGAAAAAGAAGGCTCAGAGTAAAACGTATTAAGTATTCTTGTATTTTACCACATAATCACATTGCAGACTTTTAAGATAGCTCTTGTATTCACCTCAGAGGACACAACAAGGTCTTTCATACATGTATTTTTACCATAGTAGCGATTTATAAAAGCTAAAGGACAAAAAATGAGATTTGCTTAATTTAGTTTTAAGTCAATATTTGAGGCTGACAAATAACTAGTTTCTCTGATTGTCTCCTCCCTCTGAAAAATAGAAAGTAATATGGCTACGCTTGCAAATTTAAAAGGCTTTATTTGTTTATAACAAAGAAAAACAGTAACACATACCCTCTCCACTCCAAAAAAAACACCCTCTAGTAGATTCCGTAATTCAGAACAGTTCACAATTTAATGTCACAAGTAATCACAATACCTTTTTCAAAAATTAAAAAGTTTTATCTTGACATTTTCTTAATTAAAGTTTTCTCAGTTTTTATTTAACACGTCCAAAAATTATTTAAAGTTAGAAAGCTAAAGTAACAATCAAAATGGAATTAAAATAGTCTGTCTGGTGTCAAATGATGTTTCTTCACACCTGAAGTGTAGATGGCTTCAGCTTCCCAGTTTGGCAGAAATTAAATTGTTTCAGAAGTGCTAATGAACTAAAAAATCTACTACTGACACATAGTTATGGCACAGTTGACCACAAACATTGAGATTATTGAGCAAAAGAAGGAAACAAAAGTAATACCTTTTAGGAGCACAGAAATAATCTTTCTCAGTATCCTCCAAGTAGGATATTTGTCTTTCAACACTGTCATGTTGTACCTGTCCTTATACTTCAAAATTTCTGGTAAGATTAACTTCCAACAGGAAATTTATAATATTCACATGGAAATATAAAATTTATCTTTGACAGAGAAGGCTGATATTTTAAGAAGGATATATGAGATTTCTGTAAGTATGATTTTCTGGTTTGGCTACTACTAGATAAATAATTTCTTTTTTAAGAGGGATAGAGATTTTCCTACAGGGAAGTACAATTTCAGACAAACTACACATCACTTTACCATAGCATGAAAAGATCTTTAATGTCCCATTTGGTTTTGCCTTCATTCCATCCAACTTTGATACTTAAAATTAAAAATCTCTAGATTCACTGTGCAACAAACCTTTCTTATTACAGAACATTTTCATGCCACAATCCTAACCATAGATGTAGAACTATGTCTTATACAGCACACTTTCCCATGTGGGAAAAACTGGAATGAGCACTAACACACAAGGTTGGTATGGAAAAAAAATAATCATTCATTTCTTTGCTCCTCTCAGAACCTGCATCACGGTCAGCTACCAAGTCAGAAAACTATTTACCAAAGAAACTTAGCAGACTACATCTTCATTACTTTTTTAACAGAAAGGTATTATGAAGAACTGGAACAGAAGCAAGGGATGCTAGAGACTATAGAGACTGGTACATGACGATAAAATCAAAGGTAGCATATAATATAATGTCATAAAAACAAAGTCCTTTCTCCAAAGAAAGATGGAACCCATCATACAATCACAGACATTTAAAATATTTGCCTTAATCCTTCTTCAGACACATGGTGTGTAAAACCCAAGTGTTCTTATATTAAAATTATATTACCAGCACCAATCTATGTGTTTCAAACACTCGAACTTTCTTGCTTTCTGACAGCTACAGAACAATTATGTAAATCTTAAAAGAAATGATAAGGACATTAGAGATGTCTCATTTGCACTTGTTGTACAATGAAGTCTACACAAAACAAGCCTGTCACCTCTTATTTCTCTTGAAGAAAAATTGCTTAAAGCTTATGTGCATTTCTTGACTTGTTCTAGCAACTTGCTAGCCCATTTTCTATTTTATATACAGCATTGTTTGATAAATGTTTGATAGAAATATTTGATTTATTCCTCTGACAAATACCACTATGACATCTTGATCCTATTTTACTCAGAAGACCTAACCCTAATGGGTAATTAATTGACTATGTGTAACTATTTGTAACTGAAGTGAGATCACTCGGTAAAAAGCACTATACTGGTTTCAACCCATATTTTGCACAAAAAGAATCCAGTTGAAAAAGAAACCAGTAAGACTCAATGAAAGGGATTTTTCTTGTTATTAGAGTATGGTTAGACAGAAAATAGGGTAAAATCTTGGCTTTTCAACATGGAAACTATACACAGGCCAAGAGAAGTTCTCCTCTGAGCACTGCAAATTTCTCAGAATTATAGCAAATGGAAGGCTGAGTCAAAACAGGTATTTCTGAATCACCTTGCTAGTTCCAAATCATGAGGCTACACAAGGTCAGCCAAGCAGGTACAGAATCCCTTACAGAAATAATGGCAGTAACTGTGATATTATCTTTGGGAGGGGGAGCCAAAGAAAACCCAACAAACGCACGCAGAACACACACACACACACAAAACAACATGCATCGTTCAATTCTTAATTAGGCGATCAAAAGTGCTGGGTTCTCAGAAAGACATGAGGTACCTAGACTTCTAAAAATTATTATTGCAGGTGGCTGGCATTTCTCCCTTTTTAGTTGCATTCCAAAACTTTGCACAGTAATACAAATCCCATTATTTCCAAAATGGTATTTTCTTCATCTTCTATGATGTCATTTACATAATTGATAAAGGAAGATCCTGACAATATTGAATATCCGTTTAAGAACAGCTGCATGACACAGTATTGACTGTTACATTTCATTTACAGCCCTCCTTACTTTACTACCTTTTCCCTGCTCCTATACAGAGGAAACTTTTTCCTTATTAGTGTTCAAATATACAGCCATTTTTCTGTATTAAAAAAATGTCTAAGATGTTAGATTTTATAGTTTTGGTAACCATATGATCCCCTCCCTGCATGCTCACATAATCCTCATTCAAATTGTTACAGAACAAGCCCAATCAAGTCTAATCACAATACAACCAAGGGAATCTTGTGCATTAATGGTTTGAAAGGACAGGCCACAGACACATACAAACAGGCATATATTTTACACATATCAGGCCTGGTTCTTCAACCCAACCTTGCTTACTTTGCAACAACTAATAAATCTTTCAGAGAACAAAATATGAGAAAAACATTTCAGTAGATTTTCAAACATGGAACTTGGTCTTCCTTTTCAAAACAAAATATGGTCTTTATTTTAATGTGACAATGCTAGTATTGTCTGATAGGCTTCTAAAACCACAATTTTTTCTATATGCTGTCATGTTTGAAAAGCATGTGTGCTTTTCATGTATACTTTCAGTCTCCATGTTTCATTCCACAAAGTTTGCACTTTTCATCCCCATTTCTGTTGTGATCATGTTTAGAAATCCTTTTTGGCATTCATATGTGCTGACACAATAGAAAGGTCAAAGATACTTGTCCTAACCAAGGCAATAATGTAGTTAGTCTTCACAATCCATGTGAAAAAACTAGAATTCTGCATTCAGAAAACTATTTCCTTAAACGTATATTGATTCTAGCAGTAGCTAAACATGAGAGACAGAAAAGCATTGTCTTTTTAGAGATGTAAAGCAGAAGTTTGCATACCAGGTTTGCAGTGATAAGCGGTAAGTTGCTGATAGATAAAACAGTGGTTAATTGGTGCCAGTTCACAGGATGTACTTTCAGATGAAATTTACATTAATAACTGTGATAACAACTTCTTATTTAGCATCAGCAAAAAAAGAGCAACTTCCGTCTAAAGAGAAGTATTCACTCTTACTTGTTTTACCTTTGACTTAAAACAACTGGTTCTTTTGACTAGGGAGAGCATTTCCAAACCAATATAGCAATGCCTGGTAGTCCCAAGATCCACAAGAATCTATAAATCCTTTTGTTGAATCTTCTGAAGGTGGTTTGGAAAAAGAGCCTTGCCATCGACAATCAACTATGTTACCACTCACAGGGTTGAAACAACTGCCATCCATATCTATATATATGGTTGAAGATAAATGTATGTGTGGGTGAACAGGATTGTGGAAGAAGCAAAGATCTGAGGAAGGAATAGAAGAAGCAGGAACACTGGCAGGGGAGGGCCAGTGAGCAAGTCCAGAGGACCCACAAACAATGCCTGGTGGCCCGACTGATTGAGGGGAATTCCGCCCCTCTGGCAGTGGGGGCTTGCAGGGGCATGTCGACTGGGAGAGAAGATAAAATAGTATTATATAGGCTGCCTGTTTGTTATAATAAATGATTCTGGTTGCACCTCCAACTGGGGTCCGTGCTTTCATACGCTACATGTATGGACACATATCTACAACCCTTGTAAAATAAAATTACATAAACTGATTCCTAAAGGTTTTATTCTTCAGATTACATTATGATTCAATGACTAAGAACAGTGTTCCTCTGAAATTTAAGTCACACCAAATAATTGAGTTTGCATGATTTAAGTAAGAGTTCTTCCTCGACTATGGCTAATAAACTGTAGGAAAAGAGGCCCCAGGAAATAGATACCAAAACAATTAACAAAAAAAACCCAACCAAACAACAAATTAACTTATACAGAGGCACATTTGTATAGCCTAATTATTTAAGTAAGTTATTGAGTTAAAATATGTGAACTGTGTTTGTTTCTGTTAGACATCTACTTAGAGCAAAACAGTAAGTTAGTACATAGTGATGAATACATGAAACGATAGCACTGCCAGCTCACATAAAAGAACAGCAAAAATGTCAACACTATAAATTCAAATAGAATTGTTAGAATACCTGAAATATTTCATTATCATTAATGACAGAGTTTTACTGTTGTATGTGGTTGATAATGAGTGCTTAAGGCATAAAAATGTCTAAATTCCTGGTTGCTCATTACCTGATACTGCATCAGCATGGGTCAGCATAAGTCATTCCAGAATGTATCAGGGATCATATTTACAATTGTTCCTTTAATATCCTAAAGTCTCAGCAACAGAGGCTAGTTTGTCAAGCATACCTCTACTTCAGTCCGTGCAAAGAATGTTGCCACAACAATGAACCATAAAAAACTTTTCAGCATCCTTTCCAGTCAGCGGTCCCTATTCAGGGCACTGCATTTACTGGCATGTTGCCTTCAAACAAAGTTAAAAAGTAACATTCTTGGGGGTGTTGGTTGATGGGAAGCTCAACATGACCCAGCAATGTGAGCTCACAGCCTAGAAAGTCAACTGCATCCTGGGCTGCATCAAAAGAAGTGGGGCCAGTGCGTCGAGCAAGGTGATTCTGCCCCTCTACTGCGCTCCACCTGGAGTGCATCCAGCTCTGGGGCCCCCAACATAAGAAGGAAATGGACCTGTTGGAGCAAGGCCACAGGAGGGCCACAAAGATCGCTGGAGAACTTCTCCTTTTAAGACAGGCTGAGAGAGTTGGGGGTGTTCAGCCTGGAGAAGAGAAGGCTCCAGGGACACCTTAGAGCATCCTTCCAGTACTTAAAGGGGACCTACAAGAAAGCTGGAGAAGGACCTTTTACAAGTGATAGGACAAGGAGTAATGGCTTAAAACTGGAAGAGGGGAGATTTAAATTAGATACTAGGAAAAGGGTAGATTTAGATTAGGTATTAGGAAAAAACCCTTCACTAGGATTCACTGAGAGGGTGGTGAAGCACTTGAACAGGTTGTCCAGAGAAGCTGTGGATGCCCCATTCCTGGAGCTGTTCAAGACCATGCTGGATGGCAATTTGAGCAACCTGTGGAAGGGGGTGAAACTAGATGATCTTTAAGGTCTTAGGATCTTTAAGGTCTAAGATTAAGGAACTAGAACATCTCTCTTATGAGGAAAGGCTGAGGGGCTTGGGTCTTTTTAATCTTCAGAAGACTGACAGAGGATCTGATCGACACCTATAAATACTTAAAGGGTGGGTGTCAAGAGAATGGGGCCAGTCTTTTTTCAGTAGTGCCCAGTGACAGGACAAGAGGTAATGGGCACAAACCTGAACATAGAAAGTTCCATCTAAACACGAGGAGGAACCTCTTTGAGGGTGGCAGAGCACTGGACCAGGCACGGCAGAGAGGTGGAGTCTCTGTCTCTGGAGACATTCAAAACCTACCTGGACACATTCCTATGCAAGCTCCTGTAGGTGGACCTGCTCTGGCAGGGGAGCTGGACGAGATGATCTCCAGAGGTTCCTTCCAACCCCGTATCATTCTATGATTCTGTGATTCTGTCTCTTCCAACTCAAACCATTCTCTGATTCTATGATGCATATTCTCTGTGTTCCTTTTAACAACTGCTACAGTGGGATCCACTTCTACACTTGGCAAACACCTGAGAAAAAGAAAAGCTGTCGAGGGCTGAAGAAATGAAACTGTAAGATCTCATCTGCTGCAGTAATACTGGAAATACTGTTTGGGGAACAAAGCACCTACAGCAGTGATTTCCAAAGGAAGATGAGCCCTCCCTAACCTTCACAAAAGATACTTAAAGAAGCTATTATTGTAGCCTGCCCTTCAGGATCATAAAGGACAATTCAGAATGTAAGGCACTGCTTTTCACATACATGCAATGAAAACCACAACTCCTGATCCAATGTTATTATACGCACACACCTTCCTCTGCATTTCAGATTTAACTATAGATTTTAAAAGAGAGGTTTGAGATATAATAATCGTGGGTATGTTTTCAATGTGACATAGAAATCTGGGAAAACACTTGTCCAACTTAGTGGTGGGTATATGCAATCACTGGTTATTTTTTGTTCCAGTTCCAGACACAACAGAGGTGTCCCAGATCACCTCATGCCAAACAGTTCTCTGTAAGTGACAAAAAAATCAAACATGCGGCTCTTGCAGGCAAAAATGTAAAAAGGACCCACAGCATGTCCCTCCACTTAGACAAGAATCTCAAACTAGAACACGTGTGAGAACATTGCAAACCACAACTGGATCATGGTTGATCAAATTTTAATATTATTTTATTTGAAAAAGCATAATTCTACTATATTATTGATAGCTAGTAAAAGTTTCAGTATTTCCTGGGAAACATCCTGATCTTCTCAGCACAAAATTGGCCTGGGTGATTAGGATACAGAGAAATATTATCTTTTTTTCCCCTTGAGAGCAAAAATATTCTTTTATTTCTGTGTATATCTGTAGTTTGTGAAGGCAAATGATCAAGTCATTCAAAATTTAAAGCTTGGGCTGCCCTTTGGCTCTAAGTACAATATCTGCGAGTGCTTAAGAAGTTGGGAAGAGTAACATAATCAAAGAAAAATTCATTCGAAATCCAAGAAAAAGCAATGTGTAAAGATCAATAAAACCCAGTTCCATATGCCATAATTTCTCAGTACTGTGGTGTATAAAATTCATGTTTTCTTTATAGAACCTCTGCCTGATTAATGTTATTTTTTAAAGTTTCATGAAATATTATGACTTTAAAATTTATAATTTGAAAAATTTTAGTATTAATCAAAAAACCCACAAAATTTCAAAATAATACTAAATGCACTAAGTGAATGAACAAAAAATAAAAACGAAGTATCTTTAGTCACCACTACGCAGAGCTGCCAGAAACTAATATAGTTGTGACAGCGTGTAAACTGTGAAATGCCAGTAAACTGTGTCAATTATTATGGTATCTTTGTTTATTGCTGCTTGAGGATATCACAGAACAGATTCTTTCGGTAAGCTATGTTCATGACTATAAGTGTACACAACTTGCCCAGCTAAAAAGCCTTCCGGGAATTACTAATTTGTGAATGATCTCTTCCATGTCCAACTGCAGTTACAGCTACTAAGCAAATATAATGAACTTGGACATTAAGGTATTTGTGCTTTATTTTACAAAATAATTTCAGAAAATTTTTAGAAGGTTTGAGTATATCAAAAGTCTTTTGCTAAACTATTTCATTCAAATAAGGGGAGACTTTATAGCTCTCTACAACTACTTGGAAGAAGGTTGTAGAGAGGTGGGGGTCGGTCTCTTCGGTCTCCTCTGGGGTTCGGCAACAGGTGACAGGACAAGAGGAAATGGCTTCAAGTTTAGATTGGATATTAGGAAAAAATTTTACACTGAAAGGGTTATTAAGCATTGGAACAGGCTGCCCAGGGAGGCGGTGGAAATGTCATCCCTGAGGTATTTAATAGACGGGTAGTTGTAATGCAATATGGTTTAGTGATTGTTTTTGTCAGTGTTAGGGTGACAGTTGGACTAGATAATCTTTAAGGCCCCTTCAGCCTAGGCAATTCTATGATTCTAAAACTGTAATTAAAAAGTACAAATCACCAGTCTCAAGATTTAGACACACATTTTAAGATAAGTGGAGCTCTCTGGTACAGTTAAATGAATAAGTTACTTCAAGGCACACTATCACTTTCAAGGTAAATGTGAGAACACTTACTTCCAAATGAGAGAGAACTATCCTATTCTAAGCAAAATAAAGCTCAGAGACTATGCTTCAATGCTTATCTGGGGCTGTATTTGCACTCCTAGTTACTGTCATCTTCAGGATAGTTGTTTGAATAATACATATAGATGTATCAACCGCAATGCACCTATTTCTGAATCACACAAGTAAGAGCTGCGAAGACAAAATAATTCTATCCATTCTGAAAAAAGATGTAGAGCACAACCATTGTGGGGAAAAAGAAAAAAAGAAACAAACAAAAAAAAAAAAACAAAACAAAACCCAAGCATACTAAAGAAAAAGATATAACAACAAATCAGGCAACAAATATGAAAACACTGCATTTTCTTCAAATGACACTCTGATTTGTTTTCTCTAGTGATACAAAGAAGCATGTTAACATTATCCAAGTATAATATTGAAGGTAGTACTTAGATCACATGAACCACAGTATATTCCCTGGATTTAGTCATGTTACACTGGGAGGAACAATTATGAACTGATCATACAGATAACATCAATTTTAACTCCCTCTAAAACTATATTGACATCTTTGACACATCAACTTTAAGACTTTCTAAAGGTATATAGACATTTTTGGCACTCTCTTGCACACAAGCAAACTATTTCCCACTGTCTGTAAAGGGTTTAGCACCCTCACATTAGCTTAACTGTGTTTGGAAATTAATACCATGAACAGCATGATTTTTAGTTTACAAAGGAAAGCAGACTGAAGAGTTGAGAAACAATAAATTCAGTAAAACAGAGTTAATACCATTTGGACTATGTTACTAACTTTTTCCTGCTGTGGTGCACCATTTTACTCCCTCATAAGAATCCTTCACCTTCTAGAAATTACCCCATTTTAACACTTGGCAGAATTATTAAAATAGCTTCACCCAATTTCTACGCAGTACAAAGTATAGTACTTCAACTCATATTTCAGTATCAAGAAAGTAACTCCTATTTCAGATGTACATTTTTTTTAATAAAAACATCCAGTCTTGACAGAATGACTTCATATAATCAATATTCCACCACATATTCAATGTTTAATTAGATGTTGTTTATAAATATTACTGCATAGGACTGGAAAGCTAAAATGACTCCATCACTTATTCCCAGAGGTAATCTTTTTGTTCAAGCAGGCAATACTTTAGAGTTATTTCAAATGATAGTGTTCCAAGTACAAGCAAAAAGTCTGGATAGCTGGAGGGCACCCCAACCAGTTTTTTGCTGACTACCTCATCCCTGCCTCTAAAATTATCACATGACTGAATTGCATAGTTTCACCTTGCAGAAAAAGCAATTAGTTTGCCTACTCCTCTTCCACTAGAGACAGAACACTAGCCTCCCACATTTCAGACAAATACCTAGCACATAGCAAATTTGCCCATGCTGATTTTAACAGTAATAGTCTGATTATATTTAATTGAAGATTTCCTCCAACCTTGCTAAACCATTCCCTTATTAATCCTAATTTTAGAAGAAATACATATAGAAGAAACGAAATAGGTAAAAATAGAAGTGCAAAGCACTATTTACTTTTAAAAATACAGCAATTCTGCTTCAATATTGGAAAATTACATTCAATCCATATATTTAGCATCACCATGTATCATGAGAGAGATGTCCGCCTGATTTTTAATGATCATTCTTAATATATCCCAACATTTTCTCAACAGAACTGTCAAACAATGCATCAGTGACAAATTCCCCACACTATGCCCCTTCAGCCCTTGGAGTTTAACTCCTCTCACATTACAGTATTTATTGAATTTCCAAGCCAAACGGTGTTCTGCTCCATAAAATTCTGACAAGTGGACTCTGCCAACCTAATAACGGCTTCATTCTGCTGAAATAAACTTATTTCACTGCAGCAAACAAAATGACATGACCTGGAAAGGTTATTTTTAACTGGGTAATGACTCAATTCAAACTAAGTCTCTCTCACTAGATTCCTGAATACTGTTAAGACAAATTTCTTAAATGAAAATATGTCCTAACACCAGTTTTATTTTCTGGTGTACTCTCTGGACATGGACATGGCAAGTATTTTCAGGCCAGTGTTGATCGATTTTCTTATTCAATAGTTCAGTAAACTTGTTAAACAATTCCTAGTAAGGATACCTCAGTAGAGTGACCCAGCAAGCTGCAAAACTCACACAAGGAGGTTGTGTCCTCACATGTTGTTCCCACCCACCCCTCTTTTAACACTTCTTGTCTATTTCTCTGACAAAGATACAATAAAATTCACTTAATATATAACAAATTTGAGAAGTATTGATTTGAGACACATTACTTGATGTTTTAATACCTCTCCCCTCTAAATGTTACACTAATTTTGACACACGCCCATGTGAGGAATAAAGGATTAGAAGACTAATTTGACCTTCCAAAAAGGCCATATCTTCTACACATATTTCAAGTTCTTCATCGCATGAATGAACTGGTCATTCAGTTAGCCAATGCTAGTGAGATAGTATTCATGAAAAGCCTTTTTCAAGCTACCTATATTCTGCTATTAATACCATGTGTTTTCTGCAGCCTACACCCACAGACTAACCATCAGTTTCAGGTCAGATCTACATCAAGTTTCAAATGATTGGAGGCCATGCGAGAACCTTTGTAACAGCTGGACTCTTGTACAAACATGTTGCACCCTGCCAGGTCCGTCTTCTGAGTGCTAATAAGAGACAATCATTGACTGCAAACAGCCAGGCTCTTTGTGAAGCAGTTCTAATACAAACTATTAGAACTCCTATTGCAAACAAAAGGAGCAGAATAATGATCATTCACCAAAATCATGAGTTTTAGAGAAAAAAAAATAAAATAAAAAGAATAAAAATTCCTAACAGGAAACCACAAGACTGAAAGAAGGAACACTGTAATTCTGGTAAGTAATATGCCATAGTCTATACTTTATCAACAGGACTGGTGAAGGAGTAAGAATATTGAAACGGTGTCTGAAATTACTTAACATTAAGACAGCAAAATGCTAATACATATATTTACCAGGTAAATTATATTATTTCTTCCTTACATTTTTCTTCTTTTTATAAATGCATCAAGTCATTCGAAACACAAAAACAACCAGAAAGCTTCTCAACAGACTGCTGAAGTCTCAAATCTATCAATCCAACATTTAACTCTGATATTAACAACCCTTATCCTTAACCCTTGCCACAAAGGTGTCTACTGGTACCGTGGGCTGCATTAGGAGGAATGCTGCCAGCTGGTCAACAGAGGTGATTCTTCCTGTTTACTCTGCCATAGATTTTATACCTGTCTCCTGACAGTGGAAGATACATGTTAATTTATATACTTGTTTTTTTCTGTACTTCTCACATATCAGGGATTGTGTGTCTTATGACAGTAACTTCTTAGACGTTTATTTTTGAATTTTGCAATATTCAGTTTCTCTTTAGAATGTCCAGCTCCTTGGAGTCAAGTGGACAAGCTTCAGTTCTCTCTAAATATGTGACCTTTTTTTTGTTGTGACAGAAAGAATGCGTAAAATTTAAATACATAACCCCAAAACATAGCAGAACAGGTACAATTGTAACTATTACAGAATACTGTTATCATCAGTTTTGAAAACAGCCACCACACTAAGATTTAATGAGAGCACGTTATCAATGTTATTGCTATGACACTATTTCCTAGTTTGTTATCTTGCAACATAAGCTGCCACAGTCTTTATGGATACTGATTTGAAGTAGATCTGAGAGCACTTACGTACCTTGATTACTCTTCTGCAAGAAGAATCTACAAATGGCAAGAGCACGCTATTTACCGTTTGATTGACTGAACTTACCCAGACTTTTAGAAAAAATCCTCATTTTACTAATTCTGTGTGTCTACCACTACTATTTTAGTTGGCATTAAAAGACTGAGAAAAGGCAGCCAAACCATGTATAGGTGTTATCAATTATACATTTTAATTCTCTGTCATTTACCACAGAACCACAAAATGATTGAGGTTGTAAGGGAGCTCTGCAAGTCATTTGGCCCAACACCCCAGCTTCAGCAGGGCCACACACAGTTCATTGCTCAGGACCAGGTCCTGGCACCTTTTGCATATCTTCCATGAAGTAGACTACCTCTGTGGCCAACCAGCACTACTGTTCAGTCATCCTCACAATAAAAAAGTGTTTCCTGATGTTCACACAGAAACTCCACTGTTTCACTTAATGTCCAATGACAGGACAGTGGGTGGAAGGGCAACAATGGTGACAATTACCTATTGTTCTGTCCCTGGACACCACTGAAAAGAGCTGGCCCCATTTTCTTTACACCCTCCCATCAGATACTTGTACCCACGGAGGAGATCCCCCAAACCTTCTCTTCACCTGGCTGATCAGTCCCAGTTCTCTCACCTTTTCCTTGAAGGGGAGAGGTGGTCCATTGCTGGACTCTTTCCAGTATGTCCATGTCTCTCTTGTACTCAGGAGCTCAGAACTGAACACAACACTCACAAGACCTGGTAGACACAAGTGGTTGTACAGTAGAGTACTGCCAGCTTCAGTAGAGGAACACTCACAAGCACCAGACTGCATTGCAGTCTGAAAAGCTGTTTTACAAGATTTCTATGTACTGTTATGTCCGGTGTTCAGAGTTCAGTGACACTTTTCCATACTATCAAGTCCGAAATAAAAAAGGAACCATTTTAAGGTCACAAAGAGAAACACTCCAAAGCTTTGTGAAGTTCACTAGAAACAACAGCAAGCATGACTTACAAATGATTCATTAAGAGACATTTGTTTTAAAATTTTCTGTATTTTGAGAATAATTTTGATGTTTAAAATGCAGGCACAGTGATAAATGGCAACAAGTTTATGAAAACTATCTTGAAATCTACTTATGATAGCAGATTATTATAGTAGATTATTATTATTATTATTATAGTTGTTTGCAGTGTAGAAGCATTTCAAGCAGAACTCATCGAATATTTAAAATCATGCTTTTGACAGAAACAAAATTTGTACAGTATACCCACAAGAGCTTTCTTATAGGTGCTTAGAAGTAAAAGGTTGGCAAAATCTACATCATTCTATTCAAACAATCTCTGTTTTTTTATAACTGAGATTAACTGGGATTTATTTGTGTTGTGTTTATTTCCCCACTGAAAGACATTTCTCTAACAGCAAACAAACTAATAAAGTTCTCTGTTTTGTAAGCACTATAGCTGTAAATATATTTGTACATCATTTTTTATTTTTTAGCATTCAAAAACTGTAAAGGGCATTCACTTGCTTGCAAGACAAAATTTGAGAAGGTGGCACACAGCCTGTTTTCAGTGTCAGTAAAATGCACTAATCAAATGTCATTTCAAAAGACCATAACAATTATGTTATTATTTACAAAATTCCAACTGAATAGCTATGAAAACTTGTTGATATTTTACTGAAATTGAATGAATGACCCGAAACAGAACAGTTTCCAAAAAAAGATTAGGAAGCATCCTTTTTTTTTTTTTTTTTTTTTTTTTTTTGTTAAATGCC
>JAOXJM010000019.1:31566371-31586809 GCA_026413425.1 Tringa solitaria
ACCTCATGTCTCTAAGTCCCAGGAATAACTGGGTTGCTGTTTGGAATATAAGGGTAACAGTGTTCTCAGACAGTATTTGCAAATGTCAAAAATAATTTTTAAAAATACTAACTTTAAACATGTATTATGTTTCAATATTTCAGATATGTGTAACTATGCAAAGAGGAAGATCTTTTAGTGACTTTGGATACATGAATGTCATGTAGGAAGAGAATCAGGTCTTTTTACTTTCAAGTGTGCGCTGAAAGCAATTAACGGTTTGGAATTTTAATTCTTTTCAGATTGCACAGGGTTTGATTTCTCAGCAAAACACAATTTAAATTGTGTTCTTAATGGTCATCTGCTCCAGCAGCTAAGCAAGCAGCTACACTTTTTTGGAAAACAGTGTCCCAACAACTCTGTTCTAATGAGCTCAATTAATCTAAAACCTCCGAGGGCTGTGCTCTCTCTAGAGGTTCAGTTCTATGTTCCTTAATCACTTGCAGTCAAATCCTCCAAGAAATCTGATTACTTGGTTGGATCCCTTTATGACCCACACACCCAGAATTAATCAGTTATGTTACTTTTTTTTTTTTTGTAATGCCAAACAAAAGTAAATGGAACATTATTTCCCTAATCTACCTTTCATGTTGTTCCTTTTTAAAATTATGTGCTTTAGAAACAGGTTTGTCAAAACCTTACCTGTAATAATTAGGCCAAATTTCTTTTGATATGGCAGAAATAGTCCACACAAGTATTCTGTTTGCCTTTATTCAGATGATAATTCCTAAAACCTAAACTGACTGGGTGCTATGACATTTTTGCAAAAATTATCCCTAATGATGATGTAAAAAATGGAACACTCTAAATAACCTGGTATACTTGTGAAAGCTTTCATAAAATGGAATAGGTTATTTCATTATTTACAGTACTGAGATAAAACATGCTGACAAATATCGTCAGTGAAACTGTTTACAGAGTTTTTATGCTTTCCAACTCAAAAGTCAGGGAAGCTTTTCTTTTGAGGCCTTTTTCTTTATGGATTAGATAATTTTCGTTAGAAGAAGCAAACCCTGCTAGCTGACTGCCTGAATCTTCTTTTTTCTTCATGTCAAATTTTTCCAAACCCTCAAGTCTTCTGTAACAAGACTTCTATAGCAGGTCTGGATATAGCAGCTAACATTTCAGATACTTGTTTAGTCTACACACTTCATAATCCAATTTATCGAAACTACAGCTGACATTTACATGCATAAAGTAGCGTGTGGCTACAAGTTTGCTCATTCCTTTCTTTGTTGTTAATAACAGAGATAAAGTTGGTTTACTACATTTGTTAACACTTTCTTTTGTTTGTCCTTCTCAGGCAAAAATCTACCTGGACGTGCCATGCTAAAATTTTATTACCTGGGAGGCAAAGGTTGTACTGAAAAAAGAAAGTGCAGGGATGAATTCTGTTCCTTCTAGAGGTTTCCCTGTCTTCAGGACTGTCAGCTACACACATCAGACACCAACAGAAAACATCTGAAAACAGTACCTTGATAAAATACTGTCATGTACACAAACTGCCTCCTTTCTGACTCTTTGCTCCTAGGTAACCTCAGAGGTACCAACTAAGCCAAGTTCTGAATGACTGTTCTGAATCTCAGAGGCAATGTTTCTTTTGCCAAACTATTTTATAATGTATATGTCTTTTACTAAACTATGTTCCCATTTGCTGGGACATTCTTTTTTTTTTTTTTTTTTTTTTTGTTAATCATTAACAAAGCAGAAGAGCCATGTTATGTTTTTGTACTTAGAGTAAAACTTGCCCCAAAACATGTCAATGGTAAAATAGCTGTTGCTTGGATGGCCAAATCGGCCCAGCTTGTCTCTCTTTTTCCCACAAGAATGTCTTCATACCCTTTACCTGCTGGACTTACTGCAGGGACAATCGTAAGAATAATGACATAAATGTGAAAATCAATTGTGTAGTTGGAGGAGAACTAAGCCAGCATTTCCTGCTTCTGTTTCTGAAGGAATATTGACAAGCAGCAGGAAAGATGGAAGTTCAGCTTTAAGTCAAACAAGCTCAGATATACCAATATAAAACAGAAAGAAGCCTACTAGGATTAAGAATATGTGTCTGAATCACAGCAAAACTTTTACCAGCTCTTCTTGGACTATTGTTCAAAATTTGAGGTCTCCTGCTCTACAACAATAGTGTCTCAATTAAAGGTCACATTCACTCATTATTGTGCAGGGTCTGCCTGGGATAGAGAAATAGAATTATTTTCCTTCACAATAGACCATGATTTGGACCTGTAACTGAAACAGCGTTCACAACACACTTGTGGTTTGGCTGTTGCCAAGCCACACTTGCGCAGCATCAAGACTTTCTTTTTTCCCTACTCTGCCCTGCAGCAAGAAAGACAGGATGGCAAAGAAGCTGGGAGGGAACACAGCAGGGACAGCTGACTAAAGGGATACTCCATACCACATACCATCATGCTCAGCAATAAAAATTGAGGGTAGGTAGCCATTGCTCTAAGACTGGTTGGGCATGAGTAGACTTGTGGAAGGTGGTGATTGCCTTTGCATCACTTGGTTTTTTCTTCCTTTTCCCTTCACTTATTAAAATGTCTTTACTTTGACACACTTTCTTTCTTTATCTTTCTCACTTTCACTCTTCCTGTTCTCTTCCCCAGATCACTTGTGAGGCAAAGGAGTGAGGGAGCAGCTGCTTGATGCTTAACTGCCGACCAGGGTCAACTGTCAACCCACTTCCATTATAAAGTCCAATAAAACTTCACGGAGAGAAGGGAAACAAACAAACCAAACAAACAAAAAAACCCCAAGCAAACCAAAACTGTCCACTCTTCAGAAGCTGAAAAACTACTACTGTCAAATGTAATTTTTGAATCAGCGCTTATCGAAGACAAGAGTTTTTCCATGAAAGATCAAAAAAGTAAGTCAAGGTAGAAGTGAATATTATTTTACACACACACAAAAAAAAGTCAATTAAGTGAACTAACATTTTGAAAATGACAGGCTGTAGATCCCATTTAGTTGAATATGACAAGGCAGACATCAGAACATATGTGATCAGCCCAGCAGCCAGTTAGCTTTGCTAGAAATGAAGACCCTTAGAGAGTGCTTTCTAGTATCACACATGATCACATCAACATAAGATACAGCTGCATTATAATGCTAATACTGCTTACATCTCCTTTCTTCCATGAGAGAAAATAAAAAACCTGCAGCTGAATTATCTGTAATGATGCATTTCATCAACACAATTGGACTTTGTTACTGACAGTGAGATTGTGTGAGTGAATTGTGAAGATGGACACTTCAGCGAAAGCACTGCTGTTTCAAAGGAACAAAAAGAAAAATTCTGTTCATAAGGTCTTTACCTATACAAAGGGTTTCCACAAAAAACAAATTAAATCAAAGATTTAATCAAAATGTAAAGCAATATTATACATGATGTGGAAGCATTTAACATCTTCTGTGAGTTCTCTATTGCAAAAAGAGCTGAGGAAGTAAAGAAAATACCTTGATTATAATATCTATTATTTCTGTTCCCAAAGCTGTTATCATCTGTTCACATCACAAATCAACTTTCAGGAATACTCCTTTCCAAACCAAATGATAAATGTAACCCCATTTCTGACAAGTCTTCTCTAAGTGAAGTGTTTCAGAGTAGTGTTTAGTGCTTTAAAGTACATAATGCTTTCCTTGAGTATTTCCATGACCCAAGACATCGTATCAACCAATATGCTTGAAAGCAAAGCCACATATGCTATGGAATGAAATGTGTGACAAGACGCAGAGGCTACAAATTACTTTCAAATACCAGCTAGATGACAAATATTTTGGTTCTCAATCCAAAATCAAAGATGCCATTGGTTGCAAACTAGAAACCAGATCCTCAAGTAACTGAAACACTTCCATTGTTATCAGAAATAAACTCTCCCAATTTCTTAAGTGCTGGACCACAGAAAAAAAGATCAGGGAAATTTATTTCATATATGTGAAGCAATAGTTAATAATTCAAACTGATTGTGAAGAGCTGACGGAAAATGCCATATATGTGTTTGTCATGAACTGTGGAAGTGTGAATATTTTTAAGAACCATCAGAAAATATATAATAAATAGCACTGGAAAGGAACAGAAAGGAACATAAGAAACTAATCTAATTACTATAAAACAACAAAAAGCTTTAATGTGATTTCTAAAGCATCTTGTAAAAATAAAAGCTCTTTAAACAGCTGATAGAAAATGAAAAAGAGCAGTGTAAAACTGCTACTTCAGAATTAATGCACTGAGTGCAATCAGATTTCCAAAGAAGCTAAGAAATACATTATTTCATTATTTAAACTGAAAAAAAAATAAAAAAGGCTTCCTTATTCATCTGTGATTCCAAAAGTGGAAAGAAATATGTCACCAACTAATAGCTAACAAATGTGTTTCAGATCGTGCCCATTGTCTCTGGTCCTGTCACTGGGCATCACTGAAAAGCTCCTGGTTTTTGCAACCCTCTTTTCAGATATTAATATACATTGGTGAGATCCTCCTGAGCCGCCTCTTCTCCAGGCTGAACAGCCCCAGCTCTCAGGCTTTTCTTACAGGAGAGATAGTCCAGCCTTTTCACCATCTTAGTGGCCCTTTGCTGGATTCCCTCCAGCATGTCCATGTCTCTCTTGTACTCGGGAGCTCAGAACTGGATAGAGTACTCCAGTTGTGGCCTCACCAGTGCCAAGCAGATGGGAAGAATCACATCCCTTCACCTGCTGGCAGCACTTATCCTAACGCAACTCAGAATACCGTTAGCCTTCTTTGCACCGAGGGCACACTGCTGGGTATCTTCAGCTTGGTGTTCACTGGGTTCCCTGGGGCCTTCTCAACAAAGCTGTTTTCCAGCCAGTCAGCCTTCAGCATGTAATGGTACATGGGGTTATTCTTCCCCAGGTACCAGACTCTGCAATTTCCTTTTTTGAACTACATGAGACTCTTGTTGGCCCTTTTCTCCACTTCCACCTGTGGAAGTGCCTCTGAATGTCAGCACAACCCTCTGGCATATCAGCCACTCCTCCCAGTTTTGTACCGTCAGCGAACTTGCCGAGGACACTCTGCCCCAACATCCACATCATTAATGAAGATGTTAAACAGAACCAGACCCTATACTGAGCCTGGGGTACACTGCTAGTTACTGACCACCAAGTAGACTTTATGCCACTAATTATTACCTTCTGACTCTAGCCATTTAGACAGTTTTCATTCACCTTACTGTCTACTCATCAAGTCCATACTTCTTCAGCTGGTCTACAAGGATCTTTTGGGAGACAGCGTGAAAAGCCTTTCTGCAGTCAAGGCAGACAATATCCGCTGCTTTCCACCTACCAAGACTGTCATTTCATGGTAGAAAGCTATCAGCTTGGTCAAGCGTGACTTCCCCTTGGTGAATCCATGCTGACTACTACTAATCACCTTTTAGCTGTTCACATGCCTGGAAATGGTTCGCTGAATTAGTTGCTTCATCACCTTTCCAGGGATCAAGGTGAGGTCTGAGTGGCCTGTAGTTCCCTGGTGATCTTTCCTTCCCTTTCTGAGGACAGGAATAACATTTGCATTCCTCCAGTCTTCAGGCACCTTTATCCATCACCATGCTCATTCAGAAACGATCAATGACATCAGTCAGCTCCCTTAGCACTTGTGGGTTCAACAGGGACCATGGACTTGAGTATGTAGTTTGTTTAACTATTCTCTAACCCAATCCTCTTCCATCAAGGGTAAGTCTTCTTTACTCCAGACTTTCCACCTGATCTCTGGGGCCTGGAATTCCTGAAGGCTGGTCTTACTAGTAAAGACTGAGGCGAAGAAGGCATTCAGTACCTCAGCCTTTTCTACGCTTTTTGTCACCAGGGCCCCTTGCCCACTCAGCAGCAGGCCCACATTTCCCCTACTCTGCTTTCTGTCCCTTGTGTACTTATAGAAGTCCTTCTTATTGCTCTTGACATCCCACACCAGATTCAATTCCAGATGGGTTTTGGCTTTCCTAACTGTGTCTTTGCATGCTTAGACAGCACCTCTGTATTCCTCCCAGGCTACCTGTCCTTCCTCCCACTTTCTGTAGACTTCCTGCTTGTGTTCAAGTTTTGCCAGAATCTCCTTGTTCACCCATGCAGGCCCATCTGATCTCAGAATTGAGAGTTTTGACCATAAAACTTTTATGTGAATCTTTCACAAATGGTTGTCTTTGTTTATTGTTAATGAAATTCTACAACAATGTGAGTAAGCATTGCACTTGACATTTGTCAAGCTCATCCTCTTCTTCTTCAGAAAAGATGGCACAAACAGCATTTTATCATCAGTTCATAAAGCTTCAAACCTTTAGCTACTATATGCTGTGTTAAAATGAATTTGTCTTCTTGAAAAAAAAAAATGGTGGTTTGTGGGTTTTTTTTTTCATCTAGCTAGGATACGGTCACAGGACATTTTCTTCCCGATTTTCACACCTGCATTTTTAAGTTTCTAAAGCTTGAGCCGAGAAAGTGATCAGACCTCCACCAATATATGTTTCTTTACCTATTTTATACTAAGTTATGGAAAAAAACAAACATGAGTATAATCTTCCACCTTTGTTACAAGATGCATAATGGCTTACTTTACAGTGTATTAGCACAATCAGTGAAAGCTGTCAGCAGTAAAATAGGGTAAAATTTCTTCTCAGTTACTGCTAAAAACTTTCAGATTAATTATATATTTTAAGTGATACAGCACTGGTTTACATGAGCATACAGAAGCTTTACAGAAACATTCATTGTTTGTAGCATATCACAATTTAGATAAATAGAAATGTAAGTGGACAAGGTTGTTTAAATATTTACCAATCTTCTACCAATTAGTCTGTCATATCTCTGTTCTATGCGTAAAGTCTAATCTGGTTTTACCTAACTGGACAAACAAATACTGTCTAGTTCCTGAACCCTTCTACTTATTTATTTATAGGATAAAGAAAACACTATGCTATTCCTTTCTACTTGAACAACTACCATGTATATTCTTACTCTAGATTTACTGTACTATTATAAAAATACTGCTGGACAGCTAGCATGTTTTTATCTCACTCTAATTATGTGGAACTTTGCTAAGAGACTACAGTCTGAATTTTTATCTTCTATTTCTGGTCCTCGGAGTTGGTACAAAAGATTAGTTTTAAGGCTTCAGAAAAAAACCTTGTAGAACAGAAAATGCCACATCTAAGCAGGAGACAGATCTCTTGCCTAAATTTATATTTTAAATGGAGACTGCATGCATACCAGCACAGGAAATCGCTGAGAACTGATTTACTTCTTTTTAATTAAGAGTTTTGATGAACAAGAGCAATGATTAAGACTGATATTGTACTTTTTGAAAATACACTATTTTAAAAAGAAACTAGCCTAATACTAGTATTAGAATAAAAACTGTAAAATTTTATTCTGACTTCTTTATAATACAAAGAAATGTAACCCTTAAATTGAGTCAAACTTTAATACAAAAGATTATGGGCTAGACCCTTTCATACAGCACTTCAAAAGACAGCAGTTAATGTATAACCTAAATCATGATGAATATGAAAAATTAAGATGTTCACTGAGTCTCTGATAATCAACACATGAGAGAACTGAGGTGGCACAGCTACGTATTTAGTCTCTTCACTAATAATGCAAGAGATCAAAATCTCATTCCTGAGAATAATCACATTGTTATCCTAACACTATCATCAGAAAAACCATCCATATTTCACACTCTGCTATAAAACTTCTATGCTTTCCTCATGCATTTTAAGTACTTACTTTTACTTAATTAAATTCTTAATAGATTTCAAATTCCATGTTTTGTCCAGGATATTAAAACATAAACAGCATGATTTAATTAACATATAAGGCAAACAAAATATAATTACCGTGATGAAAGTACAAATAATTTCAAATAAAAAGGGTCTGCTCATGTGTGTAACCACATTACGAAGTCTTAAGCAACTTCTTCACATCTTACACAGAAACTTAAAGATGTTTAATACATTTAGACTCACACAGTCATTCTCAAAATCCAATAACAAAGATCTTATGACAGTAACACCATGGAGCAAAAAATAACCCAGAAGATATCTGCATCACTGGATTTCTCCAAGTCCACAGCTGGTCGTAAATATCAATGACAAGGAAACATCCCATCCCTCTATTTCTTTCACATCTATTTTAGATTTCGAGAACCTACTCACTAGTATTTAGTTTCTGTAACCTTAGCTAGCATAAGAAATTTCATAAATTAAACCAAAACTAAATTGTCATGATGCATAAAGAAAATACTTCCTCATTGCTAGAAGAGTACAGGGGCATTTATTAATTTCTGTCCATATACTCTGTTATATAATTACAGCACCTCAAATAATAATTGGTAGAGTGAATAAGAATCTTCATATGGTTACATATACATGTTTATATATGCACGGGAGGCTGTAAAGAAAGGTAAAACATACTCAGTTTTCTTGAAATTCTGCTAGCAACAGCAGATGTTTGGTATATGGTATTACCTTGGAAAAGCCTAAAATGCCACCATAAATCCTCCTACAGCTTCTACAGAAATTGCCATTGAAGTGCCTCAGGGAACAGGAAACAACTGATCTTCCTATGGAATAAACAATTTAAAAACCCCAAACAAAATAAAAGTCCTCTGCTATCAAATGATATAATAATATATGGAGGCTGAATATTTGCTACATAACTCCATTCTATATGTAATTAGACACCTCCCTTAAAATCCTCTTTCCTCTCAGCAATACATTCCAATGTCAATCAAAAATATTTACATAATCTGGCAGACAATTCAAATAATCTATAATGAGCATAATCATAAGTAGTACTTTAATGTATGCTTTTACAGTTAGCTGAAATGTTAGTTGTTTGAGGCTGCTCAGTGGCATGGATGATTACTAGGGTAACTTCTTGGAGGAAGACTAACTGTATGGATATCTGGTCAAAGGCCCACAGTAAATTTAATCTATCACATGGTTCCACAATCTTCTGCAACATGGATATCGCATATACATGTTATTGTACATGACACTTTCTGGCTATGCAACATCTTTGAACAATTCATGTGCCCTTTGCCTACAAGCATCTTTCACAGGACATATTCTAATGTTGCAAGTCCTTGAACAGTTTTAAGTACTGGAAATTTATATAAGAAAATGCACAACCTGCTTTGTCACTGATCTCATACTACTACCATTGAAACATGGAACTTAATAAAATTATGGTTCCTTGATACTTCAGGTACGGATGAGATGAGAATTTAGTTTTTACCAAGTAAATCATGCATGCAAAATCAAATAAATTGCTAGGAAAAAAACTCAGGTTAAGTTCCCAGCTTTCAAAAGACATGGACAGCACCCATGTCTCACCCATACTAGCCTAAAAAAGATCTCATCACAATGTTAGCTGTATTCTAGTATTATATTGGGAACCTAACTTGAATAACGCATCAAGAAAATAATCGCAAACAAGTTGTTCTAAAGCTTCCTAAAATACAATTTAAAAGAGCTTCAGTATATTTACACAAATTTTTGGAAATTATTTTTGTTAGACCTGTGCTGATTTGTTTTGCATATGCTTAATTGACTTTCTCTGTGGAACCTTCAAACAACACAACTATTTAAGAACATGCTCCTGCACAAGAGAAAAATTCCATTAACTCTAAGGCAAGATTGTAATGTAAGGCAATAAAATCTAGAAGCTGAGTTAGGAATGACCTTGCACCCTCCCCTGTTCTTCTCTTGATTTGGTTTTTTTTGCGTTTTTTTTTTTTTTTTAATTTCCTTTTCCATACAAAATAATATCCAATTATTACTTTTATTATATTTAAGCATGGCTGGGATAGACTATAAGAGTTTTTCTGAGAGTGTTCTTACATCTTAGAAGGCAAAAGCTCAGACACTTGCTAAAATTCCTGCAACTACTGTTAAAAGAATTTATTATACATTGTACTGTTCTCAAGCAACAACTTAAATGTGCAGGTCTCATCTACTTCAAAGGCACCCTCATTTTAATTGTATCTCCACTTTACAGATGAAAAAACTGAAGCATTGAAAGAAGAAAATGATCCGGAATTCTTTAACAGTCTGTTTTCCCTATCTGCAACTATCAGAAGATGTCATATAAATGTTACATAAAAGCACTGGTTTACCCATACACGGCCAGCCAGTCTTCAATACACAGACAACAGCTTCTTTCACACCTATGTGAACCTTAGTTTAACATATTTTTCTGTCAATAAAAATGCTTCAGACGTTGCAATATTGTGGTCATAGAGACTAACATGGAAAAGAATGTAGTATTTTTAAAATGTCTGTGCTATACTAAGAAAAACACAGAAGCGTTATTCTGAAACCTGTTGCCCTGAGGCACGCTGGGGACACTGCATCACAGTCAACATCTTACAGAGACAAGCCAGTGGCTCCTGAGGTAGTTGAAGTAAACAGGGAAAACAGCTGTGAGACTCCTCAAGGGTTGTTCCCTAGGAAGGTGGCACAGCCAACAGCCTAGAAGAAGTGCCTCTTCACAACTGCATGCAACATGGGGCACAAACAGAAGGAGTTGGAAGCCACCATGCTGCTGGAAAGCTATGACATAGTGACCATTACTGAAACCTGGCGTGATGAATCCTATGACTGGAGTGTGGCTATTGAGGGCTACAAGCTGTTCAGAAGGGACAGGCAAGGAAGGAGGGGCGGAGGTGTTGTCCTCTATGTTAAGGAATGGATGGAATGTGAAATGTTGTCCCTAAAGAATAGCCAAGAGGAAGTCGAAAGCTTATGGGTAGGAATTAAGAGACCGAGGCAATAAGGGGAACGTTGTGGCTGGTGCCTACTACAGACTGCCCGATCAAGGGGAGCCTATTGTTGAAGCCTTCTTACTCCAGCTACAGGAGGCATCACGCTCAAAAGCTCTTGTCCTGCTGGAACAAGCCACCCCAACATCTGCTGGAAAAGTAACACTGCAAGCTGTACACAATCCACGAGGTTCCTGGATTGCCTCAACAATAACTTCCTAAAACAGGAAATCAACAGCCCTACCTGAGGAGATCCAATAGTGGCCCTGATAGTCACCAATGCAAGTGAGCTCATCAGGGATGTCAGGACTGGAGGCAGCCTGGGCTGCATTGATCATGCACTGGTGGAGTTCACAGTCCTAAGGCATACGTGTCAGACGAGGAGCATAGTCAGGACCCTGAATTTTAGGAAAGCAAACCTTCAGCTCTTCAAGGAGTTAGTCAATAGGTCCCCCTGAGAAATAGTCCTCAGGGACAAGGATGCAGAACAGAGGTGGCAGATCTTTAAGGATGCTTTCCATAGACCACAAGATCTCTCAATCCCCAGGTGTAATAAATCAATCAAGAAAGAGAAGAGACCAGCAAGGCTGAGTAGGGACCTGCTGGTCAAACTAAAAGGCAAGAAGGAACTGCACAGGCAGTTCAACCAGGATCAGGACATCCTGGGAAGCGTACAGGGGCATTGCCTGGTTATGTAGGGACCAGGTCAGGAAGGCCAAGGCACAACTGGAGCTGAACCTGGCAAGGGATGCTAAGAGTAACAAGGGCTTCTATAGGTATGTCAGCCAGAGAAGGAAGGCCAAAGAAAGTGTACTGTCCCTGATGAGCAAGAATGGTAAACTGGTAACAACAGACAAGGAGAAGGCTGAGGTTCTCAACAACTTTTTTGCCTTGGTCTTCACTGCCAACCCCTCTCCTCAAACCTCCTGAGCTGAAGGACCAGGCAAAAACAGGGGCTATGAGAATAAAGAACAGCACTAGCAGACAAGGGTAGAGCAACAGATGTCCTCTACCTGGACTTATGCAAAGTGTTTGACACTGTCCTGCCTGACAACCTGGTCTCTAAAATGGAGAGACATGGATTTGACTGATGGACCACTCAGTGAATCAGGAACTAGCTAGATGGTCGCACTCCAATGGTTGTGGTCAATGGCTCAATGTCCAAGTGGAAACGAGTGACAGATGGAATTCCTCAGAGGTCAATACCGGGGACCAGTGCTATTTAACATCTTCGTCAGAGATGTGGACAGTGGGATTGAGTGCACCCTCAGCAGGTTTGCCAACAACACCAAGCTGTGTGGTGTGAACAACACCCTGGAGGGAAGGGATGCCACCCAGATGGACCCGGACAGTTTGAGAGGTAGGCCCATGCAAACCTCATGAAGTTCAACAAGGCCAAGTGCAAGGCCCTGCACCTAAGTCACGGCAATCCCAGGCACAAATACAGGCTGGGCAGAGAACAGATTGAGCGCAGCCCTGAGGAGAAAGACTTCAGGGTGCTGGTGGACAATAAGCTTAACAAGATCTGGCAATGTGCACTGGCAGCCCAGAAAGCCAACCGCATCCTGGGCTGCATCAAAAGAAGTGTGCCTCTCTTTTCTACTCTCGTGAGACCCCACCTGGTGTACTCTGTCCAGCTCAGGAGTCCTCAGCACAGGAACGACATGAACCTGTTGGAACAGGTCCAGCAGAAAGCCAGAGGACTGGAGCATCTATGCTATGAGGACAGGCTGAGGGAGCTGGAGTTGTTCAGCCTGGAGAAGAGAAGGCTTCAGGGAGACCTTAAAGCAGCCTTCCAATACCTGAAGGGCGCCTACAGGAAAAATGGGGAGGGACTCTTTGTCAGGGAGTGTAATGATAGGACGAGGGGTAAAGTTTTTAACCTGAAAGAGGAGAGATTTAGACTAGATATTAGGAAGAAATTCTTCAGTGTGAGGGTGGTGAGACACTGGAACAGGTTGCCCAGGGAAGTTGTGGATGCCTCATCCTTGGAAGTGTTCAAGGCCAGGCTGGATGGGGCTTTGCAGAATCTGGGCTAGTGGGAGGTGTCCCTGCCCATGGCAGGGGAGTGGAACTAGATGGTCTTTAAGGTCCCTTCCAACCTGAACTATTCTACGATTCTATGAAACCCTAGGCAATATTGTCACTAAATCTTTTTAAAATGGGGAACAAGTCAATGAAAATGATAGCTTTACAAATCCAGCCTCACAGGCAGTTACGCAGATGAACAGATCATCGTATGAGTGTTGGAAAGATATCTGGACAACAGTAAGAGGCTAAATCTAAGAATGTTTGCATATCCAAATAAGTTTAAGCAACAGCATTAAAAAAAAGTAACTATGCTTTGCAGGTTTGGGATTTCTGAGGTAAGATTTAACCCTCTAGCAAAAATCATAAGGTATAAAACACAAAAGTTTTCAGAAAAGCCTCACAGGCTACAATGCTTCTGCTTCAGTAACAGTCAAAATTAATGCAACTTTTCAGATGAGTTTTTTGTTCAGTAAGCATCTTCTTATTCACCTCTAGTAGTAAGATGAAGCGACTGTAATTCTTCGTAATTTCTTTTTCTGTTATAAAACAAATACTGATAGCATTGGTAAAGATCTGAAAGCTTTTGAAGTGACTTAAGAATATCCTGCCTTTTGGTCTTTTGCCATATTTGGGATATTCATCCATGCACAATAATGGTATTGAGTGTATTAGTAAAAAGCAGCCCCAGCATGTGCAAAAGTAGAGTGAAAATGAAGCAGTTACAGATACCCTTTTGTAAAGAACTCCACAATACAATCAGATATTACTACTGTGATTAACTTTTATTCTGTGTAAAGCCCCCTATTCATGAGTGTTTGGAATTTCTCCTAGGAAATTCTGAATAGCTGCATTCCTACCTCTACAAGCAGCAGTTTGAGGTCACTTCTATTAATGAAAACTTAGGACCCATTGAAAAGAATCAGCAATAAAAGCATTCCACGGTGTGTGCGTACAGCACAAAAGAAATTAGTTACTTAGCTTGTGTTCCCTCAAAGGCTTTAGAATTATGAAGTATTAAAACCTAAAGGTTAACAATATTTCTTACTGTAGCTTTGAAGAATTTAAGCATCTTCACCTACAGGATCTCTTCACAAATAACACTGAAGAAATTATTATGATTTAAATTTCAATAGCCCAAACAATTAACAAGTAATATGCTTAGGTACCTATGATACATTTCTTATCACTATATTCATTTTTAGAAGTATCCACTCAATATATTTTACTGAGAACTCTGTGTTAAACTAGTCCAATTAGGGCATAGCAAACTGAATCTGAATGAGATCCACTTAAAATAATAAGCTTAAAATTGCACAGAATAGCAGCTTTTTGCAAATTTATACATTCCCGTAATGTCTAGTAAAATATCCTTAGGCATGTTTAATCAGCACTTACAATGTTAATAATAATAGCAATAATAATAGTACATTAAATCCATTTTGCGCTCTTGGTAAGTTTAGACAGCAGTTACATCACAACAAAAAAGCAAAACAAAATGATGGATTGTTCAATCACAGATCCACCCTGTGATAGAGACACAGTGCACTGCAAACATATCAAGTGTCCTAAAAGAAACAGAAAGTTTTCTGTTGCACAGACAGATCACCACAACCAAGAATAAGGCTCATTTAGAATTATGATTGAGCTGAAAAACAACAGTATAAGAGCACAAGCATATCAAAACAAAACCAATATGAAAACAGTTAAGCAAAACTCCTGGAAGAGTGTTACTGGAAAGAAAATTACAAAGATTTTTAGCCCTCTCTCCTACATCCCAATATAATAACAACAAAAAATCACTAGTATTCAGAATGTATCCAAAAAATTCTTAAATACCACATATTTGTTGGAAGTTATTCTTCATTCTGGATAATACTTACATGGTTTATCAAAGGTATATTCAGAAAAGTCATAGGCTGTTGGAAGTAACAGATTTTATTCTTAGAAACTAAAAAAGACAGTACTTTTTCAAGAGCACGGGCCCTGACAGTTCATATAGCTAGACTGAATTCTCATCTTTTCACCCTGTCTAGCAGAAAATATGACCATCTTGACAGTGTAGTAAACCTATGAAATGCCCGTGAAATTCTTATGTCTGTGTGGTGCACTAACATCAGTACAGACAGAGGTATCCCTCCCCCCACAGGGAAAGGCCAGTGTCAAAATGCTGCCATGCACTTACTTATTCCAAATTCCACTAGGCTGTGTTTTGCAGCACTTCCATTATAATTAATTTTACTGGCTATGTCCCTAACTCCTTCCTGAAGTAGAATAGGTTTACATTGCCCAGTCCTTACCCACTAACCCACACAGGCCCAATGTAGCCAATAGAGAATTTAGATTTTAAGACAGTCTGTCAGCGATTCACAGGACAAAACTTTCATTTTTAATTAAAAATTGCAGTCAGAGCAAATTTGAAAAGGTCTGGCTGTCATTGTTATTTTAGATTCTAAGCCCAGAAGAGGAAAAGCACAATACTTTGGATATAGAAGATAAATTACTGTAATTCATTTCAAATATGCAAGTACATTATTTCCAATAAAATAATTATAGAACTGGCAAGTAAGCTAGGGATAGGACAGTAGAAGGATCATCATGAGGCAAACATGGCATTTTTTCATTAGTGGAAAGTTATATAAAGGTTTATGATCTTTAAAGACTCTGGCCTATCTCAAACACTTGTGGTGAAACTTAGTTATATAAATTTAATGTCTGAAATTAGTCTGGTTGAGAAAAGTCAACATAGTTAAAGAACATTACAATACATAATAGAAACCACTACAATAATACTTCATGTAACTTTTTTTTTGATCAAATCAATTTAGGATAGTATCTAAAAAAAACCCAACACTTGCATTTACTATCAAATGTCACCAGTTGCAAAACATAAAACTTTCCATGCAACTTGTCTGGGCAAAAGCAGCAAGCTCCACTGAAATTGTTAGAAGACAATAGATCGTATTTGCTTAATGAGGTTTTTCTCCAGTGCAGGAGAGCTCCAAACTGTTAGAAGTTTTCAATTTCCTCAACATTCATACATAGCTTAGGGGCTTTAGGACGCCTGGCAAAAAAAGTACAAGTAGTCTATATTTCAGGCCTACTGAGCAATGGCAGAAGCACCAGAAGCTATGATGGGAATTCCACAGAAACGAAGGCAAGAACAAAGATACTTCTTTCAAACTTTCCTTGAAGTATAGTATGTAAACACAACGTGCTGGTTTTTGGGGGTGGGTTTTTTTTTTTTTGTTTTCTCCTGGAAGTTTTATATAGGCAAGAGCATTCCTAATGCCATGGATGACAATAAACCAGGATAAGCTCCTCTCAAACACTTCTGGATCTAACTTATGGAACATACAAACCCAGCCTCAGTGCTGGATGTCAACCACTTCCCACAGCTAGCTACTAAATATAGTCCAACAATTGTAACAGCAAAAGCCTACACAGAGGGTGTTGCAGGACGGCCCACAGCAATTCTGAAGCCAGACAACTGTCCTGATGATGCCATTTTTCCTGAAGAAAACAAATCACACATCTCAGATAAAACTGCATTAAAGCTATATTCTGTTTCAGCGTCAACCAATGAAAATCAAATTAAGTTGGATAAGGGTAGAATCGTCATACCAACATCAAAGGCAGGATCATATAATTTCCCAGAGGACTTGCTTCAATTAGGCTATAAACCAAATGCACAAAGGACAGATATAAGACTGTGTGGCCTGCTGCAAAATCTTAACTTTTTAGCCTTTAAGTTTACAACCTAAGCAATCTTTTTTACTTTCTAGCTTAGTATACAGGAGATTTTATCTTAAGTAGAAGCTACATACACTCAAAATATCCCTTCTACTTCAGCTCAAAGTTAATTTAAAAATGACTCTTTCTTTTCAGGCCATTCATGGACCAGCTCTTCCTTCGCTACTACAATAGCCTCCCTCAGTAATCCTTTCATCTACTTTTTCTTATCCTTTATACAATTTTAGGTTTCTTTTTCCCAAAGCTGTGATTTATGGCTGACATCCAGCCCTTTTGCTGCAACGGTTCTCCTCAGTCACCCACTTAACTTTCTTTAAATCACATTTAAACTGTAATTTTCTCCCTAATTTATATCCAATTTATATGAGAACAAGATGTTTTAGGAATGTAAATGAGGTATGGGGGCTTTAACATGTAGGTCTGTAGATCAAAGTCATCTATAAGCTGCATAAGCCGCTGAAGATTTGGTGGTGGTTTTAATCAATTGTGGAAGACACAGTGATAGTCTCCATCAGACTTCAAGTAGTCAGATATGCACATCATAACCTTATAAAAAACAGTATGATACCCGTTTGGCACTGGCAGCAGAGAGGTAAGTCATAGAACACATATGGGAAATACAACTTCCAAACCAAGCAAATGTTACTCTCTCAGATGATACTAAAACTACCTTGGCCCATCAATATGGAAGAACACCAGTAATATAAGGAATCTGCAGTAGATGTTACATTTCACACACTGGCGTTGGATTAATCAATACATAGATTTTAGATTACCAGCCACTAAGTATCCTTATGTTTTATCAGATTGCATGTGAAAGACGGCATGCTAAAACTGCAATGCATATTTGATTATAGTCTTTAAAAGGCTACCCATCTTTGCTGTATTTATCTTTTTTTTAAAATTTATTTAGAGCAATCTTACTCACTTATTTTAATGAATGTAATGCTCATTGAAGGAACAGAAGAAAAAAAAGGAGCACAAACAGCAACAATCACGCTTTATGAAAACAGATGCCATCTTAAACTGCACACTGAGTTCTAATTAAACATGGTTTGGGACTGTCACAACATCCATTGTATGAGAAGTCACATTTATTCTACCACTAAAAATTTAGAAAAGCAGTCAAGAGATTANNNAATATGCAAGATTTTAAATACACAGAACCTATTTTCTTAGATCAACAATGGGAGGACAGCAAGTCAGACATTGAAAATAGATTACATAGTGATGTCAAGTTTCCTACTACTATTTAATGCTACTTTGTAGATGGAAACAACATTTATTCAAAGATTTCATGTCCAGAATATCATCAGAATTATCATCTAATGCATTCACATAATGCCACATGAACAAGTTGCTATTAAAATAGTACAGGTACAAATATATTCCTCACAAAAATAGCCCTACTGTCCCTTAAAAAAAAAATGAAAAAGCTTATAAATTGTTTAAAAAAAAAAAAGTCTGTAAAGCTCAACGCAGATGTAAGAATTTGATTTTGGTAATAATGAGTTCAAACTTGAATATTACTGTGCATTTTCTGATCTCATCTCTCAATAGTTCCTAGTGAAAACATTTCTGTATTAGTCAATCTATTTTCAATTTGGTATTTTACTGGAAGTCTCCCATGAGAGCGTATACAGCTGGTCAGGCTTATAAGGCAAAGCACTGTGAATTCCACACAACACCAAACATATCTGTACAATAACTAGTTTGTTGCAGCTCTACCAGCCACTCATATAGATTTATTATATCCAAATGAATCTTACTTTTAATACCCATACAAATGACTGAAGGCTGACTGTAAAGCAGCATATTCTCACATTGTTTTACAACCACTTAAACAGGAGCAGAGGTGAGAAACTAAGTTTTAGATTTTTCACGTGCCATTTGGCACCTTTTCAGGATGTTTCCCTACATTCCATGTTAGTTACTTAACCAAATGGAATTGGGGTGACCATAAAAGGACTAAGGCTGAACTGGCATCATAGTACTTTATCCATTCATTATGTATGCTGCAAGGTAAGATTTTGCCTTAGTCAAAACAAATAAAAAAAACTAGTAAAAGAATAAACCAGTCAGGAACATCCCACTCCAGAAGCATTTCAATTTTTTGCACGATTAAAGTGTAAAACGCAAGGAAATTTATACTTTGCCTTGTTATAAACACAAAGCAGTGACACTTGAGACAAATCTGCTTTATAACTAAATAAAAAGAGACATAAGGATTTAATATTTATGATAGAAATATTCTAATGCTTTCTTTTTTCAATATTAGTTAAAAATCCATGTATAAAAAAAGACACAAAGTGAAAGGAAAAGAAGGAACAAAGACAACACAACGCTGCCAAATTTCTATCCCAACAGTAACGTAATATGGAGATAGGAAAATCTTCATTGAGAAACTTTAAGTGTCACATCATTCAGGGACCATTTCTGTTTGAAACTATTAGTGCTTCATTACAAATTCTAATTTTAATTTCTGTAACTTCAAACAAGTAATTTAAGCATCAAAAAAGCTCAGTTCAAATTCAGAACAAAAAAAGATTTAAGAGTCACAGTCAGCAATGACTACCCCCTACAGTAACACTGGATCACTAAAGAAACTAAAGATAAAAAAAATGTATGTTTTTTTCCAGGAAAATTCCCCAAAACTAATTTATGTATATGGAAATCATTATGAAATTTTGAGAATTAGTTTCAGCCACCTCTTCCTTCAGGAAAAGAACTGTCAGGTTTCTTACCCTGTGCAAATGGAGTGCCTAAAATGAATTTGGGTGGTCTATTGAAACACAGAAATCATACCATTTAAACTACTTGAATCTAGGTGCCTATACAGAAACCAATAATCTATCTCACGCATAGTACAATAGGCAGTTCATCAGTGAGCCTACATGGACACAAAGGGTTACAGTAGCACCAGCCAAACACCACCCATGTGATGTCTCCTCTTATACAAGATCACACATACCATTACTAACATGATGTGTTGATCAGACCAATGCTACCCGAAAAAAGACTACTTTCATTGCTGGTATTAAAACCTGTCAGGAAATCAGGGAAGGAAAGAGGTAAGGGATAATAATAAAAAGCATCATCGGTAACCTCAAGCACAACTTTGTAAATCTAGATGAGGACGCATTTGAAAAGTGCCTCAAAGAATGTCAGTATTTCCTAAATCCAATTAAAATAAAATTTAAAAACCTCCAAATATTAAAATTTTCTGGTGTTCAGAAACAGCAACAAAATCTAAGGCATGCAATCTCCCAAGCCACCATGAAATTCTCATGATTTTTGTGTGTGCATATTTGTCTGTGTGTACATGTGCATGCATCCATGAGACCTTAAGACTAAAAAGAAAGAAAAGAAACCCATCTGCTTTGTAGTAGGTACTTTTCACTTCCTAGGGAAAAATATTTATCAATTTAAAAAAAATGAATCTATGTGGCTCAATTCTACATTATTTTTATGAATCAACTGCAGTTGTAAACATTTCAATCCTACAGAGAAAGTTACACAGAAAGGACAATTTACATATACTAATTTGGCAAAAATTGCTTTCTAAATAACTATGTTTTATAGAAGCCATATACTATTTTTCCTCTAGTGATTTACTGATAGCAGAAATAGATGTAAGTTGTAATTTACATGTATCAATTTCCTACTTTACTAGTGTCCAGTAAAATCATTCAAACAGCACGGCAGATAAAAGGCAATAATGAAAAGCATTTTCAGAAAATGAATGATTTTAAAGTACTTTTTAAATAAGTGTTGATGATGGCAAAAAAAAAAAAAAGAGGGGAACTTCTTTTATTTGTTG
>JAOXJM010000019.1:31650766-31663192 GCA_026413425.1 Tringa solitaria
TGTGGCCTCACCAGTGCTGAGTACAGGGGGACAATCACCTCCCTACTTCTGCTGGCGACGCTATTTCTAATACAAGCCAGGATGCCACTGGCTTTCTTGGCCACCTGGGCACACTGCTGGCTCATATTCAGCCGTTTGTCAATTAGAACCCCCAAGTCCTTTTCTGCCAGGCAGATTTCCAACGACACTTCCCCAGGCCTGTAGCTATGCATGGGCTTGTTGCAGACCAAATGCAGGACCTGGCACTAGACCTTGTTGAACTTCATACCATTAACATTGACCCATCGATACAATCTATCTAAGTCTCTCTCTGTAAAGCCTCCCTATCCTCATGCAGATCAACACTCCCTCTTCACTTGGTGTTATCTGCAAACTTACTGATGATACACTCTATGTCTATATCAAGATCATTGATAAAGATGTTAAACAGAAATGGCCCCATCTCTGAGCCCTGAGGAACACCACTTGTGACTGACCACCAGCTGGATTTAACTCCATTGAGCACTACTCTTTGGGACCGTCTATCCAGCCAGTGCTTGATCCAGCAGATCGTATGCTCGTCCAGGCCATGTGAAGCCAGTTTTTCCATGAGAATTGTATGGGGGACAGTATCAAATGCTTTTGAAAAATCCTGGTAGGCAATATCCACAGCCTTTCCCTCGTCCAGTAATCGGGTCATCTTGTCCTAGAAGGAAATCAGGTTCAACAGGCAGGACCTGCCTTTCATAAACCCATGCCAACTAGGCCTGATCCCCTGGTTGTCCATTATATGGCTTGTAATGACACTCAAGATGATCTGCTCCATGATCTTCCCTGGTACTAATGTCAGACTGACAGGTATATAGCTTCCCAGATCCTCCTTTCTGCCTTTCTTATACATGAGTGTTACATTTACTACCCTCCAATCCATTGGGACTTCCCCAGTTAGCCATGACTTCAAGTAAATAATGAAAAGTGGCTTGGCAAGCATGTCTGCCAATTCTTTCGGCACTCTTGGGTGTAAACCCATCCCACATAGACTTGTGTGCATTCAAGCAGTGTAGCAGGTCACTGATCTCTTCCTCTTTGATTGTGATGACCTCATTCTGCTTCCAATCCTTGTGCTCTAGCTCATGAGGCTGGGTGTCCCTGGAACTGCTAAACACTGAGGCAAAGTAGGCATTGAGCACCACAGCCTTTTCCTCATCCTTTGTGACTATGTTTCCTTCTGCATCCACTAAGGGAGGGAGATTTTCCCTAGTCCTTTTGTTGTTAGTGAATTTATAGAAACATTTTTTATTATCCTTAAATGGTTCAGCTAGGTTCAGCTCTAGCTGCACTTTAGCTCTCCTAATTTTCTCCCTGCATAGCTTCGCTCCTTCTTCCAAAGGTCATAGACTCTCCTTTTGCTCTTGAGATCCAGCCAAAGGTCTCTATTTAGCCAGGTCGGTCTCCTTCCCTGTCTACTTGTTTTTCGGCACACAGGGACAGACTGCTACTGTGCCTTCAAGACTTCTCTCTTGAAGTATGTCCAGCCTTCCTGGACTCCTATATCCTTCAGGGCAGCCTCCCAAGGTATTTTGTAAAGCAGTCTTCTGAACAGGTCAAAATTTGCCCTCCGGAAGTCTAAGGTGGCATTTTTAATAACCCTTCTACTTGTTTCTCCAAGAATTGAAAACTCAATCATCTCATGATTGCTGTGCCCTGTAGGGCCTCCAACCTTTACTTTCCCCACAAGTTCTTCCTTGTTCACAAGAAGTAGGCCCAGGAAGGCACCTTCCCTGGTCGGCTCACTTATCAGCTGTGTGAGGAAGTTATACTCCACACATTCCAGGAACCTCCTGGATTGTGTTGTATTCCCAGCAGATATCCCGGAGGTTAAAGTCCCCTATAAGAACAACGGCAAGTGACTGCAAGATTTCTCCCAACTGCTTATAAAAAGCTTCATCTACCTCACTGCTTTGGTTGGGAGGTCTATAGCAGACTCCCACAGCGATACCAGTTATATTTGCCCTTAACCTAATCCAAACATTCTCAACCCCATCATCACTATACTTGATTTCTGAGCTCTCATAGCATTCTCTAACATACAGGACCACTCCACTGCCTCTCCTTTCCTACCTATCCCTCCTGAAGAGCTTGTAGTCCTTGATTGTGGCACTCCAGTTGTGTGAGGCATCCCACCACATTTCTGTGATAGCCACTGTGTCATAGCTATCCTGGTGGATCATGGCTTCAAACTCCCCCTGTTTATTGCTCATACAGCATGCATTGGTATAGACACACTTCAGATGAGCTAACGATTCCAACACCATTTTGTGGGTGTGGGCCCTATTTCCTACCAGACCCTTCTTAGGTGCTTCCATGATTTCTAAAGAAGGTACATAAGACATAAAAGTAGTTTGAATTTATTTAATGAAGAATACAAAGGCAATGGTATGAGTTAATAACAGGCATCTCCAAAAGTTAGCTGAGAAAGAGGGTAGCCCAAATTGCCCTCTGGAGATGCACCTTATTAAGGTGGGAATCAGCTCGTATGCACCACCCCCTGCACTCCATGGCTGGATAATGTATACGTATATCAAACCTGGCAGGTTTCTTTGCGGACATTGTCTTAACCATCTCTACTATGACTGATTCCTTGATTTATTATCATTAACTTTCAAAATAATATCTCTCCTGGACTGCTTATATAGTTTCCCAAATGTCTGGAAATATTTTAACTTTGTAGTTCTAGTTTACTTTGAGTTGTTAGGTGATTCTATTGTATGTTTTTGTAAGTGTAAGCTTATATCCAATCCTTTTTTGGTGTCTTTATTTGCATGACACAGGAATTCCTTCTGACTGGGACAAAGATTTGAAATTTCAGTAACTCCTAGAATTGTTAAAATTCCATGGAAAATAAATTACATTTTTAACAATATGTAGTGTCTGATTGTTTTCCTGTATCTTTCACATTTGTACTGTGTTCACAGAGTGAGGTGAAAATTAAAAGGACTAGGACGTTATGAAAAAGAATAAGCTAGTGATACAAAAGTTCTGTTACTAACTTTTCGACCCATATTTTTATGTGGTAAAGTATTGTGATATTCTGTGCTTTCATTTCAGTGTTACCTGCAAGTGTGTTGCTGAAAATAACTCAATTTTTTCTGTTAAAAAGAGTTTAGTTAGGGTGGAAGGTTCATTTCTAGGAACCCAAGCTTTCATGTTTGACTAGGAATCTGTGTCTTGTAAACACATACATACAAGTACATACTTATTTGTCATTTATAACAAGCCTCCTCTTTTACAAACAAAACAGCATGTGGAAAGTCAGCAAGCTCTGATAAATAAACAAAACTCAGCTGAAAATTGACATCGGGTGAATGGCTTCCTCATTGTGATGAAAGGAGCGTGATAAAATAGCAACAGTGAATTGTTGTCTATATTGTTTCATCCTTAATATGTCAGACAACAAATCTCATTTGGCTTCACAAAAATTGTAGTTCTAATGATGAGTTTTCAGGAAATAACTTTTCAGAAGATTACTACCATATAAAACAAGATATTGAAACTTTACTTGGAGATTTACCATCTCACAGGAAGTAACACTATGACCTGCTATATGGCGGATCAGCAACTAACTCAGTATAGGGTGCAGCTAAAACTAGATCAGAACATTGGCTGGGAAAATAGCTGGCAAATAGAAAATATAAAGGATTTTTAAAAAATCATTTATTTTATAGTTGTTTTAATCTAGTGGTATGTCTCTCTCATGTTTAATGTGTAGAGAAACAGTAAAAGTGTCATAGGCATAGCATTTCAACATTCCTCTGTAAAAATATCTATCCAAGGTTTAATGCAATATCATTCAATTAAATCTGTAAACAAGATAAATACAATTTAATTATTTAAAACCTGCCTGGTTTTGACCCCATGGCCAGGTAGCTGCTTCCCAGCTTTATCACCCCATTGTTTTTTCTACAAATTGCATAAAGATGTGCAAAGTGTGTTGAGGAATTGGCCCAATGCGTCTATAGGAATTGCAAAGATAGAGCAGTTACCGCTATCTTGATAACAAAAGATAGAGCATCTGATCAGTTACCTCTGTGCATGTTTGGACAAATACCACAAGCTAATAGCAGCGGTCTCCTCATTTCCCTCTATCTCTGCATTTGAACAATTGGGAAAATGAGCTCTCCAAAGTGGTAAAGATCATATACGCTGCTGTTTTACAAATCAGTTGCAACAAAATTTCTGACGTAATTTCTCTAACAATGCCACAGCATATTATATTTATAAAATAAATGCACGCATAATCACACATATCGAAAACACAAAACCAACCCCCTGAGAAGATGAAACCCTCATTCACCTTACTGGAAGAGGATAAGTGAACAAGCACAACTAAAGTTAATTACAATAGACAAACCTGTGAATGTAATAGACAAAACTATGCAATCATGTAGTCTGAATGCAACTCACGTATCTCTTTCTGATAAGCTGCAATTGTGTATGCATGCACTGCAGTGATGCAGCCCAGGATGAGTCACTGCCAAAACTCCAGTTGACTTCAAAGTCTTTGGAGCAAGCTGCTATGTTAGAAAGCCACCACAGGGTCATGTAGGAGAAAGACTGGGTTTCACTTCCCTTCAAACACTCAGCATTTTTCACAGTTCTTGCATTTGAAGAAAAGTACAAAATATATAGCAAGCCGCAGTAGGTACAGGTGACAAAGGAGAGTTACTGTATTAAAAAAAACTCTCCACAAGCAGATCCTTCATGGATGCTTTTTATATAAAAGGGGAAATATTAACGTTAGAAAATGCCAGAAACCTTTACTGTTCATCCACTCTCCATTTGTTTTCAAAGCTCATAGTTTATATATTTCTCATTCAATAACAGGTTTTTCAATTTAGGAGCTTGTGGGAAGGAAATACCATATTAGACACAAGTTATAATGAAATGATGTTCTGGAGTTCAAACTCAAAGATTACTTAAAATTTTATTATTAGACCATTGGACATGGTACACTAATACTCATTATTTATCCTCTTTTACCATGAATTCTCATGTTGAGACCTTAACTAACTAGCAAACCTCAACTCTTTTAAGAAGAAAGGAAATACAGATTTACTAAATGGTGGACTTCCATTATCATTTGATTTGTGTGAGATTTCATAGAAATATTGTAATGATGGAATTTAGTCAGAGTCCAGTGTCTTTAAATTACTTGTGGAGTCAAAGAGACTGCCCTATATCAACTGATAAAGCATCTACTTTTGAGTTCTTAGTAAGCTGACTGATTTTGCTTTGCACAGAGGAATTTCAGAATTAAATTTGTCTTTAAATGAAACAAAGATTAAAAAAAAAAAAAAGTTAAAAGGGTAGAGAACACACAGACCCATACTCTATAGTCCTTCATACCTTCTTTTTACAGTGCTGGATACAAATATTACCCAAATTCCTTCTGCTCTATAACATCATCCTAGCATTTTCTATGAATATATGTCAGAATGCCTTCAGTATTTTACCTCAGCAAAGCTGGGATTCTAGGAAGATGTAAGATTTTCATTGGGCCAGCTGTTAAGAGTCTTAATAGGCTGTTTTAATGTTAACTGAAATAGCAAACTTTTGGACACTCAGGTGGACACTTTGCAAAATGTGTGTGCTGGAAGCATGTGCTCTTTTCTTCCTCTGCTCCTGCCCAACATTGTCATTTTTTCATAAAAGACTTTCTCTCAGAAATTATAGCTTGTTTATACTGTTAGGTCAAATAGAGCTACTGCATTCCTAGCCTATCTTTACACTTAGCTTAATCTTCCAGTCTTTCTCATTTTTTGTCTAATTGTTTTCCTTGCTTGTTGTTAGTTTGCTCAATTCAATAACATATTCTGATCACAGAGTAAATCTCCTAGCCATTTTTTTTTTCTTATGGCAATTTCAGCAATGTTGATGGCTGTGTTCTGTTCTCAAATTCACAGCTGCATTGTCTTTGGACAGCTCCTATTCACATGTAAATTGTAAACATGCATTATGTTTTCTGGCTCTTCATAAGACTGCAATAAGAATGCTGGAATATAGGTAGACAAATGTAGTTTTGGATAAAACTTGTACAGCATTGACATTTCTTATTTAAGATGTAAAACATTAGTTAAACTCGTGGGAGGTGGATCAGACTGTATTATGTTATTTTTTTTAGACAGTCTAAACTTTTTAGACATTGTACTACTGTTGTATTCTAATCAGCAATTTTCTGACCACAGTCAATAACCAAAATCCCTTAACAATCTGAAACTGTACACCTAAAATGAAAGCAGCGTGCTCATCTTCCAGTGTAGGTATCGTTTTGTAGGAAGTTGCTGTCTCTCAGTTTTGCCGTTTCCCTCATCATGCAACATTAAGCTAATTCTATCAGATGTTATGTTTTGAATAGGATAAAATCCCCAAGTAAGGAGAAATAAAATTGGATGTTTCAAGTGGAGATGATTGTAATGATTATCTCCTCTGAATTTTCAGCCCCATCATTGCATAAACCACATCTTCGGAGTTCAGCCCCGGCATGGTTTAGTAGAAGGCTGGTTGGTTTGCACTACTTGTAAAGATGGCGTTGCTCTGTCCAAAGTGATACAGCATCAGACAAATGCATGGATAAGAAGCAAAAGAAAGGAAGCACTTGCTCATTTTGCTTGCTTTCCTACATCTAAGTGGGTTAAAGATCTTGCAATTTCAGAAAGCACTTAAGAGTATTTTGGTGTTATTTAAGAGCATATTGATCTGCACTGGAGAGTGCAGTATAGAACTCAGGGAGAGATATCAGAGACAACTTCAAATGTGCTACCTCAGGTACCAGGAACAACCTTGCCATAAATGTAAAAGTTAAATGTAGGCCAGAGAACTATTTCAGGTGACAGAATGCCATACTAAATTATGAAAGATAGCATAGGTAAATGCAGTATAACTTGTCTGGGTGGTGAAAGCACAGCCCAAATCAAATGCTGTGCAGCCCTCATAGCATGTCTAAACAGCAACAGGAGGAGGTGGCTCATCAGAACAAAAGTGGGTGATGGTACATCCACAGTGTTGGCAGAAATTAAACTTATTCATGCTTGAAACTATGTCAGGTCAGCAAAAGCTTAAAGATGGCAATGAATGACCCTAGTATTTGTGTATCTTTAGCTTTCACAGTGCACAACAAGTTTTGAAAATTATATTATCCCTTATGTCTGTTGGGTTAACTTGAAAACTCTAACCAATAACATCAAATCAGATACTGCCAATACAAGTGGCTCTAGAAATAATAAAAAAAAAAGTCTTTAAAAGAGAATTACATTAAATATGTACACAAATCAAGCCAAAGATTAGTCTTGCTATTATATTAATGTTTTACTGACTTAATGTTATTAAATGGAAATTGTGAACTCACTTATACAAGAAAGTTCTCTCCAGTAAAGGCTGCTAATTGAAAATTTGTTCAGGAAAGCTCCTAATTACACACTTAGGTTCATTTTTGTTCATGGCTGTGCATAAAGCTGCAACACACAGCTGATTTACTGAATTTGTAAAACAATTCCAAAATTGTTTAGGTATGTCTATGATACTTTTTAAAGGTGTATTCATTTAAAAAATGAAAAAAATAATTGTCTATATGAACTAAATTTAGTTTAGCACAAAATTAAACTCGTCTTTCTTAGAATTTTAAAGAAGTTCTAACTTAAAAGTTACTGCAAAAATAAAAAACAAATTGATTTCAGTTTACCAAATCCATACATCTAATAAAACCTCATAAACATTGTTAACATTTATTAGCAACAAATATTTTAATCACTACATTCATATTATTTGATTAAAAAGTAAAAATCTACAGTTTATGCCTAAATCACCTTGAAAGTTGTTACATAATTTCACTTAGAGCAAAACAAGTACAAGAAGTTTCTACTCCATATCCTTCTACTTAGTGTTATGGTCTCTTTTTCATGAAAAAAAGAGATTACATGTCTGTGCTATAAAGCAGACTGGGTCTCCTTGTACTGCCCGGTTTTATTTTCCTGCAATCTATTTATTTAATTATTTATTTATTTTCTTAAAACTTGAATATTTTCAGTGACATGGTTACTGAGGGATGACTCAAACGCCTAACCTGTCAAAGCAGGTTAGGCTTTAGCTAACAGTATAGTGAGGAAGGCTTCAGACAATATCAATGATTTACAAAATCCTTGAAGTTGTGTCATGTGGTGTGTCTGTACCACAGTATATTTTAACTGTATTGTAATTGTATTTTAATAATATTTTATTTTTTGTAGTAGGAGTCAAAGTTGCAACTCCTTCTTCAGCCTTATGTCTGTGACATAAAAAAAAAATCTAGTAAATGGATTTATTTGTAATATTTAAATATTTATTTATATATAATATTAAACAAAACATATAATTTTTATAGAAATCTTATTTCTATAAAGTCTCATCTCAATTCAGCATTAGTATGTATTAGTATGAAAGAAATACTAAAAAATTTTGGGAGGAATTTTCAATGCTATATTTTTGTTGTTTCTGTTTCTAATCTTATTCTGACTGTAAGAGCTTATTTGTAGGAATCTCTGTTTTAAAACTAAAGTACTATCTTAGTAATAAATCAAGAAAAGAGAAATAAGAGAAGGAAAACTATGAAATTACAATCTCCATTTCTTTCCATGCAATGCGTTAACAATTACACTACTGACTGTATTTGGTGAACTGGTAGTTAAGGTTCTCAGTCCTTGCTCTCCTGGGGAGCTTCAATTTACCAGATGTCTGCTCAAAATAAAACACAGCAGAGAGGAAACAGGATAGGATGTTCCTGGATGGTGTGGAAGGTAACCACCTTCCCTCACGCAGCTGCTGAGGAGAACAACTAGGGAAGGTGTCCCGCTGGAATTGTTTTTCATGAAAAGAAAATGGCTTTTGGGTGATGTGGTGCCTGGAGGGTCTCTTGGGCATAGTAACCACAAAATAATAAGAGCTTTTGATTGCTGAAGATACAATGACTGGGGTGAGCAGAACTTCTGCCTTGGACCTATGAAGGCCAGACTTTGTCCTGTTTAAGAGACTGATTGACAGAGTCATTTGGGAGGCAGTCCTGAAGGGCAAAGAGGTAACTGAAGTCTGGATCTTCTTCAACAAGGAAATCTTAAAGGTGCAGGAGCAGGCTATCCCCATGTACCTAAAGACAAGTCAGAGGGGAAGAAGATGAGCCTGCCTGAACAGAGAGCTTCGGCTGGAACTCAGGGGAAAGAGTTTACAACTTATTGAAGAAAGGGCAGGCAACTCAGGAGAACTACAAGAAGGTTGTGAGGTTGTGCAGGGAGAAAATTCAAAGGACCAATAACCAACTAGAACTTAATCTGTGTACTACTGTAAAAGACAATAAAAATGTTTCTATAAATACATTAGCACCAAAAGAAGAGCTAACAAGAATCTT
The DNA here is from genome assembly GCA_026413425.1 of Tringa solitaria. NCBI lineage: Eukaryota > Metazoa > Chordata > Aves > Charadriiformes > Scolopacidae > Tringa > Tringa solitaria. The sequence continues at coordinate 31,660,179 of JAOXJM010000019.1, forward strand.
CATTCTCTATTTGTTGTGTGGGTAACAGAGTGACAAAGGATGAAGAAAAGACTGAGGTACTTAATACCTTCTTTACCTCAGTCTTTAATAGTAAGACCAGTTGTTTCCCAGGTACCCAGCCCCCAAAGCTGGAAGATAGGGACAGTGAGCAGAATGAAACGCTCATAATCCAAGGAGAAATGGTTAGCAATCTTAACAATTTTATGATTCTTTTCAATTTTCAGCAATCTGTAAGTGGACCATTTCTTTTGATAGGTTTGGGTTTTAAGGAAAATGTTGTTATGTCAATGAATATAGAACCATATGCTATGTGTACATGTCAAAACAACTCTGCAGAAACATAGTAACTTGTTCCAAATGGGATGTTTGCACAGAGGAGCAAACTTTGGATCACTGAATAGAATTTTCTTCTGGAACTCATGTATTTTACATGATAAGGAGGTTTCAGGAATGATACATTAAATAAAGTCTATTCATTTTTTAACATGTATTCCTTTTCTTTGATAATTTTATGTTTTAATCATTATTTGATCAGGAGTCATTTTCTATGGCCTTCAGAGTCTGAAAAGAAACTGAAAATGATGGGGTTCACAAAAAAACAAGTTTTGTGATCAAGTTCAACCTTTGTTTTTGTAAAGTGTCACATTTCCATGTTCTCTGTGGACACAATATATGAAGAACTGCCAGTAGCAGCACTGGTTTTTTTAGAATTTACTTATTGGAAGATATTTGAAATACCCTTATAGAGCACCTCAGAACAAAAGGATAATTACACAGCAGTACTAGGATACTCTGACATTCAAAAGATGAGAACATTTAGGTTATCAATGCGTGAAAGTAAATTTGGCAGGGATACTGTGAGAACATAGGATGTAATCCAAATTATATCAAAGTACACATATTTCTACCTCAATGAAGTCCTGAAACATTGTCTCATAAGAACATCACTCTTTATACAACAAAAGAAGTCTGAGTTTTAGCCCATACATTTAAACATTATGTACTATATGTATCTATATTATCATATGCTCTACACTCACAGAGGCAACATTATTGAGGTGATTTAAGCATATTCTGTTAAGGCTACTGAGATAGTTACACAAATCTGTAAGAGCTTTGGTGGATGAGATTTCAGTATTTTCCACAGTTGCTAAAATTGTGGTTATAAAAACTGGAAAGTACTTGCATTTCTGAAGTTTTAAATCAAAAAGTGGAACAGATCTGTGATGTATCCCTCTACTTCCACTGCTAAATCACCTTTTGTCCTTTCTCTGTAAGGTGTCTCAGAGCCTATCCGCTTCAAGCAGTATGCCCAAAACCCTTGCAGGGGTGTCTGATGGCACTGTTGCTGTGTGTCGTTGAATCTGCAGACCATGAAACTTAACTGTGCTATGTATTATCTAGTGGAAATTTCACCTCACTTTTTGAAGAACAGTTCTGTCAAATTAGCAACCTAAAAGTAGAAGTCTTCCTTCCAGTTTTGCTAGAGTAGATAAACCTTTTTTTTTTTTCATTATGCAGTCTATAATCTATTGATATTTACAGTTTTAGAGGATTAGAGAGCATTAGGAAATCTATTTTAAATTGCAGAAGGAAAGTCATAGCTGTGGAAGTTAGCAGCTTGCTCCACTTATATTAGTTCACATTTGTACTGCGGCAGGCAGAGCAAATTATTTTTGCAGCCTGTTTTTTGCTGCTCACTTTTGTGCTGGTTCCACAGCCCTTCTTTCAAATACAGCCACCCCTGCACAGTTACATAGTGAGTGTATGCTTAGGCAAGTTATACATGAATGCCTGGTCAGGTCGTGGGTGCTTCTGCAATGTGCTGATGAGTTAGGGACAAATTTTTTATAGGTCACCAAAACATTCTTGGTGGCAGAGCATTTTGCTGCTACTCCTTTCACATGAGAGAAATCACAACATTGCCTGTTGTGGGACGGGCACATGACTGAGAACAGTGACAGTACACAACCTTCAAAATCCTCAATGAGAAGCACTGTAGCATGGCTCTCAAGAAAGTTTAGTGCCAAAAGATATTAAAGGATTCTTCACCTGTCATCTTGGGTGATGCAGATGCAATGTATCCAGCTGGTTTTCCCTGCCTGAAGATTCTTTCCTCCTACCAAGATCCTAAAGGGGTTAAGGACTAATGAGAAGTAGGTGAATTGCTTCTGGTCACTGCTTACTCCAGGGTCATTTCAGCTCATCTCTTGTCATACAGGGCTTACTGATCATGCATTATACAGCTCAATCCTTTTCCACTCCACAAAAAATTATTATTTGCCTGTCAGATGCCACCACCTTAGCAATTCTTCTATTCCCTTGCTTCTCTTCAGCATGTCTAAAAAAAAGGGCAGCTAAGAACAGGTTTCATGATTTTTTCTATCTCTGTAGGCTAGCTGCCAAACTGCAGTCTTTTGTCATGAGGAGCAAAGCAGGAGACACCTGTGTACATGTAAATAAAAACCAATCTTTAAGAAGCCTTCAGCACAAATGTATAAAAACCTTGCTATTTGGGCACAAGAGGTATATTCATGAGGAAGAGGAAGGCTCAAGCGTATGTCCTTCTCTGCTAACACAAAGTAGTATGTGGAGTACCTAAGAATGGCTGGGAAATGCTGATATGCAGCATCACAACTAGCATTTCTACCGGGAGTTAAAAAAAACAACGAGGCACACAGTAATTAAATAAATCAAATGCCAGATAATAAACATCAGTTCCCCTTGTCAAAACTAAAATCACAATGATCCTGTAGATAATGCCAGGATTCAAGCATCTCCTTTTGGTGGTGCATGATTAAAACATTTTGGAGTTTCCCAGCTTTAAAAGTTCATTATATCATGAAACATTAATGATACAGAGAGAAGAAAAATCATTAAAAAATCTTCTTCCATGCCAGTTTATGACATAAATAATTAAGAGAAAAGATCACTTCTTACAGCACATTGAAAATGAGCAAAACCATAAATATTCTGTTCTATTCCGTCTTTTCATTGTATTTTTCTCATTTCTC
>JAOXJM010000019.1:31686682-31699317 GCA_026413425.1 Tringa solitaria
GAGTTGGAAGGGACCATAGAGATCATCTAGTCCAACTCCCCTGCTAAAGCAGGACGACCCAGAGCATGTCAGATCATGCCACTCAGGACTGCATCCAGGCGGGTGAGATTTCAACAGATAAATATAGATTGTTGTAGATTAGTTTTATTCATGATACCTTTAATATATCATCTGCATTCAAAATATCAGTACCTTTGTAGGACATACTGCTTTTGCTCTCCACTACAAAATTCAGACCTTGATTATTTCCTCACTTTAAGATTTTTTGTTAAAAGGCTGTTATATAACCAAAGGCTACTGCACTTTAGACGTCTCAGTGTCCTTTGATCTCCATAATCAGCTTCTTCCTCCATAATATACACTTTACTATAATAAGTAAATTTTAAGCTCTCAAGATCAGCCACAGAGAAGAAATAACTACTGATGGAATTAACAGAGAGCCTTATGGAATAGACATCAAGTTGGCCCACAGTCGTCATGACACTGAGTTTCAGTTTACTGCACTGGCATAAGTGTTGCTCCAAATTTGTTCAGCAATGCTGTTTAATTGGGCTTAAAAAATAAAATGTTATTTGTAAATATGTTTCCCTTTAATATTAAGCCACAGACCATCTTTCACTGTGCTTCTTGCTCTTGTGAAAACATGTTGTCCTACATTGCCCTGCAGACTATTTAATAATCAGACTTCTGTTAAAGGCAATGAATGTTTCTAAGCAACCACAAACTGCTTTAAATATGCTAGTCAATTAGCTCTAGACACCACGTTCCAGAGTTTTTTTCTATTGTTTCTTTCTGACTTGAAACATAAAGAGACAAAGAGAAAGGAAATTTTAATATAATGTCTTGTACTAGCCAAGGTTGATGCTATTAAGTAGTGCCTCTTGCAAATAAACACAGCCATTGGACAGTCCCTGTCCAAAAGTACAGTGATGTGTGTGCTCATCAATCCCTTATCAACATATAAGACAGAAAGAACAGAAACCTATCTAGCCAGTGCCAATATGGAAAATAAAAATAAAAAGCAAGAGAGGTTTTGATGGTTGTGAGAAGAATAGCTTCTCCTATTTTGTTCAATGTTTTCATACTGTGATTTTTAATACTTACTACTTTCCACAGAAAAACAAATAAAAAAGTCTCCCCATAAAATAAACCCAGGTGTTACATTATTTTTAGAGAGATGACTAAAGAAAGATTTTTCTATTAAAATCTTAAATACCAGTTGAATTTTTATCACAGAGGGATGTGTTAGGTAGATTATTTCTGGTAATCTATCATTTTCATTTTCTCTGTCTCATGTTTATAAACCTCATTTTATTCCTAGAGTCACAATAATCTTTCTTACTTGGTGTGGTCAGTTTTCCTTCTTATCTGTAAAAGTTTCCCCATGGTATTATTTTATGTAAACATCTCAGTGAGGAATATCTGAGAATTTACTGACATTTCATTAAGTCTCTTATAGGAGGGAACTTAGAATAGCTACCTCTGTTGAGGCCTGTACAAAACATAGTTTGTGTTTGTTAGGAATACCCAATACAATTTAACTAAGCAAGGATGAATCTTGCTGGAACTTGATGCTTAACAGGAAGCCTTTTCTGATCTCCTGGTATTGCCATTGCCATTTTACACAAGGTTGAGAGTGACTTACAATATAAAATTACATCAAAACATGGAGGCTAGAAAGAGACTAAAGTATGTGTCTGGTAAGTTATTTAACTCACTAGTTATATTTCTATGTGTTATTCTCCAACTGATAGCATATTGTATAAGCTGTACCATAAAAGTAAGAATGTCCGGAGACCTTTGTAACAAATAACTCCCCTGGGATACTGAGTGGCTAATAATGGAGATTATGGGAAATTTAGGAACAGCACAAATATGTAGTGATACTACCCCTGGCCATGTGTCCACAGAGTTGCAATTTAGGGACTTTCTGAAGCCAGAGGAAGTAGCAGTGTATTTACAGCTTTATGGGATTTTTTCCCCCACATTTTTTTCTGTCTTTTCATTGAGTTTATGGAAAATTTTGAACCCTTAATAGCTTTTTTCAACGAATTCCACATCTTCCCTGTAAACTGTATTTATTCTCAACCTTGCACTTGCTACTTTCAGTTTTTGGAATATAGTTTTTGTACTGGAAGAAAAAAAATGAATGATTGCTCCCTTTTTTTTTTTATTTTCTAAACACCAGACATGATTTTAAAAATCTGTGTCTGGCCTTTCCTCAGTTTACACCTGTTCTAGGTTGATGAATACTAGGTAGATAGTCATTATTCAAAACTTATTATTTTAATCATCCTTTTTGTCCTGCTACTCATATTGCCTGATGTTGATATATTTACTTATGATATGAACTATCTAACTCTGACTGGAAATTTACCACCTTCAAATTGTGAGTGCTTGTGATGTTAGGACTGTTTTTCTCAGGGGGCACCACTTCATGTGTACTGCATGCTGAATTTCATCTGGCAATTTATTTTCCATTCACTCGATCATCTTAAGATTCTTCTGTTTTTCTCCACGATGAATTCAACAGTTTTACTTCTATAAATGGCTTAATAACTCCATAAAAATATGTGATATGGTTTTTCACCACCTTTTCCAGTTCAGCTATCAATGTGTTAAACATAATGGGTTAATGTATGAAACTTGAAGATTCCCCTTGAATACAGAAATAATTTAACTATTTCATAACATGATCAACAACCCAGAATTTCCTACATACAATTATTCATATATTATATGTAATTTATTATAAATAACCAAACTCTTTATACTTATAGAATATAATCACAAATTTGCAGTGATGCTTTACTACCCATAAAGTGTTTTCTCACTAGGGACTTATTTACTTCATAGCCAGGCTAATGAGTACTCTGCCTTCCATATCATAAAATACATAGATGAGGTCATATGTGCCTAACTATCATGTTACGTTATACAAAGTGTGTATAAAGAGTACTAAAGGCTTGATGTGTCTTTTTCATGCAGCTATAGCTTTTAGAATACTTTCTTAAAGGAATCAATGAACTACTTTCCAGTCTTGCTTTGCCTTTATTCACTGTATTATTCACTTTACAAAGGCTAGCATGAGATACCACATGAAACAGAAAGGCTAGGTTGTTACTGCTGTTACTCTTTCAATGCATTCACTAAATTTACATTTAATTTATAGCACACATTAGGAATCACACCATAGCAGTAAGACTTTCTTAGATTCCAAGACTGAACTATGATCTCACTCTTGCACCTTAGGAGATATATACAAGAGTTTATTACACAACCTATTGATCCAAGCATTATGCTCTGCTTCCTGACTAGAAGAACACCTTGCAATTTCAAAAGGGATACACTTTGCAAGGCACATTACATTTTGTCAAGTAGAAGGAAGTTTGTAGTTTATAACACAAACCCCCAAAAGAATGACAGAATCACAGAACAGTATGGGTTGGAAGGGACCTTCGGAGATCATCTACTCCAACCCCCCTGCCAAAGCAGGTTCACCCAGAGGAGGCTGGACAGGAATGCATCCAGGTGGGCTTTGAATACCTCCAGAGAAGAAGACTCCACAACCTCTATGGGCAGTCTGTCCCAGTGCTCTTTAACCCTCAAAATGACTAAATTTTTCCTCATGTTCAGACAGAACTTCCTGTGTTCCAGTTTGTGCCCATTGTCCCTTGTCTTCCCCACTGAGAAGAGCCTGACCCCATCCTCTTGACACCCACCCTTTACATATTTATAAGCATTGATAAGATTCCCTCTAAGTTTTCTCAAGGCTAAACAGACACAGGTTTCTCAGTCTTTCAAACCAAAAGAAGCCATAGGCCTTTTAGAAAAAAATAACTAACATAGTAAAAATCTGTAACAATGAACACTTAGAAAGCAAGTGCATGTGGAATCTTACTTTGAATCTTTGTAGATTATGGTGCTGTCCACTGAATTTCTCACCTAAGGAAAAAAGAAAAGGGGAAAATAAAGCTTTGTGAGACATATAATGTATAATTTCATCAGATAATTTAAATTAAATATTGTCATAATCAAGATTTATTTTTACTTTCTAATTTTGAATCTAAGAGAAGGAAACATCCTGCATATTGAGTATTCAATCTCTAACAGCAAAAAATTCTATACAAATTAAAAGGATGTACTTTTCCTGTTTTCAGTCTATGAAACAGTAAATCCATATAAAACAAAAGACAGAAAAAATTATCCTTCAAATTATGACTTATGTTTTCAGTGTGTAAAAATGGATATTAAGTGTCATAGTCTATGGAAAGAGAAATATTATTTATAGACTTGATGCTTAGAAAATATGATGCACTGTGCTTGTTCTTTGCATGCAATCAGTAAGTATTTTCAAATTCAAATTGGGAAAACACAGCCATAAGAATAGATGTAGAATGAAGAACTTTTCCAGTACTCTGCTAATGTAGTGAAAAATCTTACAGAATCTTCCTCAGTGAGGTTTGTAGGAAACTCTGAAGCAGTGGTTACTCTTAAAAGATGCTGTACCTTTCTATTATGCAGATATGTTTGCTTCCAAAGAGTCTAAGAATTACAGAGGATTTATCAGGTTCAAGACATAGAGGCAGAATCTCTTCAGTTTAAATTTATGTTTTGAACCGCAGTCAAAATTTTGAAAATCAGTATTTTTTTGTTTATTTAATTGAAAGACATTTACATAGCTACTCTCCATAATGTTTGATAGAGAAACAGAGAAGGGACTTATGGGTGGTTTTGTAAACAACACAGACAAGGACTTATGCTAGTTAGAAATCTTTCCTTGATTATATTTTCTACAGAGAAGATTTACTCATCTTCAATTTTCACCAAAGTTATTAGTGTTTTCCTAGCCAAATCTTAAAAGAAGCTGGGTGGAGAGGGGAGCTGTTACTTCAACGTTATTGCTCCAGACAAAGTTCTGGAGCAATCAAATTCTTTGATTGAACAACTGCTCCACTTCATACATTTCACAAAGAAACAAGCAGACAGTTACATTTTTCCTTAGTAAACACCAATATATTTAAAATGCTAAAAATTGAAGTCGCATTATGGAAACCTGGTCAGTGAATGTTAAAAGCCTGTGCAGAGAAGTGGAACTGGCATGCATTTACGATTGAAGGCCTCTGACACTTGTAGGTTTATGTCCAACAGGGGGCAATCAGATCTTCTTGCCTTCCCTGACTATTTTCACTCTCCCATCATACAGGATTAGAAGATGGGCTGACTTTGGTATACCTTATCCTGCTGGATCTTGGGCTGGGACCCTGCCCATAGCTGGGAAACAGTGGATACAACCTATGTGCACCATGCTTCTCCTACATTCTGCCCACATTGCTGGCCAAAGTAGAAGAACAAACAGAAGAGATACGGCTAAAGCCACTTTTCATTCAGTTTATGGGACTGGAGCAACAAACAAAAAAATGGAAGGAAGATAATCAAGAGGAGCAAATCCAAGCATCTGTTCTCTGTGCAGCAGATGCTCCAGGGCCCAAGAGCAGACACTGCAACCATCAACACATTTTTTGTTTTGCTTTTTTTCTTTATTGTTTCGTTTTTAATGAAAGCTTCTGTGCCTGGCCAAGCTCAACAAAATAGCTTCACTGCTTGTTTGTTTTAATCTGGCCCTGGATCTAGATCTGGTTCATATATCCTGAATAGAATCTGATTTTATGCCTCCACAGTACTTTTACTGTATTTTTGAAGACCTCTGAGGGAACTATATTCTGAACCGATATTAACAATTTATTATGATGTATTTTCCAGTTCTCTTATACTACTTTTTTTGATAAAATGGCATTAGAGGTGTATGAAATCCTTAAAGAAACAACATGTAAAATTTGCTTTTCACATAAATATTTTATTGATGCTTGACAGAAAAAAAAAACCCAACTCTCGGTAAAATGGTAAATTCATATGAAAAGGAAGAGTCAAAAAGTTAGCACCTTATCTGAGTAAATTGTTTTTCTGTATTGCCTGTTCAGGAAGCATGTTAACATGGCTCTTGATTTCATTGCAGTTTCCATCCTCTTGCCATGTACTTCCAGATGCTTTAACAAAATATGTAATAAATAGTAGCTTCCATTTAAAGACCAAAAAAAGTGCTTTTTACTACTCTAGCTGCTCCTTTCATCAGTAAGTTCACTAAAAGAGAGAAAAGAGTCAACCCCCAATATATCTCCTACCCCTTCATCTGAAGGGAAGAGTTTGAAAATACTTAGATGAATAAGTAACTTTTCACATGTGAATAGTCTAAGTGAAGCTCTACAGAGAGGGTAAGAGACATAAATTATACATGGTTTAGCTCCTTCAGTAAGCATTCAATACAAGTGATCAACTGAATGTCAAATACATTGAGCAGAGGAATCTCACTGAGCTCTAAGGCAATTTAGTACATGTATTTCCAAAAACATAAAAATAAATAATACACGTGCATTTAAAAAAGTAGTTCAGCGGAAAGGCATATTCTTAGAAAAGTAAATTAAATATGCTGGCATTGCATAAATAAAATATCTCATGGGCAAACAGATGGTACAGCCTTTATTGTACTTGAGAGCTAAAGTATAATTAAGATAAAGGAAGAATTCTGTCTCTGTTCCTGGAGAATTTTCTGTTCCTCTCATCAGAATAGTTTCAAAGCACCAGTTTAACTCTTCTTGGAGACCTCTACTGCTGAAGAGGTTCAGTCAGAATATGCCCTTTGGGTGTTTACTTCATATGAAGTACTTCCAGTAAAAGTGATGTAATGTGTTATCTTCATCATTCATCAGTCTTTGCTCTCTCTTAATCTCGTATTTCAATATTTTTCTCACTCTCTCTAGTCATGGAAATTACCATTTAAAAAATATTAATTGGCTTTGGAGTATCTCAGTCTTTTTATTCCTTTCCTTTTCTCCCACTCTTGGTAAAATGACCTTTCCTTTTTCCTTTCAGCTTCTTTCTTTGTCTTTTCCTCTTTAGCAGGCCTTCTAACAGACTTTTTTCTTTCAGGCTTTCACTGGCAATCTCGCATATAAAAGCTGATACTCCAGAATTTTCCAATAATCTTTATTATTTTTATTATATCTGTTATTGGAAAAGCCTAAATATGCAGTTTCTCTTCAAGTAATAATTCACTCAAAAGCACTGCACCAAATTATGCTGTAGTAGTTTAGTACTAGTACTGGTTGTACCAGTTACAACTCAGTTGATTTCAATGGTATTGCACCTTACATGTCGGTTCATTTATTGTCAGTAAAATATGTCCTCCAAGTCAAAAGTAAGGACTGTAAGATCATATTTTTAGTTTTCATAATACATATTAATAACGGAGCCAAGCAACTGACTTCTTTATATTTCTGCAGAACAAACATTTTACTTAATGCAAATTTACCATTACACTGAGGGCCAGTACAAGATAAATGCACCACACATTTAAAACACAGTTTTTCTTGACAATTCAGAAATGTTATGAAACTTTTATGCACATTGAAGTCTATACACATCAGCAAGCCTGATAAAATTGAAAAGAGCTCCCTACTCATGCAAAAATAAGCAGATGCTTAAGTGTTTTCAGGATCAAGTTTTAATTTCTCTCCATGTGTATTGTACAGGTCCTCTGCATGGGGATGAACTTCAGTCAGTAAAATAATTAACAACAGCAACACACACTGCAGGATACACTCCGGGCAAATTAGTATAACTCATGTTAACTGCAGTTTGATCAGTGACATGTAAAACCTTAAATTTCTTGTGGTATATTGTATTATATAGCAATGTCTGTAACTATTTTACAGTAACTAGTTGTTTTCCTGACTTGTGTAGAGTGTGGCAAGATTTTTCCACTTAATGAAAGGTTCTTATTCTGATTCATTTCCCCCCAAATTTTATCATTTCCCATTTAAAAATATGATTCCAGTCATCTATAAGTTTTATATACTTGTGCATCTTCTTATTGGGCTACTTTTTCTGACTAATTTCCAGTGTGATGATCCTCCCCAAATCTACATATACTCAAGAGAAATCTCTAAACTGTTTTTGAATACCCTCTCCTAATTTGGGAAATTTTTTGTAACTGCAGATACATACATGAATAAATATCTGTACCCTGGTTTAATATTCTATCTTGACATCACCATATTCATGATATCAACATTTTAATCTTTCATCTTTCTTTGCAAACTCATTAGCTGCTTTTTAAAATCTGAGTTACAGTATTCAGCATTTTCTCTCGGGGTAGAGATATTGTAGGATTGGTTCAAAAATTTTCTGAATGCAATGGATAAATTTCCCTGGGCCTTCAGAGGGCATTTGAGTCAGGCTTTAATTAACACCAGAAATTAATTTTAAAACAGTTTTGTATTTCACAGCCATGCTAGAAATATCTGTCCTGATAGTGGTTTTCCAGTTATTCATATTAAAGCTTAACACATTGTACCTGTTTTCCCCAAAGTGATAAACCAATCACTCAACCAATATAATTTCTTTCTAATATTTTCTTTAAAGATAAATTAATCAAAATAAAATTTTAGTGTGGCATCTCACTTATTTCTGTATGTGGTGTTAGAGCACTTCTGCCATTTTGTAGCATTTGCAGCTTTATTATTTCTTTTGATAAACTACCATTTATTTGTGTCTTAACCTGCCTTTTATATCCGGAGAAGGGATTACATTATATCCTTTGCTTGATTCTCACTAAAATGCTGATATACAAAATTTTGAATTTTGGTGTTCTGAAGCTAAACTAAATCTGAAGTCCTTACAGAAAGAACAGAGGAAGTAGCAGGTTATATGGTAGTAAGATATGGTTAAACACTGAGTTCTGCTTGTTCATGAGAAATTGCTGAGGTCAGATTTCACCATATATTGACAGATTCTCCTGATTACCTAAAGATTTTGTGCATCTGTGCATAATTACATGGGTTGATATGCAAGGTATACTTGTTGTTTCATCTGAAAAACATGACGTCATGTAATAACATGAACATAGGACATAACTAGATATACTAAACTACACATATACAGAATTGTCATACTACAAAATCACATTCTTGTCTGATACACTAGCAGAATTTTCAAACCCCAAAAATAGCACAGGAAGAGAATATGACTGACTGCAGTATAATAACATTGCTAATAAACAATTTATTTCACTACATTTTGTCATATATCTTCTTATTCAAAAAAATGTGCTACTTTTAATTAAGAGAGAATTTGAATGTTGGGTTTGTTTTGGAGTTTGGTTTTTTGTTTTGTTTTGTTTTGTTTTTTTTTTTTCCTTGGCTGTAGTTTATTGTTGCTATGAGGCTGTTTTATGATCAGAAGGACCTTGTTTTAATGAGATGAAATTGAGCCCAGTTAAGTGGAATTGACTGTGGGAAATGGAGACATTTCAAAGCATGCCCATGATAATAATAAGCAATGCCCTCTGTATCCGGTTGATGATGCAGAAAGGTTATGTAGAAATGACTACGTATGCAGAAAAGGATTACATACCTTTTCAGTGTGTATAGTATATAAAAGAAAATCATTTGTAGATAAGACTTGGAACCAAATCAGTGCTGCATGGTGAGGTAAGATGAATAATATTACTTCGTGTGTGCGTAAGTTCTAAGTCACAGAAATAAAGCCTGAAAATTTTCTGGCCTGAAAATTTACTGTGTGGGTCAGATTACTTGTTTCTTTTAAGTCACTTAGAAGTTACACAGTATTTTGCTTTCTCACAAGCACACATACTCTGAGCATGTAAAATTATTTCATTGCTTAAAAAACTTATGTGAAGACTATCAAGGCTGTGTAAACAAAATTCAGCACTGAAAATTGAAAAAAGGATAAAGTTAATATAAAATGTATCCTTTTATATATAAATATATATATGAATTGTTAGTGCAATGGAATAAGGACACAGGTAACAGCCAGAAGACACAAATGTTGTTAACAAGCTCTGTGATCATTCACATTGTTTTTCACTTCCTTTCCTTTTCTCGTTTTAATTCTATAGCATACAAAAATACCTTTTAACACAGTGTCAATTTCTGTCTCTTAAGAACATAATGGAGGATCGTATTTCTTTAAATATTCAAATATAGGAGGTCCAGGAGGCTTTTTAAACAGAAAAAGAGGAATTGACTAATTTCATTATAGTGAGATACTAGCAGCAAATGAAACTTACACAATATGCTAACACACCAAGGAAACACTGCTAGATAAGTATTCACCACAAGATAAGTACCTGCTGCACTACAGGAATATTGCTGAAATCTAACCACAATCAAAGGGGATGTTCATGGTAAGAGACTTAATATACAATTTTAGCTGATACTTCTGCACCAATGGATAAGTAGATTGCATATGTATGAATGGCAATAAAACAGCATTGGAGACTTACTGCTCTTTTCAGGGACAAGGTATTTTCTCCTCAAAGATTCCAGTAGAAGAATATGTAGGCCTTTGTTATTAAACAATATAAAAGCTGGCTCAGGTTGTTATCAAACAATATAAAAGCTAGCTCAGGCAAGATGTGAGAAGCCTGATGGATGAAAGTAATGAACTTTGTACATGTATAATACTAATAAAAATTTGTGAAATAGTGGCTGTATACAAGTATGTATAAAGAAGTAAAAAAATAACATTAAAATACAGCTCTACCACCTTAATTTTCATAACTCCCAAGACATGACATACTGCATAGTTGGAGAGCACGACTGTGCAATATTGAATTCTGCCATTTATCTTAAACTAGGAATAAGCAAAACACTGAATTTCATTAAAGTTAACAAGGAGATCCTCTTAGTTGTTCCCAAGAGGTAATTTTGAGCAGAAAACAAAACTGAGTTTATATTCAGAGTTGCTAGGGAATGAAATGAGACTGTTGCTAAGGGAAAATAATACCTGAAAATTCGTGACATACATTGTCCAAAGGTTTCTTTCGTCTGATCTTCCATTTTGGCTCAGTGTTACTAGTAGTCTGAATACACACGTACTGTTGCTAAGGGCTGATGCTGTTGCCAGGTGAAAATGGCCCATATTAACCTGCCATGAATATCTAAATATGTTGACAGAAGTGTGCTGTTAAGAGATAGGAGAAACATGTCTTGGAAAATTGGATGATCTATTATTTCTTATCCACCATATAAAAGTGAAGTGACTTTACTTTTTGTGCACACGAGCTCTAACCCATGAAAGAATCAATAAAGTACCTGACTTAACAACAATGGTACTATTAAATGAACATTGTGTTCTATAGAATATAAATCGTAATCAGAGATTCGATAAAACCTATCAAATTGTTACTGAGTGGATATAACTAAGTCAGCTGATAGCCCTGTGTGTAGTTTGGACTTTAAAGACAGGTGATCATTGCCCCTTTAACTTTAAAATGGACTCTTTCAGGCTGTTCTTTCTTCTTTAGTGTTATGAAATTTGAGTACCATTATCTCAAAAGCAACTAAGAATATGCTTCAAGTAAAATAATGAAATAGATACTTTGAATGCAAATGAAAAAGTTCTTTAATTGCTGTGTGTCACATATGTAACAGACATTTTTTCCTAGGTGCTAGTCAAATTGCAGTCTAATGTCTTTCTGCCAATTTGCATAGTATTGCCAATAATATTTCATAGTATAATCTTATTTGTAAAATCTTGTCATTCTTAGTCATTTCAGGGGACAGTTCCTTGCTTATAAATCAAATAGTGAAAGGAGACCAGCAGAAGCCATTAGACAAAAATATCCACACAGCAGGGCTTGAAAAATAGTTGCAGCAGACTGACTTGATAAAGACTACTACAATTCACTAGGAGCATATAATTCTTGCTTTCATTTGTCAGTATTGAGTACAAAGCATTGACCTACACAATATACAGAAAAATAGAGAGATGAAATTATAAATTTGAAGAAAATGAGTTCACACAAGGGAATAGAATGGCTGAGTTACAGTGTTCAGCTGCAAAGTTTTTCCCCTCCTTAAGACCCTTACTTGAAGCCATTCTACCGTCAGATACGTTTTCCAAGGCAGCTCTGATTTTATTTTAAGATAGATTTGTAAAGAGTCACTTAAGAGTATGATTGCTAGAAAACATTTATCTGCTGTTCTCCTCAAACTCAGAAGCAACTGTTGAAGTCACAAAAGCTAAGAAAGCACATGACTTCTCTTGTGTTGTGGAAGCTTATGTCTGTATGCTTAGCTTTGACTGACACATTATTTCTTCTCTGCACCCCAATCTATTTTCTGCCTCACTAAGCTTACAAAGCTCTGCATTAATTTTCCTTCTCAGCTTGTGCTGTAATCCTATGAACACACTGTCTTCCTGTTCATTCCTTCAGCCAGCAAGTGCCAGCTGTTGGATCCTGGAAACAATATTATTTATGTGGAAAAAAAAAAAAAAGTGAAAAAAAAAAAGTGATCAGAAAGCTGTGAAAACAACAAAAGTCCTGTGACTGCGATGATATATTTGAGTCAGAGTGTTTGACTCAAGTAAAAGAAATTATTATGATTTCCATCAGTCAATGTACAAACCAACTTACACTAGATATGTTTTCCATTGAAAGATAAAGCTCTGAGCATTTTCAGTCTATAAACTAATCCATTTTTGATTGCTTTGTTATACATGAAACAGAGGTCATGCTGAGAAATGAAAAAAAAAAAAGGAATGAACATAAA
>JAOXJM010000019.1:31762619-31772692 GCA_026413425.1 Tringa solitaria
CCCTATTGCAAGAAATAATAAAACAAAAAACCTTTTTTTTTTTTTTTTTTTTTGTTTGCTGGAACTAGACAGCTGGACTGACCAGACTTCCAAAGAAGTGACTTGCTGGTAACACAAATTTGTCCTGGCAGAAATGGTAATATTAGGGTGAATAATAACAATCCCACAGCAAAAAACTCATATATTTAAGTACTTATACAACACCTACTTCTCCTCATGGAGCCTAAGAAATTTACCTAAAATAAGCAATAACAACCTTTTTATAGTCAGATTTGTGTCCATTTTTACATCTGATGAGTTTTCGTTCAGTGACACTGATTCTAGAGTGTTATAAGGACAGTCCACAGAAAAATGAAAAGTCTTTCCTAAATCAAAAAAGCTTTTCAGAGAATGATAAGTTCAAGAACTATTTAGAATGTCAGTGATTTTTAATAATATTTAACCACAATTACAGAAATATGGCCTTTAATTTTTAAAAAGACTGTATGTAAGTATGACTAATGCTAATTATTTTTCAAAGTTAATGTATAACCCTTCAAGTGAGGACTGTGCCAATGAAAAGTTTTATACAGGGGCAGATGCTGAATTTCAAAAAATTCTAGCCAGTATCTTGTTGTTATGACCAACAGTTGTGCACATTTGTGTGAAACAGTCAGCAGGCAACTGTAGAATCAGCTACTTGATGTTTTATTTAAATTCCACAAAACACTCAAACATCACCAGTCCCTACCTTATGTCCATCATTATTAGTCTGCAAATTTCAGTTCTTGAAACAAAATTCATAATTATGCTGATTGAGACTTTTTTTCCTGGCATAGGACTTTGAAGTACTTTTAAATGTGATTTTATGATTGAATTTGCAACTTGTGCCACTGTGATTTCATGTTTTCACTCTGCTCTGTATGTGATAATTTCATCCCCATTGAGATGACCCACAATCACTAATACAATACTTTAAAAGAGGTTAATTGAATAGGGAAGTCATTACTGAAATTATTCCAGAACACACCAGCACTAAAGTGTTTTTCAAATTAATGTAATTTCAGGACTATAGAGACATTGAATTATCATTCCATTCATAAAACATTGAGGCTTCCTACCCTCATGTCAGAAATTTTTTAATTTTGCCTTTGGGCATATTTGTCAAATATACATATAGAGTATAACCACCTGTAATATAGCAGAGGAGTCTAAATAAAGTGGTGTATGTTCTCACTGGAAGATAGCCTCTCTACACACTGTACTCAGATTTCAGAGTGAAAAAAACCACTGAACAAGCAGACAGATCTGGATCAAGACCTTAATTAGATAAAGATCACTCAGGATAACAGAGCAGACAAGGTATGGTAGCAAGCATGGGAGACAGAAGTTGAGGTACTTTTTTCCTCTATTACAGTGAAAGGTGCATTCAGAATGGAAGTTGGACACTTCCTTTTCAGTGTCCTGAATATTTTCAGGCCTTACTAGCTTCACACTCTCTTTGTGCTGTGTACAGTTGCATCAAGTGTGCACCAAGGAAGGAGGAGAAAAATCAGGGAAAAGAAGATGCTCTGTGAACAGAAGGCTTTTTTTACCTAACTCAAAATCACTTTATATAGGTGAGTCCTGGCCTTGTGTTCTGTATTTAAACACAGAACAAAACAAATACTTTCCAACTTGGATTCTCCTAGTGCTCTGATTAGTCCCATGGTTGCTCTTTGGGAGTTTGCAGCTCTCTATCCAAGTTCTCCCTACCCAAGTTCTAATGCACTTCTCTCAAATAAAAGTTCATTCACCTACAACTCTCTTAACAAGTTCAGGTGCGACCCAGGACAAAGAGCTTTGCCCGTATGTCTACTTTCAGGAGCAAAATGGACCAGAAAAAAAAATTACAGCTCCTTCATTCTGTGTGTCGTGCATCAAGAGCTGCCGTGCATGAACAGGAAGAGATGAGATCCCATTTTGGCTTCTGCTATTTAAACAGGAAGAAAATAAAATGTTTCTGTTCCACATGACTGTAGAGCAATGTGCGACTGACTCAACTAAGGTGCACGCAATGGAATTATATATATTTTTTTTTCATTTTCATAAGGAAGTCCTGTAAAATTTTTCACATAGCAGTAACAGATACTCTGGATGCCATGGTTTTCTTTTCAGCTGTTATGTACTTCAAGCCCCAGTACCTAGGAGCAATATGGTAGCATTAACAGTGGGTCAGCATTACTTACAAGCAACATGCAAAGAGTGCAGCAAGCAGAGAGGTGCTAGTGCAGCAGCCTCTGGGATCTACTTCTGACGTATTGTAGGAACTCCTTTGGGCACCTTGGGCTGCTTGTGGCTGCCTGGGAAGGGTCACCAGAGAAGGCTTTTTCTGTAGGCAAGCTCTAGCACTCATTTCTGAAAACTCCTGTCTGTTCTTCCCCCAAAAAATGCGTTTTGAGGTTCAGTTCCTGCCAAAGAAGGAACTCAATGGCTTTTAGCTGGTGCCAGGGAGGGACCTATACATTGGCAATGTCTGATGTCACAAGCAGAGTTGGGTTTGTGCCACTGAGTGTGAAGAAGGGGCTGCTGTGGAGACATGTCCCAGGGTACGACCATGGGACCCAGTATACGCATCAAAGACTGCAAAGGGGAGATAAGATCCATCTGCTGAAATGGATCGAGAGCACCTTTACCAAAAGACTGGTCAATGTGGTGATGAGAGATTTAAACTGGTAAGACTGGGGAGGGACTTTATGAAAAAGTGAAAAGAAAAAAGAGCAGATGGGTTTGACGGTGAAGAGTGTAGGATGGTGGGAACAAGGGATACCTCAAGAATGATGAAACAGGGCAATGGGACATCTGCCTCAAGTACACATTCACAAATGCTCCGAGTCTAGGAAACAAAGCACGAGGTACTAGAGTTGCATGTGCAGACAGAAAATTATGGCAAAGTTGAAATGGCGGCAACTTTGGTTGCAGCTTGCACAGCCAGATTGAGCAATAGGTGGGTACAAGCTCTTCAGGAATAACATGTAGAGAAGACAGGGTGGAAACTACCCATGATTGAAGGGATGGCTCAGATATATGTAACTCATCTATGGGTCAGAGAGCTAGATGATAGATAAGTCACTGAGCATGACACTGTGTCACAACAGTGTGCTACAGACCACTCATCAAAGTGGAAAGTCGACAAAGCATTCTTGAAATAATTGCGTCACAAACTCTTGTTCTCATGGGGGTCTATGCTCAGAGGGCAAATAGGAGGACAGAAGAAGTCAAGATTTCTGGAAGGTATTGGGTGTAACCTTGTGAGCAGTCACTGGATGTGTCAACTAGGGGTTATGAGCAACTGGATCTGTTATTCCCTCATAGGGGGAAACAGGCTGGAGATGTGACAATCAACATTATCTTGGCTGTAGTGATCATGTTATCAGAGAGCCAAAGATCTTGAGTAAAGTGAGAAAAGAAAGTAGAGTTTCAGATTGGCATATTTTGGTTTATTCAGAGCTTTGGTAGATGGGCATCCATGGCAGAAAGCACTGAAAGGCAATGTTGCTCAGGGAAGCTGGCAGACCTTTAAGGACAACATCTCCAAATGTGAGAAGAGTCAATGATGGTACCCAGGGAGACAAGCAGACATACTAGAAGATAGCTTGTTTGAGAAGGGAACTCATGACAAGACTCCAATGCAAAAAGACAGCATACAGGAACTGGAAACAGGGACAGGCTTGAAAGGAGGAGTTCAGAAATACTATGCTGGCATGCAGGATTGGTGCCAGGAAAACCAAAGTCAAACTAGGTTCAGAAATGACACGGGAACATCAAGAGAAAAAAGAGCTCCTACATTAACTATAAAGGACTGAACAAAGAAATGTTGGAAGGGACAGGTAATTTAGTGACAAGTGACACAGAAGAGACTGAGGTACTCTGTCCTTCCTTCCTTCTTTTGCTTATTCATCACCAGTGAGGTCTCCTAAGCCTCTGTGCTTAATTAGAAGTGTTCAAGAAGGAGAATGGTTAGCAGGGGGTGAGACTGAGTTGGGGATTACTGGAGACAATTCGACAATTCTATTCATTTTGTTAGAGCAACAGCAGAGGTTGTACCTTTGGCAAGGCCATTCTCTGCCATCTTAGAAAAGTTGAGGAGACTCGGGAAGATCTCTAGCTACTGCAAGAAGGCAAATGCACATGCATTTTCTATGAAGTTCAGAAGGAACACATGCAGAAACTACAGACAGGGATTGGGCTTACTTTGGTGCCAAGGAGCACCATGGAAAGAGTTCTCTGGGAGCTTATTTCTGGACTCAGGAAGGAGAAGGTGATTGGAAACAGTCAATGTGGATTTTTCTTTCTTTTCACTTGACTGCCCTTGTGATTAAATGACCATGTCTGTGAACACAGATGCCATTTACCACTACTGTAACAATGTTCTTGTATCCAAGCTAGGAAATCACAATCTGGATGTGAGGACAACCAGTAAACAACCAGTTCAATGGCTGGGCTCAGAGGACCATGGTTAACTGAGTTGTACTTTGCCTGGAGCCTGGCAACAAGTCAGGTAGTGAAGGGTCTCTCCTGGAACTTGTCCTATTTAACATATGTATTAGGGACCTGGAGGAGGGGATGGAGAGCATGCTCATTAAACTTGTTGATGACACTGAAGGGGAAACAGTTGATATATTTGAGGGCCATGCTACCTTCTGAGTACCTGGACAGATAGTAAGAAGGGGCTGCAAGTGACCCTGTGAAATTCAGCTAAAATGGAGATCAACCCCTAAAACCAGAGCCCTGCATCAGTGGCAGTCCGGGGCCTGTGCAGCCAAGAAGCAGCTCTGTGTAGATGTGCATGGGCAGTAATCGGAGCAGAAGCCAGCTCTTCCACAGCCAGAAGGAACAGCAGCAGCTGAGGTGGTGCGTCAAGAGATCACCCTTTATTCAGAACTTGCTGTATCACATCTGGATATGGTGTTCAGTTTTGGGCATAGATATAGATAAACTGAAATTAAATCAGCAGAAACCACTAAGAGGGGGCTGAAGTCCTTGCCCTGCAAGGAGACGCAGCAGTGCTTGAACTGGTTCAGCTAGGAAAAGGAACGGCTTTGGGGATATCCGACAGCATCAGCGGGAGGGGATGGAGGAGGTGTAGCCAGGCTTTTCACAGTGGTTTATGGCAAGAAGGTGAGGGGCAGTGATACAAGCTGGAATATGAGAGCTTCAGGATGGAGATAAGGAGATGCTTTTTGCCCATGAGGACAAGCAAGGGAGCAGGGGTCCAAGGAGATTGAGTAGTCAGTAGCTTTAGGGGTTTTCATGCCCCAACTGGGTGAAGCCCTGAGGAGTCTGGTTTGAGTCCAGAACTGGCTCTTCTCTGGGCAAGAGGCTGGATTAGAGATGTTTTGAATTTCTTCTAGACTGAATTATGCTAAGATATGAAGAGATCAAGCTATGACAACTGGTCAAATTTCTTTAACTGAAGTTGAAACTTTAATAGTTAAAATAAAATAATATTTTTACAAACTAAAGATGTTATTTTTTCCAGAAGATGTCCAACAACCATGTAACTTAAAACAGCAATAGTGCTTATAAGTTTTCTAGTTGAGATTGTATTATCACTAGAAAAAATCTGGAAATTTAATGCTGCAGGGATTTATTTTTTCTTTAGCCTAATGCTTGAGCATGGATATCTAGTGGATTTGTCCTGTTGCTATTTTTCTCATTATCAATAGAAAGTGACAGAATGCAAACTTCCCTCAGACAGGCTGCATTGCACAGCCCAGATACATATAAAAACTGATTAAACATGCTCAATGACAGTATTCAGTCTTTAAGGTACAATATGATTGACTGTTTTTCTAAGGCTGTGGGGTCCCAACTGCTGTGTGACAAAGAAAATGACCAAAGCTTTTCCAAAATGGAAGCCAGTTATTGTACATGTGTTTAATAACCTGACTCAAGGGTTTTAGTATTCCTGTAGGAATTCTTAGGATTGGTGTTAAGATATCCTCTCTTTCACATCATGTGGGAGTAGCATTAGCAGACAGATCAGCCTAACAATTGTGCAGTTCCTGAGATCATGTTTACAAAAGGTTTTTAGGTACCTAAACAAGAAGATAAAGATCTAATGCAATTTTCAACATGCTGCCCTGGTGAAGCACGGAAAGCACAATCAAAGCACAGCAGTCAAGAACCTTAGCAGATAAGATGTTCAAATAGCTTAGGAGTTAAATCTGGGAGAGAATTTAAATATGTATCACTATGGTTTCTGTTGGTAAATTTCAGATAGTCAAACACAAAAATGAAAACCAGTATCTCTGGGTAGGTATAGTCCTCTCATGCAATCCAAAAGAAGTTTGGTGCCTCTCATTGCTGACCTACCTGTCTTCTCCATGATGTCTCTCAATCTTTGTTTTAATGTCTTTGCAATTCCCAACCTAATTCTTCCCCAGTCTGCTGTATTTTGTGGTAGCTGCTTTTAATAATCATACTTAGAGGATAAAAAGAAAACCAGGCCCATCACCAATTTCACAGAGGTTGTTGTAATGTGAAAGATACATACTCCATGACAATATTGAACATAGGATTTTAAGAAATAGATTTAGACCTAAGTGTTTAAATCTTGTTTTGTTCAAGCTTTAAATGAGTTTAACTGTAAATTAATATATTCATACATTTAGATATGTTTGTTAATTTTTGATTGTGGTTCCCAGTGCTAAAGAGAAAATTATTATTGATAATAAATATGTTAATTGGTACTTCAAATTTTAATTTATAGGGTACATATGGGTGTCCTTTGCTCCATGTGGCTGGGTCAGAAAAAATACACTGTAAGCAGCATTTCCTGACACAGCACACATCTCCAAGTTCATGGTCTGCTTCTGTGTTGTTGCCATTTCATGAAGTACTGTGTTAGGTGTTTTGTGGAATGGTGACACTCAGAATACAGGAGGTGTCTCTTGACAGAGACCTTCCTACTCTGTTCTCCATGGGGATACAAATTGGTCCAGGTGGCCATAGACCTGTACTACACACGTGGAGAATCGAGATTTGTATATCTGCTCATCTTTCATTTTTAGTGTTTGTATCTCTGCAAGAGATAAATTGTTACGGTTTTTCAGACTGGAAGAAGTTCAACCCTCAATTTATCTTATTCACACATGGTAGCAAAACAGATTATACAGTGATTAAAAAGTGCTAGAGTTCAATAGTACCCCATTTTTCAATACGGAGTACCATGTATCGTAGTTTTTATACTGTATGTAAACTGATGTCAGGTATCTGGAAAGTTAAAAGTTAAAAGAAACAGTACCAGTTCATTAGAGAAAGGGAGGGAAAACACATAATGAATAGAGGATGATCTTTTCAGTGTGTCCTGGAAAGACCATTGATGCCATTAAAGGATCATTGTTGTAAGGAACTATGCCTTCCCATCAGTCTGCCATGCATACAGAAGTAAACAAAAGATGGACCCTTTCTGCCTACTGCAGAAAACAGGCAAATAGCAAAGACCAAATGTGGGAAAAGAAAGATAAGAAATAGGAGTAAGTTTAGAAAGAGCATGATGGTTGTGTCTAAGATTATTTTTATTTTGAAATGCCTTAGACTGGATCCAGAAATAAAATCCATTTGACAGCTAAGGGCTTCTTGATTATACCAAGATATAAAGGCAGTATCAGCAGTGTTGGGTGTCCATTAAAAATTATATAAGAAGCAGCAGAAGTATGGATTCCAAGCGCAGAAAGAGAAGCACAAATGGGAGGGTGGCAGACTGACTTGTCACTTACAAAATCATAAGGCAAGTTAAGAGAAATATTACCTTGAAGATATGTGTCTTTTACTACCTAAGCTACAAAAAGATCCTGATTCAGCAAAACATTTAAGTTAGTCTTTCTTGAGTCAGCAAGTGCAACCTGCAGAACATATTAATTATGACATACACATACATTTAGAAACATGAAAATGGAACAAACTACGTGCTGAGGATTAATACACTGGTAAGCAGAGCATAGAGACTAAAGGAGTGACTTCAAGGGAGGTAGCTCCATAACCCAGTAAAAGGGAGACAAATCTGTTCAAGTTTAAGAAATGGCAATATTTACTACAATAAGCTTTTCAGCTCACTCATCTGAGATTTAGAATAGGCAGCAAGGAAAAAGAAAAAGCCTGTATTTTCTTCACAGTGTTAGTAATTTGGAAAAAGGCTCATAAAAATGCCTGGATACAGTGCTTTATTTCTAGGCAAGCTGAAATTGAGAAATAATGGGGATGTCATTAGGAAAATGTTCATGGAGCATGCTAGACTGTCAGCTGGCCCAGTAAGGTCTAGACAGATATGGGTGAAGTGTAAAGGTTATTTTGTATTTAACCTCAGCCAAAAAAAAAACTCAAAATGAATTACACCTTATTCCTGCATGGAGAGGACTGTTAAAAGGGCATTTTATTTTATTATTTTCTTCTGAAACAAAAATTCACCCAAGGGAATAGGGGTATGTAGTCTGAATTCGGAGTCTTGGTTTTAACATAAATATCAAGTAAACTGCTGTAACACCAACCTTAAAATTACCAATGTTTTTAGAAATAGGTGAAATACATAGTTATTGAAAGACACAAATTAATTTGGAGTAGCTTTTTGTATCTCTAAGGGTGGTAATTTAGTCTAATGGGAATTTAATAGCTCATATTAAACACATTACTAATCTGATGATTTGCTTACAGTAAATGAGAACTACTGAGATTATCAATCACTTACTTAAAAGGAAAAGAAATCTCAAATTCCACTGAAAACCTCTCTTAGCCGACAAACAGCAGGTAGGAAGAAGTCTTGTTGTTTTCAAATGACTTTCAATCAAATTTTGTTTTCATGTCTTGTAAATAAGTAAACATAGTTAATTAAGGCATCTTGCCTCTCTGTCTGTCATATGGCAGCTGTAAAAGCCAGATTACTGCATTTAGTCATAGCCCTGAGCTAGGGACAGCACAGTTCAGCACTGCTTCAGGAGGCAATTTAGACAATTTTTTTGGGAAGCATCTGTACAAGACAGTGAGCTGCATCTCTTGGAAGAGGGAAAAACAGTCTTCCCCTGAGCACTGTAAAGTCCAATATGATTTTGATTCCTTCCCCACATCATTTTTTATACAAGAAAAAAATGCTGTAAGAGCCTCAAATCAAGCTGCTGTCAGTGGATGGCAGCCCACTGAGAGAGCAAGGGAACTTATCCAACATGGGTAAGATACCAGGAAAGGCCACAGTCTTGTCCTTATATGAACAAAAGAGATTATTCTTAACGTGCATAGAGGTATACATAACACTTGTATAAATAAGAGTTGTCTGTATGGTAAAGAATTGATGTTTAAATTTCACGTGCAGGCACCATAATTTTTACTATGAATAAAATCCGTAAATTTGTAAAAATTAGAAGTTCAGACAGGTTTGATGATCATGGAATCACAGAATCATCAGAGTTGGAAGGGACCTCTAGAGACCATCTAGTCCAACTCCCCAGCTAAAGCAGGATTGCCTACAGCACATTACTCAGGACTGCATCAAGGCAGGTCTTGAAGATCTTGAGAGACGGTGACTCCACAAACTCCCTGGGCAGCCTGTTCCAGGGCTCTGTCACCCTCACCCTAAAGAAGTTTTTCCTCATATTTGAAAAGAACTTCCTATGTTCCAGCTTGTGCCCGTTGCCCCTTGTCCTATCGCTGGAAACCACTGAAAAGAGGTTGGCTCCATCATCCTTCTACCCACCCTTTAGGAACCTGTAAACATAGATAAGGTCACCCTTCAGCCTTCTCTTCTCCAGCCTAAAGAGGCCCAGCTCTTTGAGCCTCGCCTCGTAAGGGAGGTGCTCCAATCCCTTAATCATTTTAGTTGCCTTATGTTAGACTCTCTCCAGTAGTTTCCTGTGTCTCTTGAATTGGGGAGCCCAGAACTGGATGCAGTATTCCAGTTGCAGCCTCACCAGTGCAGAGTAGAGGGGGAGAATGACCTCCCTTGACCTACTGGCCACACTCTTCCCTATGCAGCCCAGGATTCCATTGGCCCTCTTGGCAACAAGGACACATTGCTGGCTCATGGAGAGCCTGCCATCCACCAGGACTCCCAGATCCTTTTC
>JAOXJM010000019.1:31791364-31803714 GCA_026413425.1 Tringa solitaria
CAGAGTATCTCAAATTTTGTGCTGGCAGTTACCGTAAAACATGGAACATAAGCACCCAAGCCGGTTATTTTTCTATAAGAAGAGCCTTTTTTTTTTTTTTGGCTTAAAAGCTCACTAAAACCAAATCTGACAACAGGCAAGGAGTCACTCTCAAGCCATAAAGTCATAGTGCTCTTCTCTTCTTCAAGGACTGAATATTTGTTGATACATTTCAAAGCATCAGCCTACTAGTCTTTTAATAATGTTGGAAAAGAGGTGAGTGCAGCGATGAGATGGAGTAATAGCAAACAAAGAAGGGATAAAATAAAATAATTGGTTTTGTTTGTTTGTTTTTTAAAGTCTATAAAAGCATAAGACTTCTAGCTATACAAAATCCCCATAAACATTACAATTCACGACAGCTGCAAGAACAAGAATCTACAACGGCAGTAGCCAGTACTATACAACACTGAACCATGTAATTTACATCTTAGTGAAATTAAACATAGTATAATGGCTTAGCTTCCAGGCAACAATACTATTAAATTTGCTGTAGCAGATTATGACATCATCTGAAACCCCAGGACACACTTTCAAGCCAACTATTATGCTTGTAATATGTAGTGCTTTTCTGGTTAGTTTTTCATTTAATTCATTGCAAGGATTATATTTTTCAATGGCTGCAAGTGCCATCCGGCAGAATGGCTCTAGTATATCTGTGAGTGAGCCAAAGTAATGTCACTTAGGGAACAGTTCTGATATGAAAGTACACAGAGGTCAGTAAATGGATTTTTAAAGTAAATAGCACTCAACCACTACTTATTATACTGGTAATAAGCCTTTTCCTAACTTTTCTTAGCCAAGGTATCCTTTATTTCATGTGTTGCATTTTGCCACCACATGCTTCTGAAATCTCTATGCTTTTAAATTTTTACTGGTATAAAATTGCTTATTAATTCCTACCAGAATGAGTAGGAAGGAATTAAGAGATTAAGCCGCAAGATAAATAAGGAGGTTTTGTGCACCAAGAATCTGGTGAGGACCCTAGATTGAAGCAAAAGCATGGGTTTTCCCTCTTGAAAGCAGCACCGCAGTTTCATCTAGGAGGTTTTTCTGTAATCAGGACACCAACAGTGACTGCTTCAGGTGCTCATTGGTCTGGGTTATGCTTCTCTGATGATCTGCCCACAGTAGTTCCACGACTGGAATAATACAAAGATTGGTGTGGCATATTGCTGTAAATGGTATAGCCTTGCAGTGACAAGAACAATGATTTCCATTATGTCCCTGTAAACATTTATATAAATGTTTAGCTGTACTCATAAAAAGAGTCACTGAACCTACATAGGAAGTAATGTTGAACAGAAAGTTGAGACAGATTCTCTTTTTATCTTAAGGGCAGTATTCTGAAATGTCTAAAATCAGCAACGTCTAACCCACTGAATTTGGCAGCACCATGCCCTGATTTTCTTGCCATAAACTGCAAAAATTACATTCCAAAGGAAATTTATGTGAAGTACTACAATATTTTCAAGTTATATAGCTCTCTACCTCTACAAAAAACTGTGTCATATGTTTATGCAATTGTACATATATGATTTGTAATATTTATGCAAACCACATAAATTTGGTAATGATTTCCTTCCATTTTTATGTTAAAAAGTTTACAATAAACATTGAACTGATTTATTCTTTAATAATTTATAAAAAATACTCACTGCTGGGATACACCAGGGCACATTAAAGTGTGCTGGTCTCTAAAAGTAGCAGAATTTTATGCATATTCTAGTAGAGCAGAATAACTTAAAGGGAGTATGTCGAGACCTTTAATCCACTCCTTACAGAAATAACAAAGTAAATACTTTAATAAATATCTGTCAGAAAAAGCAATTAAGGTATTTATTGAGTTCTTTACATTTTTGGGGGGAGACAGGAAAATTAATAAGACAAATGTTACTATCTTTGAAATATTACATTACGGTAAAACTTAACTTGAACAGTTGTCCTCCACGTATCAAAGCCAAGAATTAGAGCAATAATTTCTTTTCTGTATCCCTAATTTTATGTGATAAAAGGAGATAATGATGCTTTAAAGAACAGCAAGTTGCAAGTATGTGATGTGACTCAGCAGAAACAAAACAGCGGTTACAAGCAAAGCTTTCCTGTTATAAACTAAAGGCTGTACTCCATTTAATCATTTTTTGCCTGCTGATTTCAGCAGCACTTACACATGCCAGCTGCTACAATGCTTTTCTGAGATGATTGTTTTTCATGTGAAGTCTATCAGGGCTACTGGATAAAAAAACTCTGGAAAAATTTCTTCCCTGACAGCTACTTTAAAGAGGTTTGTGTTTCTTAATTTCTAATGAAAAGTAGGCATTTTAGCAAGGTTTGTTCTTTAAAGATTCACAAATCACTAATAACTGTCTAGGTTTATAGTGTATGTCTTTTGTCATAACCATCAATAAATTATTGAAAATCTCAGGTTGATACTCCATAGCTGTTAGACGTGAATTTTGCTTATAGATCATGGAAATCAAAGAAGGGCATACAGCTCTGTTACCATTCAAAAAAAGTGGAGAACTTATCTCTTTTATTGAATGCAAAAGTCATTTGCCAGTCGGTCTTTACAGATCTCAGTGTTGTAACTAAATAGACGTTAATCCAGAGATTAGACATAGATTAGCATTTTGAGAACACAAAGATTTTAATTTTGCATTCACTTTAATAACGTCTATAACATCTGGTTTGTCTCCTGAGTATTATCCTGAATCACTGCTTGCTCCAACTGTCTAACTTGATTATTTGAGATCCAAAGGTTTTTTTCTATATAGCAGTTCTTCATTTGATTTAGGTATAATGACTGAGGAAAAAACAAACTTTCTAGATTTTGCTTCAAGATAGGCTACCAGCTTTCCATGCAATTTCTGACTGGCTGAGCTGTTCCTTAGTAACAGATTAGTATTGATTTTGATGCTAGGAATCTACAGACCTGGTCTTTATTGCCAATGAACAAGTTTAACAAAAGCTACTTCCTTGTCTTTCCATGTCCTTGCTGAATGCAAGTGACTTAATTGGTTAATTAGGTAGCTGAAAGTAGATATATTTTTCATCCTCAGTGTTCACCTGCCAGAAAAGTATTTCATTGAAATGTGCTCTCTCTTTCCACACTGATTCAAAGGTATCAGTCACTCTGTCAATAGTTTGCCTTTTGCACACATAATATTATTAAAGTAAAGAAACATTCAAATTCAGCCATAGATTGTTGGCTGTTTGTAATCAAACTCACTAATATGTTTGTGTGCTCTTCTTAAAGTTTCCTGTGACATAAGCAAAATATTTTTCTACGTAACAGTAGTAATTGAGATGTAAACTGATATTTTCACATTCTTGCATGCCTGAAATTATATGTTGCTAATCCATTGGTCTCTAATGAAAGCAATAAATAAAAGTAAGTTCTCGTCTGCAATTATCTTTTTTGATATTTCATAACAATACTTTTGCATGTTGAACTCAGTAGGGTGGTGGAATTGGAATTCTTTCACTAGAAATAACCAGAAGATGTGCTCTAAGAATGCAACCAATGCAAGAACAAACTTGAGTTGGTCTGAAGTCAGTCCACTTTCAGTGCCTACAGTCTTTAGTACCGGATGTTTCCCTTTGACAAACCAGTCATATCTGTCTGCACAGGTTAAAAGACATGACCTAAATTGGCCTGCTAGATTCAGAAAGGTTCTCTGATCACTCCATTGAACTGTCTATTCCAAACTGCTCTTAGCGGTTCAAGCAATGCAAAGGGGATGTATGTGCAGTATTTAACCAAGGGCCCATGCACTGCATATTTCCTACAGCTCCTAAGAGTCGCAAGGTATCTTACAGCTTTTGCATTGCCACCATTATCTAAGTAACTGCAGCAGATGCATCTACTCTTGTTCTATGACTTCTTTTACCAGCCAAATACAGTTTTTGCACAGGCAGAAATGTTAGTACACAGAAACAGTGCATGACTCAGAAGAGATGAATCTGTTGCAATCACAACAGGAAAACTTCCCATGAGATTTTTCTCTCTCTAAATAAAAACCAAAGTAAAACAGAAGTAGCAAAGATATACCCAGGGATGAATCTAGAATTCACCACTGTTCCATGTTGTCATTGGTTCTTCAATGTTTCTGTGATAATAGCAAAGTCCTAGATCCTAAAGCATATAATAACAATAAATAAATAAACACTAACACAGTCCCACCCCCAATAATAGTAGAAAAAGGTAAATCTCTCAAAGAAGGAAAAAAAAATAGCTACATTAGCTCAGCATAATGTATGACAGGTGATGCCTTTGTAGCTTATTGCAAAAACACAGAACTAGTAATTTAAAAATGTGTTTAGTAGAAGAGAAGCAAACATATCTATGACAGACTCATGGGCAGCTGATTCTTATTGTTGTCCACAAAGTTGCTTTCAATCAGGCTTATAAGAGAGGCATTACAGAGATCCAAAAGCACACAGGTATAAACAGTGAAACGAGTGACCATAAACAAAACCCTAAATATGCGATTCTTTTACCCTAGACTGCTTCTTCTGCCTCCCTCACTGCATGCAGTACAACACACCACTGAGTCATTTTGTTAATTCACTGATATTTTCCCTCTTATTCTATTTATTCTTTCATAGCCATTGGTATTGAAACTGATGTTTGCAAAAGTGAGTGAGTTGATTAATAGGTATTTTATACATATGGTATATCCTCATAAAAGACTAGTAAACTTATTTCAATTATCATACCACCAACAAGGATGCAATCTGTTCACAATGGCTGTTTACGAATGGCTGCTTTGGGTAATGGCTGTTTTCTTAGCATGGGAAATGAAATATAATATTATTAAACAGACATAGGCAGAATAGTGTATCAACTTATCCATCTTCCTGATTTTTATGACCTTATTTTTTTATACTGTTTATTTTATTTTATGGCATCAAACATTAAAGTATCACTTATTTGAAAGGATCTAATTTCTTTTATTTTTGTTTTAATATCCTTGAATATTAACATCCGCAAATTCATGTGCAATCAGTGCAGAAAACCTGTGGTAGGTACTCTATTAACTCTATTTAGGCAAACTTGTTAAATTGAGAGTGATAATGAACCAAGGAGGGTCTTTTTTAAGGCAAGGTATGAAAGTTTTCAGCCACAAGGTTAAGGTTGTCTTGTTTGGCTGTTCTATTTTAACACACTACCTGTAAAATGTCTTAAAATATCAAAATTGCCGTGAAAATTCAGCGTAGGTGTGAAAGCAGGAAGTGCATATGTAAGACTCTATAGGTGAAGGGGAAGACATGAATACTGCAAAGATTTTACATGTAAAAATAATTAAGGGTATGTTAGATAAATACCTTAAACAGTGTAGAAAATACTGCAATACAAATTCAGCCTCTCAGAATTCTGTAAAGTACAACTATTTAGTTTTGGACATGGAAAGAATTTTCAAACCTACCCATCAGACTATATTCATGTTTCAGTAAGTAGTACTTTAAATGTTAAATATGTCAAAACACTTTCATTAAGACACATACATATTTCCGTTTGAGATGTTCAGATATTTTACTCTATCATATACAGCTTGAATTTTGATCCAAGTTTCCTTTGGGGGAAAATGAGAGAACAGCATACTTCTTCAAATCATAAATGGGTACTGAAAATACAAAGCTTTATAAAATTTTTAAGAGTTTAAAAATTAAAGTTTTTAACAGGTGATATCTCAGAAGGAAGTCATATAGAGTTTCCAGCAGATATCATATAGATGCTCCTTCTGAGAGAAAATTTCTTGTTGCCTACCAATACAGAACTAGTACTGCTAAGCAAACAACTTAAGAATCCGTAGTCCCTTTCCCTCATATCAAGAAGATATAGGTTGAGTTGTTCGGTGTATACCACCATGTATTTTCACCAGTTTAGTATGTAAACCTTCCCTACTAAAACTGGTGTCTCCTTAGATCAATTGGCAACTTTGACCCACATTCTGAAGCAGCTATTGCTCTTTATGATAAATATTTCTGTGGTTCTGCAGCTGTTTAGTTACCGTCTCCTTCCCCCTCGCATAGTTGTTCTTGCATTACTTATTAGTCTTCAGAATCTCAGCAGCAGCTTAATAGAGAGAAGTAACAGGATTTTTTGTAAGGAACTATGATTCTTATTACCTAAGATTAAATATTAGGAGGTAAACCTTTTTACAAAAGCACTTGAAATCACTACCTATATGATTAGGCCACTCTAAACATACCACATCATTCTGAATTTTTGCGTGAGAAAACCTTAGCTTTAGTTTCAGTCCTGCAAACATCTTCTTGTATTTGTAATGTGGCAGTTTTATGAAGCCCCACTGACTTTACTAATTCTTACCTGAACTCCAACAACTTCAGCTACAAAGGCTACCTAAAATGATGTATTTTAGTGTATTGGATAAGGCTGGATACTTTTGACAGTGGTTTTTCATACAAAAGTAATGAGATTTTTAGTCTGTACTGCATAGCCAAAGATGCTGGAAGGGCAAAGAAAGGAGGTAAATAAGACCATTTAAAAACAAGGAATGAATTAAATTCATTAATCTTACTGGGTGAAACAATTTAATGAAGAAAAAATACTAATTAAATTATTAAAATCTAGATTGCAAGTAGTAATTAAAAAGACAGTTGCTATGCAACCAAAAGGATTTTTGTGATGGAGTGCAAAAATATATTTGTTAAGTATGTTGGTATTTTGCTTTGACCTTTTTCAGTCATACACCTGCCCAGAGTGTCTGTAAATGTATTTTTGAGAATGATAACATTAATGATACCTGCAGGATTAAGAAAAAAAATAGCTATTTGAATCAGTTAATGATTTTTATTATGTTTAGAAGCCTAAGGGTAAAGAATTCAAGAGACAGAAATAAATACACTTATATAATTACGTATATAATTCACATAATGATGTTTCATCATCTCTAAAGAATTAATTTCTATCCCAAACACAGGTCCTGATCCTATAAGACATGGGAACATTAATTTTCATGATGTAGCGTATGTCCTAACCCTGCCCTGTCCTGAGGGTCTTAAATAATAAATAACTAAATAAATCCCTTACTTATATCTGAACCTAAGCAGCTGTTGTTCATAATAACTAGGGGGCAGTTTTACCTATCCTGGAATACCTGAAGGGAATTTTTGCTAAGATGCAGGGTTTTTTCTGCTGGAATTTCCACTGTTACATGTGAAGATCTCTGATGTGGTCATCTGATGTTGATGTAAGGTAGAGAGGACAGTAATAACAGTGTCACCAATAAACACTGACACACAAAGAATTTTCTTAGGATGCATATATATTTCTATGAAGAGGCATAAATTTCGTCTGAGATATTTGTATAGTGTTCCCACATACTCCCCACAGTCAGAGGATATCAAAATCCCTTGGTGCTCTTTGGACTGTCCTGTGCAAATGGAAGGGAGATCTGGTTTGGTGGATCCAAAGATCTCTGCTCAGTGGTAAAGTCTTTTATTTCTTGAGACTGATTACAGGCCATGTAACCAACATGAACTCCAATTTTTTAAAAATTCCCATTAGTCCTGAATTTAAATTACAAAACCTTAAACACTTTCGTCAGTAGAGTTTCTTTTCCACAGAATCTTTGAAACATAGTTGATTATTTTACATGAACATTTCTTACAACACACCACTAAAAAGAAGAACCCACAATAGTTCTATACATTGTAGAAAGGAGATTTTGTTCTGACTGTAATTCTCCATGGTAAACTACCATAGTCAATGGCTTCTGGATACAAATCATAAGAAGAATCACATTATCAAGCTTTAATGCTCATGGCTTTGAGTTAACTAGTTGAATTACCCAATAATAAAATGAGTTTCCTACCTCAACTTTGTGAATTCCAACTCCTGTTAGAAAAGAGAGAACGAAAAGGATTTTCAGAGAAGGAAGCAAAGAGAAAGACATTTGACTTTGCTTAGCAAATATTTCACATAAAAGAAGTTAACAACTTTGATAAGAAGACAAATTACATCAACTAAACAGTTCCCTTTTAATAAACAGAAAGTAAATAAATATTAATTTTAATTTTTTTTATGTAGCCTTCAGCAGTAAAAAACCTTGCAATTTATTAAAATATTTTTTGGATGAGACTTTACTACATAAAGAGAAGAATTCCAATAGGAGGAAATGAGAGCTAGGAGAATCTGTGATACAATTTACAGATGATCAAAGAAAGTAAAAAAACCAAACACATAAAAACTACACTTCAAACATACACCTGAAAAGTCAGTTGCCTGAAGTTTTATCCCAGTTTTTAAAACAACTAAACGGTAAAACTAATAAACTAATTTTTTTTTTTTGGTCAATATGTAACTCTTAAGTTTCCTTCACAGTCTGTTTGTCAGTCTTCCTGATCTCCAGTTCTGAGCTTGTATGAGTTCTGGTATTATTTTGTATCCTGTTGTTGTTGTTACAGGCAATGTATATTAGACACTTTCCAAGCATTGTCAGAAGTCTGGAAAAGTAGGGAGCACAGGTCAGGAAAGGGAAATTATAAAAGGTAATTTTTTATAAAATATGCATTGTGGTGAAATTTATGACAAATCCCAAACAATTTCAAGATATTTCCAAATGGATTTAAATTTGGTTAGCCCTTGAAAAATTTTTGAGCTATGTAGTGTACAACCCAAAATCTTTATTTTTTCCATAAGAAAATTATTCTCTCATTTTTATGTACTTCCTTGGAAGAGGGATGAGAAAAACTTGTAAGACAAGAGCTAGTTCTTGATAGAACAAAAAAAAAGTGCATGGAAAATAGGATTTTAACTCCACTCTTTTCATAGTCTTAGACACTACCAATACCAGAAGATCCATATCCAATTGCATCTTTAAAACCTGCAAAATTAGTTGTTCACAAAACTACATTCCTCTGGGACTTTATAGTTTTCTAAAGATTAATAGGAGACTTAACTCTTTTTATAATGTTTGTTTTCAGATGACAAAACTTCATCAACTGGAACACTTGATTTGACACGTTTTAGGAAGGATTTAGAATATACAGAAAAATAGATGGCTGCATCTGTTAGTAAATGACCAGATAAAATCTCCACACAGGAGAAAAAAGCATGTCATCTGTACTACAGTTATTTTTAATGCTGTTATCAATGAACAAATTATACTCAATAACTTCTTCAAATCTGTATTTTGGACTGCATTCTGCAACAGATGATCATAATTTTATTTTCTGTAAAACAGTGCCTTACAGAAATAGTCTTCAGAAGGTTCAATCTTCTGCAGAAAGCCACTTCATATTTACATTTAAATAAACCAGAAGAATATTGTCTTCTTTCCTATTGAAAACCTCCACAGGAGACCAATAAAAAAACCAAACTCTTCCTTGTATCCTCTTGCTGACTCAATCTAACTAGACATGCAACGATGTCAGAAAAATTCTCAAAAGCTCAAGAAAAGAAGCAAGTTTGTGGAATTAGAATTTCATATTTGTGATAAAACCTGAATTAATCTTGTAATCTTTAAAACTTGATCTTACCACTTCAATTCAAAATGTTGTTTAGACTCAATATCATGTTGTCCCTCGATAATAGCTCTGTAGAGCAATTTAATGAGTCTTTAGGATTTTTATGCATTTACTTAACTTTCTAGACATGCATCTCATACTTTATAAAACACTCCTTCTCATAAGCCCGAGAAGGTAGGCTTGACATTTGAATAGCAGGGCAAATAAGTGATGTAACATCCTGAAAAGGAGTTTACTAATTTCAGAATAATTTTCTTTGTTGTGGTCCTCCAGTTCTATTTCAAATTCTAATTACAGATTTTGTAGTTTTTTTCTTTTTATGGCTGGTAAGAATTTTTTGCTTCTTTGGCCTTTCAAATGTGTCAGTTTATGGGCATTTCTTCATCTTTTTGTATCTAAAACCCATGGGAGTCAGTATTACAAAATTAATTTCATGGAACATAGCAGGCACATGGTGCAGATTATCATTTAGTGAGGTATCAGGGTCATAATACTACAGAGTTAGAAACAATTTAGGAGAAATTACTACCAAAGAAGGAGAGAGATCACCCTTTTTTTATAGCATTCTGTTTTCTGACCCCACTAATCCCTGTGTAACAGAAGAACGACAGGGTTCCAAAAACACTCTTAAATAAGGAAAATAAAACCCTACAAAATCCCCAAACTTAAGTTAATACTACACCCCATGGTAAAGTGAGCTATAAGAAAGAAGTTACTGATGGAGAGTTCTTGGCAATGACACTTAAAAGGTGTCATAGTAGATTTTATAGGAATGCAGGATCATAATCTGAGTATCATTACACAACAAGAATTACAGTCACTGAAATATCAAGTAGAGAGTCAAGTACCACATCCAAAAATTTCTCCTGTTATGTAAACATATCAAACTGCCATGAATAATAGAAAGTCTTCTCAACAGTTCAGTAACCTTTCCTCCCTCCTTTCTCTCTAGAGAATATATATTAGTCTTAGCTTGATATGGACCAGGCCTTACATGTCTTTTTATTTTTTGTGTAGAACATGCTTGCTCACATCAGTCAGAAAACCACAGATCAAAAAGCACAGAAGTAAGGCTTAATTTTAAATGAGTGCTTCTTTTCTTTGAATTTCTCTTACACATAGTGGCTTTCTCTTCTGCAATGTTGTGCCATTCTAGTTGTTCACAGAACTTTTATTCTGATTAAGTTAGTGAAATAACTTCAAAAGAAACTTGCTTTTCCAAGCCTTTCCAGGCAGAATTTTAATAATGTATTTGCTCTGTTATTGGAATATTGGCTATCAGAGCTTCATTGCCTACAAGAATGGATTAAGATTCTGGAAATGATTTTTTTTTAAAAGGTTGAAATCATATGGGGCTTTAATTATTTAATTATTTAATTATTACCATTCCAGTGAACTCAGCCATATGAATTCAGCCATATTCATTCTACACAAGACGTAAATTCACTGGGATAATCACTTCATCATTATTTCTCTTCATGTAATGGCAATTAGGTTCTACAAGTAACTGTGGTCAACTTTTGTTCCAATTTCTTCTTAACTGGTGCTATATCTTTTTCATTATTTGTCTGTATTTTGCATATTTATTCAGAAATACATTTCAGTGAGTTTGGAACGGACTGGATTGCAGATTTTAAGTTTTTATTCTAGTTTTTTTGATGAGTAAAACAATCAAGACTTTTTTTATTACACCCACTGCCCTGTACTATTTCATTCAAGTGGCTGATAGTCATGCTTGATTCAGCCTATCACTTATAAATTTACTTTTCTCTACAGAAAACACTATTCTCAGTCACAATACCAATTATCTTATCTAGCTTTACTAACTTCGTGGGACTAGGATGGATACTTTCTGAGCTTGGGTGGCTGTTTACTGCAGCACAGACAACAATAACATTTCTTACTATTAGGAATTCTGAAGAAAATAATACTTGTTTAGAATGAAATAGGTTTTGGTGGGATTCTTTAAACTTCATCCTGAAAAAAATAGTTTCTTTATATTTTCTACCTAATTTTTAACTCTTGGTTACAAATACATTTGTGAACATCATTAATACAAATAGGTAAGGTTGTAAATAAGACAATATTGCTTCCTTTAAAACAAGGAACAAACAATCACCATATGGTTAATTAATTTAAAATTAATAATTCTTGGATTTTTTTCTTTGTTTTTGTGTTTTCTATTCATTTGCAAGAATTACTGGAAATGTTCAATTTGGCTAACATTTGGCTTACTAAAAGGGTTTCATGTGTAGACTGACCTCTTTATAACAAGAGAGATTTTTATAATCAGAGACTAAAAAGAAGGAAGCTGGAATCCCAATGGTTTTGGCAGTATCAACTTGCTGTTTTAATATTTAAAATATCAGATATAAGTAATTTCTACATTTGGAGGACTGCCAGTATATGAATTATAATATCTAGATCATTGCCTGTTTAAAAGATCATTATCTTCTAACTAGTGTTAAAATCTTAAACAGACTTTTTAGCTACCAGAGAAGCTATGCTAGACATTTTTGGAATACCATATTATGTACATTTTGTCTGTAGAAAAACAGACAAGGGAAAAAAACATAAAGGTATATTTCCAGTAGAAAATCTTAATGTTTATCTACTGATAAACCGTTAAAACTTGAATTTTTCTAGATATTTATGTCCCTTTACTAAATTTAGTAAAACTATTAATTTTCTCTGATTTTTAGTTATACAGTTGAATTTTTTTTATATGGAAAATGGTATTACAATTCAACAGGTTGTTTTTCTAAAAGCAGTATTTTAAATCTCAAGAAAAATTTGTAAGAGAGAAAATGTTTGGG
>JAOXJM010000019.1:31813626-31833194 GCA_026413425.1 Tringa solitaria
AAGATTTTTCCTAATCATTATTTTCCTAATGTAAGGTAAGCTCTTTTTCCAGTTTTGTCTGATAAAGATTGAAGCTGGTCAGTTTATATACCTGTGCATAAAGCATCTCACTAGATCATGACGCAGGAGTCACCACAGAGCATATTTATTTCTCTTATTTTTACACTTAGACACTTTAACGATGAACATAGCAAATAAATGTCTATGCAATTGCAGGTATTTTTAAATTTTGTGTCTGTAATAAAGTGTTTCAAAGAAAAATGAAAATCCAAGCTCTGTTGAAGGTATCAAGAACTGTTGTAATTGTAACTTCTAATCAGTGAAACTCACATTGGAGTTGAATTGATATTTGATTTCTAAAAGGCTACATAAATGGAGCCAATCTTCTAAAACCACTCTTCAATAAAACTGATTTCCAGAAGCACTACTTTGGTTTTTAACACAATGTAATCTTAGATATTTTTATTTCTCCTAATCTATAATGGCAAATTTGGGGAATGGGGAATTTTGATTTAGTTTCATATTGTTTTTGTCCTTCCTGGTGTATCATGTCCCCTCTGCCTCCTGTTAACTCATTTTCCAGTTGAAGATTCTTTAAAACAGCGAACAAATCCCTAAGGAGAGAGACTGCTTCTAAGTTCCTTGTTTCTGATGCTATCTAGATAAGGAGATAAAAATTTGCTATTTTTTTTTTTTTTACCTAATATATCATGTGATCTGTTTAATCTAGACTGCATATAGATTTCCAGACTCACTCTGTGCTTCATATAAAGTTAAAATCATACATGCTTTATTCCTGGCTTCCCCATTGTTCAGTTTCTGGAACATGTTGAAATACACACCGTTTATCTCCTGTGCTGAACAACATTTTCTTAAATTACAGTACAGGAGCACACTGCTCTTTTTTGTATATAGTGGAATGCCTTTTTACAGATCAACAGAACTCATAGATTAGGAAGTTCATTATCTATACATTTGGATGTATGTATAGATCTTACACTTAGCTTTTGGCTTGAAATTTGTGCTTAAGTTTCCAATTTTTAAGGACACAGCACTCCAAATAAAAAAAAAAAATAAAAATAATACTTCCTTTACAATGTACAAGACTTCTTCTTTTGCAATTTACAAAGTGAAATAGAACTCTTTGAAGGCCTCCAAGGTAAATCTTGTTAAGTTTTGGAGCGGGGAAAGAGGAAGAAGAAGAAGAAGAAGAAGAAGAAGAAGAAGAAGAAGAAGAAGAAGAAGAAGCAGCAGCTTCCATTAGGTCCTCACAAAAAATATAAGAGTAGTATATAACTTCAACATTCTACTCATATCACAGAATCACAGAAAGGCAGGGGTTGGAAGGGATCTCTGGAGATCATCTAGCCTAACACCCCTGCCAAAGCAGGTTCACCTAGAGTAGGTTGCACAGGATGGCATCCAGGCAGGTTTTGAATGTCTCTAGAGATGGAGACTCCATCACTTCTCTGAGCATCCTGTTCCGGTAGTCTGCCACTCTCAAAGTAAAGAAGTTTCTCATCATGTTTAGATGGAACTTCCTGTGTTCAAGTTTGTGCACATTACCTCTTGTCTTGTTATTGAGAACCACTGAAAAAGACTGGCCCCATCCTCTTGACACTCACCCTTTAAGTATTCATAAGCATTGATAAGATGCCCTCAGTCTTCTGTTCTCCTGACTGAAAAGACCCAAGTACCTCAGCTTTTCCTCATAAGAGAAATCTTCTAGTCACCTAATCATCTTAGTAGTCCTTTCCTGCACC
The DNA here is from genome assembly GCA_026413425.1 of Tringa solitaria. Taxonomy (NCBI): domain Eukaryota; kingdom Metazoa; phylum Chordata; class Aves; order Charadriiformes; family Scolopacidae; genus Tringa; species Tringa solitaria. Next base: position 31,815,390 of record JAOXJM010000019.1, read on the forward strand.
CTCTATAGCAGCTCCCTGTCCTTCTTGAACTGGGGAGCCCAGAAGTGGACACAGTACTCCAGATGTGGCCTCACCGGGGCAGAGTAGAGGGGGAGGATAACTTACCTCAACCTGCTGGCCACACTGTCCTTGATGTACCTCTTCTTGATGTCATTGGCCTTCTTGGCCACAAGGGCACATTGCTGCCTCATGGTCATCTTGTTGTCCACCAGCACTCCTAGATCTTTTTCCACAGAGCTGCTCTCCAGCATATCAGCCCCCAATATGTACTGGTGCATGGTGTTATTCCTCCCTAAAGTGCCAGACCCTACAATTGACCTTGTTGATCTTCATTAGGTTTCTCTCTGTACAAATCTCTAGCCTGGACTCTCTTGTTCGGGTATCACTGTATGTCAGCACAGCCTTCTGGTGTGTCAGCCACCCCTCACAGGTTTGGTTCATCAGCAAACTTACTGAGGATACACGTTGTCCCCTCATCCAGGTCATTGATGAATATATTGAACAGGGTTGGACCCAGTACCGACCCCTGGGGAACACCACTTGTTACAGACCTCCAGCTACACTCTGTGCCACTTGTCACAACCCTCTGAACTCTATCTTTCAGCCAGTTTTCAATCCACCCCACTGTCCATTCATCTAACCCACATTTCCTAAGCTCACCTATGAGGATGCTGTGGGAGACAGTGTAAAAAGCCTTGCGGAAGTCAAGTAGACATCCATCCAGTCAAAGTAGCCATATCAAAGTAGGCTACAGTGTTTAGTGTAGTTAATAACTCATGTGTAAATAAACTAAGTTTTTTACTAAATAGGAAAAAAATAGTAAAAAATCCCCAAACAACAATTGAGCAACTCATGGAAGCAGAGAATTTCAGGCTCAATAACTTGCATCAATGAGAAGCGACAGAGGTCTCCACGGGGTACTGCCAGAGGACACTATATTTGCTGTCATGTATCTCCTCTGCCATGCAACCTAGAAACGCTGTTGCCTCTATACAATTTCCAAGGAATGGAATGTGTGAAAAATTAAATGTGGCCAAGTTATTTTAGCACATGGAGACAAAAAATGCACAACCCTTGGGAAACAGGAGTCCACTGTGTTGAAATACTAGAAGAACTTGTTTGCTTGTCTGTTTTCATAAAACCAACAAAAAGAAAATACGAAAAATTGTCTTGCAAGGAACCAGGAAAGCTATTTCCTAGTCTTACTCCATGATTAATGTCAGGACTCTTTATTACTTTTTGTTTGAAGAGCTATAGAAATAGTGGCTTGTGCATTATTAAAATAATCTAAATATGGTAATGTTCATCATAATTATGGTATTATTTCCACCAAAATAAGAACAGGACTGTACAATTACAGCACATTTAAGACTATTAAATAGCGAGATACTATTATTTTTTTTGGCACTGAATTTCCATTCTGGATTTAGTGCATTCAGATTTTGAAGGAGTAAACTAAACCTTGCATTTTCTGTAAATGGTGACAGAAAGGCAAAAAGCTAATATAAAGAAAATGCAGAGAAAACAATCAGAGCCGGAGAATCTTTAATTGGTTTAAGACTGTCCTGTTTTCATTTTATTTTAGACATCTTGCAATGAGATCATGCCTATGTGAAAAAAAGACATTGTACTATAAAATGTGTCTAATTTTGCAAGGACAATGTATGATGAATATCTCCACTATATGGTTTACATGATGAATTTTCTATCTTGTCTACTAATACACTCAATTTGTGTGTATGGGTGAATGGCAGAGAGTTTTGGGGTTTGGGGTTTGTTTTCCCCACTTGTTTGTTTTTTTCCTGAGCTAGATCTCTGGATTTTCTCTATTCTATACTAATTACTGTAAAATGCCAAAATATGCTTATATTTGTAATTATGTCTTGCCAAAGAATCCTCAGTTGCCAAACATATGCATGTCCCAAGTTAGACAAAAAAAGTTGAAATCTCTACAGCACAAAAATGAAGATGACAATTTGGTACAAAACGGTTACTGTGTGTTTCAAAACAGGGAGGAAAAGTCACCTACAAAATTTCATTTTAAGAGCAGAAAAAATCTCTAATTTAAGACATTAAAGTTTTCATAATCCACCTGGGATGAGATAAACATGATCCTGAATACTACTGAATGCTCTTTTAAAGGCTAAGTGACCTGGGCCACGGCAGCAGGCCACTGTTGTAGTGGTCACAGCAGTGACTCCAGGACAGAAGTACAGAATGTTTCAAGTGCTAAGAAATACTACCTTGCCATAGATTGCATTTTTTTTATTAGTAAACAAACTTCATGAAAATGTAGAAAATCAGAATATTTGATCCACACTTATAAAATTCTCTTCTTCAGGAATTTCAGAAACACCCAAAGGAGGTTAAACTATACTTATGCCTGTCTGCAATTCCCTAATCCTTAGGCTCACTATTGACTTGCCATAATACGTGGTATAAGAGCTATCAGAAGACTACATTTCTTTATGCTCCCTGTCCTTCTTGGACTGGGGAGCCCAGAATTGGACACAGTACTCCAGATGTGGCCTCACCAGGGAAGAGTAGAGGGGGAGGATAACTTCCCTCAACCTGGCCACACTGTCCTTGATGTACCTCTTCTTGATGTCATTGGCTTTCTTGGCCACAAGGGCACATTGCTGCCTCATGGTAATCTTGTTATCCACCAGCACTCCTAGATCTTTTCCCACAGAGCTGCTCTGCAGCATATCAGGCCCCAGCCAGTGATCATTTTATGAGGTCACTTCCTTTCCTCTGAAAAATGGAATAATCACACTGACAAGCCCCTCCCCAACCTTACAAGAGGTACAGTATTTTTCATATTGTGTCTATCAAAGAAATGCAAAATTGTTGGCAAAATCCGCCAAGTCAGGCAAGAACCATTCCTTAAAGAAAATTCAAAGAAAAGAATTACAGAGAATTATTGCAATAGAAAGGTGGTGGACACTTTCAATAGCTGTTCATTTTAGCTGAAGATAAAAGTATGTAGAACTTCAATGTATAAAATGCAGTCAGACTACATGGTTCTTATTTGCTGTACATAACAAGGTAATAAAGATAGAGGAAAAGACAAGAAGACATAATTTTGAATTTTCTAACTGAGGAATTCTTGTCTTTGACTTTCAAATGTGATGAGCTTTGATAGACTCTGTTCACTTCATCCCACCTGCAGTTTCTTGGATTCACGCCTTGATTTGTGTCAACTGACTCACTGATTTTTTATCAAGGTGTTCAAATATACAGTGCTTTCGTTAACCACTGAAGTTTTCTGTCTCATTGCGCCAGACAGAAAAGCCCACTAAGCTGTCATTACTTCTGAGTTCCTGTACTTCTGTGGATGAGGGCTAGGGTGGCGATTGATTTATCACTATTTTAATAGATATTTGACCTGTGAGTCAATACAAATGTTTCACTCAGTAGTGGCAGAGGCCAAATGATCCAATTTTGTGAGCACAATGGACTAATACAGGTGTGCTAGTTTTTCCTGATTTCCTAAGAGAGTTGTTAGAATTTTCCATTGCTTGATATGTACTAATCTTACTTAGTAAGTAATCTTACTTAGTAAATTCTTAGTTAAGAAGTCTCAAGATACCACTTAAGTTAATATCAATGAAAAAAGCCCTAAGAGCCTAGCATCACTCAATTGTTCCTTAAGTACTATCCAGATGAATTTACCACAAAATTAAAGAAAAAAAAATATAGTTTACCGGTATGTATAAATTTCCAAGTTTTTTATTTTTAGCAAAAAAGATGTTAATCTTACTCAAGAGTATTTTTCAAGTTTCAAATGCCTTCTATTCAAAACACTCAAGATGATTTTAAGAATTTTATAGGTTAAACCATACAGGTTAAGTAAAAATTAAAAAGTATATTATACCCTCTTTTAATAAGGAAGCAACTGTTCTGAAAGAACAACATGAGGTCTCATGGATCAGGGTGAGGCTCACTTGTATGTTGTTCCCCAGGTACTTCTGCTTGCTGTCTTGGAGGCAGGAGGGACATTTGCTTGTTTCCAGTTCTCTGTCAGGTCCTGCAGTTCATCTTCCCTTGTTGGTTTCTTGATTATCTGTGTCAAGAAACTGTCGGTAATGGACTTCAGACACCTCCTGGATTACTTGTGCCTTGCTGTATTGTCCCTCCAGCATACATTGGGGTTGTTTATTTCTCACAAGAAGGTAGGGAGGGGCCTGTGAGTGTGAGGCTTCTTCCAATTGTCTGAAGAAGGCCTCATCTGCTTTTACTTCCTCATCAAAACAGTCTGTCACAGACACCTGTAACAATGTCTGCACACTAACTTGGCTGGCCCATCACCTGATCAAAGAGAGAGCTCCATAAATCCTGCTGTTCTCCTACAGAAAGGGCAGCACTCCCATCTTACCTTCCCAGTCTGTCCTTCCTAAAGACCCTGCATCTATCCATGGCAGCACTCCAGCTTAAGTCCGTAGTGTTTACATCAGCCCTCTGCTTGCCAACTTTGTCCACTGTTTCCTCACTGGGTTGTTGGCCATTTTCTCCCTCCCTTCTTGTTTGTAGTTTAATGCTGTCTTCTTGAGGTTATCCAGCCTGGTTACAAAGACTCTTTTCCCTGCTTGGTCAGTTGGATCCCTTCTCTTCCAAGCAATCCTCAAAGAGATCACATGGTCATAAAAATCAGAACTCTGGTTTCCAACACTAAATGTGCAACCAGCTTTTGATATTCAAGACCCATCTACTCCTCCCCAAGCCCTTCCCATTCACCAACAAGACCTAGGAGAAACCACCAGGCACCAAGGTCTTCATTGTCGTTCCCCAGAGATATATGGTCACTCCTTATGAGTTCCTAGTCTTCTGGCCATATTGCTAGTTCCCACATCGGGAAGAAAGGTGGAATAATAGTCTGTCCAACTGACAAGCTGGACAAACCTTGTCAGCCTATCCATGATGCCTTGGATCAAAACCCCGAGCCTTCTAGGAGGCTGAGTCAGCAGAACAACCTCTGACACTGAAGCAGGGAGTCTTTTACCACCATTTTTTGCCCTATCCTGTCATAGTGCTGTCATAGGTCTGAGGCACATGCAGCTCAGAGGCTTTGTTGGGTAGAAGTCCCTGCCCTTGCCCATCCTGGGTGTCCTGAACCTGGTCTGTGAGTTATAGAAGCAGGTGGAGCAGAATCAGTTGTCTTGGTGCCAGAGCTTGCAAGCTCCCAGCCATTACCAACCATTTCCCAGCCTGACAAGCACAGGTGTTGTCTGCCCCTACTTGGTGCAGCGGGATGTTCAGGCTTTTGTAGAGCAGTGGCTCCTTTTTATTATTCCTGATGCTGTGTTGTCCACTGATCTCCTCTCATTTACTCATTATTCCATTACTCGTGTTGCAGACCCTCTACCAGTGCACGCCTCCTACCAGTGCTGAGAGTACTGCCTGTGATCCCTACAAGAGGTCCCAGAGGTCACTGCAGCCCCTGACCTGCAGAACTACAACCTCCTAATGGAGCTTATTCTAGCTAAAGGCTTCTGTTTCACCTGGGGGCTGCCAGGGGATCCTGCACCAATGTGCATGTCCGCTATTGCTGAACATATAAACTTAGTCCCTAGAAGAATTTCTGCCTCCACTTCTGCACAAAATGCTGCCTCTGAGTGGTGTCTCTGTTAACTGAAGTAGATGTTGATTAAAGACTCTCCCCAGCTCTTAAAATCTAGCCTTGTTAAACTCTGATGTTGTGAAAGATACTTGCATTCAGGGACAAATCATTGGCGCTAGAAACTACAGGTTTTTAATTTTTTCCTTAATTCATAGAAGGATAGTCTTACAGAATATTGTTGTATTTATCTCTGTATTCAAGTATTATGTCAGAAAATGCATTTTATTTGTTCTTACAGAAACTTTGAAAATGTGTAGTGACAGAAAACACAAAATCAAATTAATGATAAATTACTGTAAATTAATATGTTTCAATTCCAGAAAAACATAAGCATTAAAGGAATTAATAAACAGTCTCTCAGAATCTTTAGACTTGTGATTGAAGAAAGGAGAAACAAAGACCTGCTAGACAATGTTGTTTTGAGGAAAATCAGAAGAAAGAAATGAAGTCTTAGAGTAGTCACTGCAATGATTTATGTAGTCAAGACAACAAAAGTCTTACAATGAATGCAGAGACTGTTTCTTCCCACAGGGGTCTGTTGCTGAAATGAAACTTTATCCAATCAACAGATTAGTAAGATTTTCTGAAGGTAAATATATAAAACTAGGAATTGAATTAAACGCTGAAATAGCTATAAATCCATAGAGAGGAAAATATTCAAATGGTAAAATAATTATGAAAAATATGTTCTCAGAAAGACAGAAATTTTGAAAGAAGAAGCTGAAATATTCATTTTTAATGAATATAAACATATTTGCCACAAACAACAGATTCTCAGGCAGTCATATATATGTTGTCAGGTACATTAATCAATAGTTGCTGTCTAGTCCTCTGTGCTCAACAGGAACCAGCCATCATCAACATACCCTTGCTGTTGTCTACATATTCTGTTTTTCTATAAAGATCTATGACTATTTGAAGAAATTCAGTCCCAGATAAAAAAACCTGCAACTTACATGAATCCAAAGTGAGTCAAGAAATTTTCAGAATTTGACTGGTAACATTCTGCCTATCCAGCTTCAGAAGAAGGACTATAGATTTTGTCGAGTACTTGAAGAATTACTCAGGTCTTAGAAAAACATTCATTTGCCATCAACAGAAGAGCATAGATGCAAACATCTCAACATGTAAATAGCAGGAATGCATATTAAATCAGCCCGTAGTAGCCTTACTGATACCTCCTTAGAATACACTCCATTTTTAAAATTACATAGGACAAATATGAAAGCAAACAAACCTCCAAAGACAGAGGCATGTTTATCAGAAGTAAGTTTCTGGTTTACACTTCCATTACTAAAAGAGAGAAGGGAGTTCACATTCTGAAAAGAATGGAAGGCATGATAGATTAAACAATTGGTTCTTTTGGAGTGCTTTTTATGAAAAAACTTTGCAGAACAATTAACTGTAAATCAAACTGTGACCAGATTGTGTTAGAAGAACAGATGATGCAACTGGCTTTTCATTTCTGGGGTCTTAGATTTAGTATCCTAAATCATAAGTATAGATGAGTAATTTAGTCACATTGTAGCATTCATCTGTTTTGCCCAAAGTTCATCTGGAGCTATTTAAACCTAAGTGTTGAGATGAGGTATGAGAGTCTGACATTAATAATCACATGCAATTATTTATGTGACTCTAGCTAACCCTTGAAATCCTGGTCTTAATTTGGGAATTAGTCAGTCTTCCAAAAGTTTTAGTCATGGGTATATTACTTCTAAGTTTTGGGCACAGTTGTATTATCAGATTAAAGATACTAGTCCTCCAGTCTACAAAAGCTCCAGCCTTCTTTGAAGATGTGGCTAAAGATGAATAGGATACATCTGATACCAATATACTGAGTTTTGTTTAAAGCCTAAAATATTGCCATAATATAGCCATTTTGAGTTTCTATTACATATTGTTTACCTTAATTTGCATTAGGCTTACTCTATATTAAGTAGGAGAAAACTGAATGGTTTTTAGTTAGAAATAGTTAGAATTGTATTAATACTGCCAAATAACACATTTTCAAACTCTTTTAAGCCAGTATTTGTTGAATTAAGTTGTGATACTGAATGTTTATTCATATTTCCACTACAGATTTATTGGCATATTTATGACTTAGGATATCTGGGGCTTGTTTTCACTGATCTTACTTTTAGAAACCCCTATTAAGGCCTCACTATTGAGAAATGATTGTACCAACTGAGATAAAATGTGAAGACACTGTCTTGAAAATATTCTATGGCTTTTGTAGATTCTGCATGTTGTTTTTTTCTGGGATTTGCAACTGAAAAACAGAGTTTATAGTCTAGCCCAGAGCCTGTAAAGCACATTAACATTCAGGGAAAATATCTTCTTTTCCAAATCTAGAAAACAGCACTTTTGAACTGATTACTTAATTGCTTCATACATCCACAAATGAAGATATTACTCTTCAGTACAGCTGGTCACAAATGCAATGCAAACCAGCCCTTCCCATCGAGCTCCAAGAAAAGAGCTATGTTTTCACTGAATGTCTCTGTATCATATCAATGAAATAAAATTTTGTCCTGTGTGTACAATAAACATACTACAACAAGTAAGACATTTAAACATACAACATTTTCTGTGAATATATTTTTTTTAAAATTCAATGGAAAAACTGCTCACAAACTTAATTATTAGGAACATTTGCCTTTATCAAATTTAAACTTAAATTCCTTAATAAATACACTTAAAAAATAGGTTCCTTCTATAGCAAAGTAACACTGTTTAAATGAGTGGTTGGAGTCATAGAGAATGAACCTTATACAGAGGCAAAATTTTACTAAGCAAACTGATTCAATGAAGCAAAACATTCCTGCTTTGCAAAGAAATGAAACCATTTCCTGGCTCCTATGGAGTCCCTTCTGAGAAAGCAATGCTCTTACCTGTAATCTGGCAAAACAGAATACTAGCTATCACATTTCCTTTGAGAAGTTCTTGATTTCCATGTATGCCACCTGGTTTTAATAGTGATGTAAATATAGCACGGATAAGCTTCTCTGAAATTAAAAATTCTTTCTCACCCCCTGAAGACTCTGGGTAAATACCAAAGCAACAAATGCAGGTAAAGTGCTGAATCAAGCAGATAAACAAATAAGAGCTGAAAACTAAGGTTAGTTAACCTAACAGGAAACAAATGTCTGGAAGTTTGGTTAAGGATTTATTGTTATCAAAAAGAGCGAAGACTGCTAATTATATATACCTCAGTATATATAATAAGGCTGTTATTATTCCTTTGAAAGCACCTTTCTGTATATTAAATATAGACAGTACAAAAGAAAAAGATGAAATAATAAATACATAATTTAAAGAAAGTTTTCCACGGAGCAGAATTGTTTACTCAATCTGTCACAACTCTCCCGTTGGCTACCAAGGGAGGAACTACTATAGCAAGTACCATGCTTTCCTAGAGACTGCCTAACATGCCCTCACTTAGGAAATCTCCAGTCTTATTCTCCTAGTAATTGTCTGAAGAAGTATCATGCATGCAGTCGTCTGGAAAAAGGGACAATATTTTGTGTATTCCTTTTTTTCTTTAGTATTTATTAAAAGGCCTAAATAATTGCAGTCAAATCGACTTGTATATAGAATAAAAAAAAATTAGTTCCTACAACAAAGCTGGTAAGAACTTAGGCAACATTTGCTTTTGAGTTGGATTTTGGTACCTGCATACATTATTTTAAAGAGAGAAATGGGTTAGAACTCACAAGAGTCTGGTGGTTACAGATTAAGACTGAAATCTGGGATACGTCTTACTTCACTAGAGCAGAAAGAGCTGGGGGAAACCTCCAAAAGAAAAAAAACCACATCTCAAACCAAAAAGCTAACCTAAATGAAAACAAAAACCATCTAAGTTAAGAAACAATTTAAAAATGAAGAGAGTTCAAAAGACAGCTGTCTTGCGCTAAAGTAAATAAAACAAAAGAGTTCACTTTTAGCTGCTAACTTTAGTGTGACTCATGACTTTTGAATGGCAAGTTATTCCTTTGAATACTGTAATTGTATCAATTTTAACACCTATAAAAAAATCTCCTCTTAACTCATGAAACTGTAATATTTATTGTTCTGGATCCAATGCCTCATTATATGTGAATCTAGGGTTCTCAGTAGTTAAAAAAGAATAAAAAAAACCTTCACCTCAAAACAAAGAAACAACAAAATGCAGACATTGCATCATAATTATTTAAGTCATTTATTCTATATGACAACAGTAGTATTTCAGATAGGGAATTGACACCTACTTGCCAAATGTTCATTGTTTCTTAGGATTTTTTAGAATTGAATAAGTATGCAGCTGTTTGCAACTCATAATTTTCACAAATTATTAATTAAAAATCAGCAATTTCTCCTTGCAGAAAAGTCAACAGAGACCAAAGATGGTCTGGGATTACTATTCAAAGGCAATTGCCAATATTATATTCTAGAGTTTTTATTCATGTCTAGATTCATGAAGGGTTACTGATAGTTAGGCAGTTGAATGCCTTTTTCTGTTGCATTAAAACTGGGAATTCTCAGTCAACCAAATGATTTGCCAGTTCTTTCCTAACTTCGTAATAAATGGATTATTCTTGTAAAGAATTTAGGTATATGACATTGATTTAGTTTTACAATTACAAAAACCATGTAAAATTATTAAAAATTGCCTGTAGAAATTCTGATGCAAGTATTAAAGTACTTCACTATTGCAACTACCACTACTTCTCTTTACAGATGTATATTTTTTTTCAATGCCAAGAAGCAGCAGGCAAGGGAATGCCACAAATCTGAGTATGTCAGACAATTCTTTACTGAATAGCAAACAATACACCTGCACCTAACCATGGGTAAAGACTATTTGACTTTCTGAAGTATGCCTTCTTGGCAATAGACAACCTTTCTCTGACACCTCCTCATAGACATCCCAATCATGGAGGATAACTCTTACAAGCAGAAGCAATATTTGTGATCATGTTTTGGTGTGAGTCTTGCCATGTAAGAGACTTAAAAATATATCTATTGCTGATAGATACTTAATTATTTGGGCCAATAATGTGCTTTGGTTTTTAGGAGACTATTGATTAAAAGTGTATTTCCTCTTGCAGAAAAAAATCGTTGAGTGGCCAGCTCATGTGAACTGGAAGTGATAGGAGCTTTCACTAATAAAGGAACTCTGCACTGTACTTCTTTGTAATAAGGAAGTGCAGGTGCTATTTGTCTGTATTCTGAAAAGAAGAGAAAGAGAAGGAGAAGAAGAAGAAATGAAGAGAAGATGGAATGTAGGCAGGCAGGAATTCAGGAAAGGAAGGAAGATTAGTGATTAAAAATTTATTACAATGCTAATAAATAAAGAAGATGAATTAAACAGAGACAGATTTGACTTTGTATTCTCAATAACTAATCAATATGACAAAAGAATATGTACTTTCAATACAAAAACTGGAAATATAATTGTCGTCCAGAATAATCTGTTAGATTTTCAAATTGACCAGGCATCATTCTCTGTTTCTTTTCCTCCATCTTCTGCTCTTAATTCTGATGACAAAACTAACATCTTTCTCAGTTTTCAGATTTTGTCCCTAAACTACCTTCACTCTCATCCAGGCTGTTGCTCTCTTCTCCTTCTCTACCCAAATAAAGATCCTAGCTCTTTTAGTATTTCATACATGTACTACATATCGTTTAGATGAACATCTCAGGTCATGGAATAACAGAGTCCTGCTACTATGGTCAACTGTGCTATACAAAACTTCTCATAAAAATATCACTGTCTGTTTTACAGTCTGTTAGATTTCTTTTTACTGAATGCTGTTCTTAAGTCACTGACGATTAGAAACTTTCCCTTTTTCCAGTTTATACATTCTCCAGGGAAGACTCATGTCTGTGTATTTATGCACTAGCAACTTTTGCTTTTCCTCTAAACCTACTGTTTGTACAACATTGAGCTTTTTTTTTTCCCCTCAAAGTTAAAGGAGTTAAGATCCTTCCTTCAATATACATTTTTCCTGTACCTTTTAAAATAAAGTCTCAACAGCTTTTTCTCTAAGACTACAACTCTACCCAGAGCTCTAGCTAAACTTCTGACCAGCACCAACAGGAATGCAATACTCCCCCATTCATTCCATTGTAATTTTTATTTGCCTTTTCTTTAGCTGCAACAATCATGTTGTGATGTTTAATCAATAAGGATGTCTTTTTCTCTTCTATTGTTTCTGGGACTCTAAAAAGGAAATTCCTTCAGTTTTCTTGCCAACAGCTTGTCCAGCGAGTTATTGTTAGGCTGCCTATTTTTTTGAATGAGATCATGAGTCCACTCTATATGTGACCTAGAAGACCAAATGACATCAATCAAGATTTCTGCACAATTCATATCGGATTAACTGTTTAACCATGACATAATGAACCCTGTTATGTCATGGCAACCTTTAGCATGGAGATGTAAGGGTTTCTCAAGAGAGTTTTTAAATTATTACTGTTTTCTTAAAAAAACAAACCAGCATATTTTGCTCAAGCCTCACTGTTAAAAATCTCTGCACCTCCGTCCTGTCTCAACCTCTAGCCACCAGGAACAATAACATCCCCAAAAAGAAAGCACACGTATACAGCCTGAGGCAGACACACACAATGGAAAACAAAAAAATCTATCTAAAGGTTAAAGTCTGCAAAACAGCTGAGTAGAAACTACAATAACACAAGTATAACAGACATCAAGATATTGTAGTATTACACAGAAGTAATCACTCATATATAACGTTAGACCTCAGAGTTTCCTAAAATAAGTTCTCTTCAAGTTGCAAAGATTACTTTCAAGTTTGGTACTTAAGTCTCTCTTACTTAAAACAGAATGCATTGTTTACAGTTTATCAGTGTAATTTAAAAGTGAACAAACAAGTGCATGACTTCACATTTTGATAACTTTATGCTTACTAAGCCAATGAGAAGGACAGAATTCTAGATTTGTCTAGAGGTGGAAGCTTGATGAGAAATGGAAGCATGGATGCCACTGTGGAAGTACAGGGGACACTACACTTCTGTGGTGTGTGGGGACCCCATCACTGTCATGGAAGTGTTGTTGCTCCTAATACGCTTTTATCTGGTACAATGTGGATAAAGTGTTCAGTATCAGCAAGGTCTTGTGCTGTTAGCTCTTTCTGATCATCCACATGGGCACCAGTGATACTCTTGAGCTGACCTTTAGTATGGTAACAGTGACTGTAGGGCTCTGAGAGTGACATAATGGCATATCACACACAGGCACAGGTGGTATCTCCTTCATTTTTCCAATGAAGGTGATCTACCTCAAGTGCACTTATGCAAATGTGAGACAGGAAGAATTAGAAGCACGTGCACAGCTATACACGTATGATTTCCTTTAGATTTCAGAGCTGTGGTAAAGACAGCTCTCATGACTAGACCGTGGTGATGGATGGAAGAGGGCTTTCTAGGAGAGACAGGCAGGAAAGGTGAACTGGACATGTGGTGCACTAGCCTAGTGAGAGAACTAAATGCTGACAACCAAGGATGGTTGGTGTGTCTATTGAGTACTTGTAGGTAAGGATAAGAGGACAGGTGACTGTGATGGAGAGCATAATGAGTGTCTGCTACAGGACACCAGATCAAGAAGAGGACATAGATTAAACCTCTTCAGACAGCTGAAGAAAGGTGTGTAAAACTGCAGGCCTTTGTATCAAAGGAGACTAGCTACTGTAACATCTGTGAGAAGGGTAATGTGTCAGTCAGAAATAATACACACGATTCTGAGCTAACTATACAAGTCATTCTTCTAGACCTGTTGTGTATGATCCCATTGGTCCAAGAGCCCCTGTTAAGCTCAACCCTGTGCCTTTAGCTCCTGCCTGAGATAATACTGTAGGTATATGACTGCCAGCTCTTTCTCCATCTCTGTCTCCTGGACGGGCTTTGAACCCATGCTTTACAAGTGTTGTTTCCAGCCCTGATTCTGTCTCTTGCTTCTTCCTGGACTCCCTGGATGGGTCCTGGATCTCGGTCATCCTTTGCCTGAGACTGTCAAGGGATTCATTGTCATCACCATCCTGTTCAGCTGATCCTGTTAGGGGCAATGTGGGGTTGTGGCTCAAATCCCTGTTTGGCTTGGGGCCACCTCCAACTTCTGGTTCATCCTTTACTGAGGGCAGCCCTGCTTTTACAGTGCAGTGATGGCTGATGGCTCCGATCCTTCCTGAACAAAGCGGATGTGGCTCAAAAGATGAAGAGATTCTAGTGTTTAATATCCTGAACAAGCTGGAACAGTTAGCATACACACAAGAAAAAGCTTGGAAGGCTGAGTTTACTCAGCCTTGGGATGAAAAGATTTTTGGGGGAGATCTAACTGCTATCCACAAGCACCTGTTGTGAAGGTGTACAGAAGACAAAGACAGTCTCTACTCCAAGATGCACAGAGTGAGCTAATGAGCGTAAGGTGCAACATGGGATGTTTTGGTAAGAAGTTAGGAAAAACTTTTAAACATCAAAGTAGCTGAATACTGAAAAATGTTGCACAGAGAGGTTGTAGAGTCTCCATTCTTGGAGATAGTCTACCAACTGAGCCTGAGCTGGGCCTGACAAGGCCTGATAGATCCAGACCAGCATGCAGTAGGGGGCTGATAAGATGATCTCCAGTGATCCTTCCCAAAATGCATCATTCTATGATTCTTTGATAACACACATTGAAAGTAAACAGTAATTTCTGAATTTCATTATGTCAGAAAATTATTTATTATCAAAATCTAATAAAATAAACCTTTCTGAAGCTTAATTCTGCCATATCATCTGAGACTTTTAACAAGGAACTGCATGGTTTAGTCTAGTTTTAATGTTCTTGATCACAATGTTACTTTCCATACACTGAAAGCCTCAGGCATATATTGTAAAATAAACTAATGGCTATTTCCTTTTGAACTAAATTACAGTGCCTTATACTGTATTTATACTAAAGATGATTTAGACCAAGATAAGCATTGTTCAATGAAATGGAAGAAATTTTATTACAAAGTAGGATTATATTACTATTAGGGTTAAAAGAGAGACATTCAGGTCCTTAATGTCTTGTTTATTTAGTGTTCAGAAACAGTTTTAGTGCATACCAAGTAATGGTTTTAGGATGTGGCATGTTGCTAACATGAAAGTTACTACAAACACTATACTTATTTGTACATAAGTAAAAGTGAGTCTTCTTTAAATGGATCATGATGTAAGCCATTGCATGAATCTTGCCTTTCTAACCCAGTCCTTACAAGAACTGATAGTTACATTACAACTGTCTGCAATAACTATAAGCAGGTAAGAAAGTAGGTAAAGTAAAAACAAAAAGAAACTCGAGACTCATGTTCTGTGGACAAGACATTGCTGAAGCAAAAAGCTGACATTGAATTAGTTTCCACATGGATTTTCTTGGCCTAAGAATTGCGTAGATGAGTGGTTAATATTGGGAATGTATATTTACATGACAGTGTCAAACAGTTCAAGATTCATCTATCATTAATAGAAACCTCAAGTCTAATCTTTTTGTGTTGTACTATGGATAATTCCATTTAGACAGGATGATTCTGTCAGCCTACTATGTATATCTTACAGCAAACTTATTAGTGCAATTACATATTTCTCAGTCCAGGATCTTGCAGTTTGCAGCAGAGCTTCCCAGTTCTAGAGTTAATGGAATTTACATGCCTTAATTTTTATTCTATGTGAACTATATAAGTAAGAAGAAATGTTTGGAATAAGGTAGTTTTGGTAGGACACATATTTTGCCTCTTAGCATAGAATGGAAAATATCTTTCTCAGCAATGGAGGATGTTGAGGAACTTCATGGTAACAAGTATCTAATTTGTATCTAAAGGAATTGCTCTTGTAAATCTATTTCATTGACAAGTGTTAACCAAACATGCTTTCATTTAAAAAGTGAAAAGATTCAAGAATAAAATAAAATTTGACCTAAGACTTAGTAAGTGTTAAAATATCATTTATATAGCATGTTACCACTTTATTTGCAGTTTCACAAAACAGTGTTTCTAGATATTTAACCAAATGGTGAAATTTAAACACCGTACATAGTGATTTGGATAATTGTTCACATTCCTCATCCTGGGAATACCAAAAGCATTTGAGGCTTTAGGCGTTCTTCTCTCATGAGAACCAAAGTCCTGGTTCACTTTTTCTAAACCACAAAATCTCCTAAACTATTTCCCAATTAGAATTGTTTGCACAGTCAAGCAGCAACAGTTTGGAAGACCCTGTCTCACTTCAGGATATTTATCTCACAGGAATGACTTTTGTATACCTCCCAGACAGACGTTATCCCTTAGCTACAACTGAGTTATAAACATTTATATATTTAATTCTTCAATTACAACTTTGTTCTGCTGATGCTAAGAAGATGCTTACCTTTAAGGACTCTATTTTCCCAGAGACAGATTTGTTTTCACCAAAAAGGTCTCTATAATTTCTGCTGATGAACATAAGAGAATGTATTCTATGGCATAACTTCAGACTCTTGTAATTCAACTTACAGGGAGATCATTGATAGTCACTGCTTGAGCCCCTGAAGTGTCCAAATGCAAAAGAAATACAGACATAGAAGCTATATCAGTTCCCAGGTAGAGATTCTTTGCTTGGTGGCTGTTCTACAAATAGTCCCTCAGTTTACCTTCCTTGTTGGTCTGACTGGATCTACACCTGGATACCAGATGAACACATTCTGCACAGGACTTACATTCATAATTATAGGCAACAATACAGAAGTGAGGACATGAGTTACTGATTTACCAATATGGTGAATAGTGAGATATCTTATCATTGCTCTGAAGTTCTCTTTTCAAGAGAGCCCTTAACTTTGCCTCTACTTTCTCCCCACTTATGAAGCAGTTCCAGAGAATAACACAGAATTATTCTTTGCATTCAACAAGATAGGAAAGTAGTCATTTTCTTTATAATTAGATTCATTTCACCTGCTAGTGTGCAAGGATTTCTTCCTTACATTGCCTCATTAGTTTGTGTTCAACTTAAAACAAAGGGTGAAAAAGGCCTCAAGAATGATAGTTCATAGAATGAATTAATTTTCCATTGAAGGAAATAAAAAAGAAAGATTAACTATCTATATGTTTAAAATTTCAAGATTGATTACAAAAAAAAAAAGTAAATAAAATTCAGACACAAGACCAGTAAATTAAGACTATAGCAGAATAAAAAGATCAATTTCAGATTTTTTTTTAATAACATTAATGATTATTCTTATTATGTCTCCAGGAGACTATTAAATGCTCATAAAGGTGTAGAAAATCTAAAACATCTGGAACATAATATTCTGCTCTTCCATAATTTATTCCGCATGTAAAAATGAGATCCCACACAGCATGTGTGGTGTGCCAGCAGGGTTATGTTGTGCAACCAGTGAGAATCAGGTTTGCAGACTTCATGCTCTGGTACAAAATCTGTAGTCTATGAGAAACTGTCAGCTGATTACTCACAAAGGATATTAACATCGATGATTTAACTTCCCTAGGTATAAATCTGATGATGAATTACGATTCTAATAGAAAAACATATGTGCTATTGGATCTCAACTGTGCAAAGGTAAGAAGAAGAAACAGACACATTTGACACACACACAAAACATATAAATAAGTTAAGAGAACTCTCTTCAGGTAGCAGACAGCATACTATTTTTTGTTTTTATTCATAAAAGATTCTATCACACAAAATGTGGGTTTTAGTATATCTTAAATTCTCGGCAGATACAAAGCCTGATTTTGGACAAGCTATTTGTGTTAATTGAAAAATGAAGAAGGAAATATTACTAACAATATTGAAAGGTCTATATAATTTTGAAAGAAACATTTCTAAACTGATTTGACTGTGTAAATTGGTTACCATTAGGGGGTAACTGCTAGAAATCCTTAACAATATAAAGTCTCAGTATGAAAGCAGATACATTGTACTACAGGACTGAGAAATAAGTCCTATCTAAGCCTGAAAATGCTGTTAAGGAGTACTTTTGCCACAGGAAAGGCAGAGAAAGAGATACTACCCAAAGGATTAAATTGAAACTGATAAAGCCTGCTGCTCTCTTGTGAGAAGAAAACCAGACTAAACTAATAACCAACATTTAACCTAGTAAAAGATTCAAAATAAGGAAGTTAGCTATTACAATGAGGACAAAGAAACATAGTGAAGAAATGAGAAATCTG
>JAOXJM010000019.1:31911132-31923461 GCA_026413425.1 Tringa solitaria
GGGAAGGGAAGGGAAGGGAAGGGAAGGGAAGGGAAGGGAAAGATGAGGACTAATTTTGGTAATTTAACCAAGCTTATCCAGTCTATATTAACTAGTAACTCTTTATTAAATTGATTATATAGTCAAATCAGAATGACACCCCCTGATCTTGCTTTGTTGCAAATCATTAGAGGTTAAGAACCTGGCTTAATGTAGAAAAATACATGTTAGTCTTGCAACAGATTGTCTAAAATTTACTGATGACTTCATAATATGGTTTTAGCATGTGAACCACAAGGAAAATTACAAAAGAACACTTAGAAGCCTCCAATGAATTTCAAATATGAAATGGAAGTCTTCTCTGTGAGTGTCAATTAGAATAAAATAACTAATATTCTGCTACACAGTAATAAGTACAATGTCATTTATTCTAGTGCTGTCATTCTGAAGCAACTAATAACCAGAAATTAGTAGCTTTTATTGGTATAAATTGTTTTGATATGTTATAAACATATATGTTCTCACCTAAGCTTTCCTTCATTCCCTTTACTGTTTTGTTTGTTTTGCAACTGCTTATCAATGCGTGGCATCTTCACAGTAGCATAGTATGAATCTGATAATTAAATGTAACTGCCATTGTAGTAATTTAAAAAAACCAGAAAGAAAATGACCAGTTTTCCTAACAGTTACAACTATTCCTTAATAACAGATGTAATGACATCAGAGATAACAGGCTAGTGTAATTTTTCCTTTCTTAAAATATTTTACTTTACGATGACAGTTATAAAAATAGAAGCAGCAGGATTTAAACAGTTCCCTTCCAGAATATTCAAATATTTTCAACGTGCTGAAAATTGTTTCCCATGAGAGAAGGATGAACAGAAGGAATCCTTTCTCTTCTGTTTCCTATTTGTTTAGCACAGGTGTCAACCAACGTAACACAGTGAACAGAAGGGATAAAATCTCAGCTTCACTGAAGTAAATGGCAAATCTCCCATTGACTTTAACGGGTCAGGGTTTTTCTAAAAGTGTTTTTAAATTCACAGTTGCCAGAGTGTGAGACACCACTGAAGAGTGGTGTCACTCCTCTGGTGTGAGATGAAGGCAGATTGGATGTACATGGTAGTCAGAGCAGAACATTGAACGCTGCTGCTTCATGGCAAAGTTAATATGCTGTAGAGTGCAGAGCTCCTCCAACCAAAAACAATGCATAATTTCTTTCTTTCATTTGACATTGTCTCATAAATAAAAGATAAGAGGATGATGAATTATAGTTTGTAAACATTAGAGCCAAATAATCATCATTGTTTGCTAATAAACTACAATGAAAACTGATTCATACAAACCAGAAGCTGTACTGCAGCAATAAATATCTAGGAGGGCATTGTGTGTTAATAACAATTATTATGTTAGTTCTTTGAATATCAATTTCTATTTGCGTAGTTGTTAGCTAGAAACCAATGGGGAAATATTTCAGCAGGTTGAAACAAATCAGTCTGTCAACAGCTCACTTTTCTGCCATATTTAATGTTCAAAACATTTCCACTTTGCCATGATAAATCACCCTGCTTGACAAATGTGGAAGACTAAAAGATAAAATTAAATATGTTGTTACAAAAATTTAGAAACTTATCTTGATATCCATTTAAAATAGGTATTACATCAATAC
Source organism: Tringa solitaria (assembly GCA_026413425.1). Classification (NCBI taxonomy): domain Eukaryota; kingdom Metazoa; phylum Chordata; class Aves; order Charadriiformes; family Scolopacidae; genus Tringa; species Tringa solitaria. The sequence continues at coordinate 31,912,781 of JAOXJM010000019.1, forward strand.
TGAGAAACTCTGCCTTTTTCCTTCTCATTCTTTTAGAAAGCTATTTCTCCAATTTTACAAGGCAATTCTAGTGATATTAGTATTAGATGTTCCATAAAACGGTATAGTTTCTGGCGGGGAAACCTATGAAGGGTGGACTCTCTCTAGCGAATTCCATTGTTAAAACTGTTGAAGCAAGCTTTGCACACACATAATTACCACAGCTGATACAAATTCTACAGTAATTACAGTATTAGAATAAATGGAAACAAATGGCAGCACATCACCTAAGAATTCTCTAGCAGTACAAAGTACAATTGCTGTGCATAGCTTTGTCTAAGCCTTTTTAAGACAGTCACCAAGATTCTGTTAAGTAGCAAAATATCAGCTTTCAGAGTCCTTTTTGACTTCCCAACACAATAGCTGCGTGTTTTGTGGCTGTCTGGAGTTATTTGTGCTTGCCAATACCTTTGAGGCATTGACAGAGTTAAGGACACAATACACACATAAAAATTTTCCTCTTCCATAATTGAAGAAAAGAGGTCCAGCTGACAAAATTCAAAGCTAGAGGGTTGCTATCTCTCTATTACATTTTTAAAAGTTACAAATCCCTGATTACCTCCCCTTTCTCAACTCCTACATTTCTTCTTTCCCAAGATCTACCAGTCCAGTGCAGTTTACAATGGGTGACTGAAAAACCCAGAGGCACAAATTCCCTTCTTATATTTGGAACTCTCTACTTGTAGAATGGCCAGGGTGAATGAAGTTAGATCACAGACTACCAAGAATACATGTCATTCAGCTTAAATGCTACTAATTTTCTAATTATGTACATTAACCCTAAAACATAATATGACCTGTCACAATCAAGCCTATTAGGAACATATGGTTTTCCAAAATCTTGAGTATTACAGTACAATAAACCAAGTAACTTCCTGCTAACCCCCCATCAAGACCCCCCAAATGAATGGAGGTTCATTTAACATTTATAATAAATGCAACTGTCATAGCAAAAAAATACCTTGTATTGCCCAGTTTACTTGCAGACCAACAGAACCTGCAATGTAAAAAAAAAAAAGTCTGCACAATTAGTCACTGAATACATATATATACACACACACACATATATAAACAGAATATTCTTTTAGACCTAGTATATGTGCTTTTTGATAGTGTAAAGACAGGTATAAAAGCAACTAAGCAGTTAAGGATTTCCTTTTTCATGTCTTGAAAAACATTCACAAAGTTCAGCAAGTAACATGTTGACATTAAACTTATATTGTCAACTAATTACTCAGTCTTTTTAGGTTAGCAGTGAGTGGCCTCCCTTCTTGAAAGCTTGTGAATGTTTCAGCAGCCAAACTGCTTTGATTTTCATTTTGTAATATGTTTGAAAATATTACTGCATAATGTAAATACCTTGAGTTGCCCATATCTTAAATGGAAAATAAGAATGTTCTCCCTCCAAAATGATAACAACAAAACATCATGTCTATGAAACTTATATGTTTCCTTGGCCTAGACAAGTCCTAATCACAGATGAAAACCACTCAGCAGTGGGTCTTGGGGGAGTACAGAAGGGAAAAAGAGGTGAAGATCTTGAAAACCAAGGAAAGCCTACTTTTTCTGCCCCCTAAAAGCTCACGTTCCCCTCATGTTTCTTATCTTTCATAAAGTGGGCTTATTTTAATGCTTCTTGATGTAATTTTTTTTTCAGATCAAACTATGTGTGAGCTCAACCTATGTGTAAGAAATCAAACTTTCCAAATTTCAAGCAAATATGATGATCCTAAGAATTCTAAACATAATGTTCAGGACTACATATTCATATCAGTTCCCTTAAGGAGTTTACAGTATTTAATTTCCACTTCATAATTTTAACAATGACAGCATTTGTATTAAAAAAGATAATAAAAAGAACTTTTCTGAACCTGAAATAGTAGCACCAGAAATAAAAGCCTCTCTTTACTGATGGAAATTGAGTTGCCTACAGCAGACTCATTATGACCTCAAATTAGTGATCACATATTTCCTATACATTAACATAATCTAAAACAGCAAGATGCTCAGTTCCTGATTTATTTCCATGACACAGCAATGGAGACAGTGGCTAAAGGCTTTTCAATATATGCGGTGCAATATAAAATTCAACAAGGAGCTAAAACTGCTTTAAAACAAAGTATTTGGCTTCTACTGATAAAAAATATAAGGGCCAAGGTCTGCTTTAGCAGAGTAAATACAGCATATGTGGTCCAAAACTTGTAATTCCACCTTCCCAGGAAAATGTCTCCTAAAACATATTGTTGTTTAAAGAATAGAATACAGATACCATATAGACGCATATATATTAAAAAATTTTAATAAAGACACATCCATGAGTTAGACCATGGAAAAGAGAATTATTCTGTAGAAATTTTATTGCAAAATACGCAGCAGTAAATTAAAAGTTAATTCAAAGTTAATTATATTAATACTTAATAATAACATACTGGGGGAGTGAGGGGGTGGGGTGGGGGAATTTAACCATTGTGCCATTTCCAGGTAATTTTAATTTAACATTACATTTAGCATCTTTACTAGATTTGTCAATTTTAAGCAGGAAGACCTAAGAGCAAAGAGAGAATGTAAAAACCTTAATGGTGTCACAGTGCCAGGATTCTAGATAAAAAAACAGAGTTTGCAGAGTTAAATACGACTTTTCCATAGACCAGAAAAAGACACTTGATCTATGAGACAGGTCAAAAGATTACCAGCAATACAGACTCAAAGAACTGCAAAAGGTCTATAGTCCTTGCAAACCCTTTGTCCATGCATCATATTGGGTTGTTTTGACGCTCAGTTACAGAATTATTTCACTCTCCTTTACAGATCAGCACATCAAACAAAGTGCTGACTATATAATATGAAAGAAAAACCTCTATATAGATGACCTTTAGAGGTTTACAGAGAGGATACTTGTCTTCAGTGTTGGCTTCTAGTATGATTTTAAAAAATATTCATATTTTAGTCCTATAAATTAGTAGCTAATACACATTATTTTAATGTGCACACACATACAAACATGTAGCATCCAAGGCAACTGTGATTTATGGCTCAGAGTCAGTATCTGAATGTATGCAAAATGTATACATACAGACTGAGCCAGAAAGATTTTCAGTGAGCTTAGTAACATATTACAGTATATAACTGTAGGAAGAGAATGAACCATAAATCTTATAATGAGTAATTGTGTTAGTTATGAAAGTCATTTTTTCATGCAGTCCCTATTAGAAACATACAAGCAAAGAAAATGAAAGTTTCTGGAACGAAAAACTTCATGTAAGTGACACTTCATTGAACAGTTGGTGGGAAATCACACCTCCACAACATCTGCTTCAACCTTACAAATAAAATTAATTTAAATTTAGTACATAAATAACTTGCTATGTACATATCAATGTAATCAATAAGCAACAGACTCCTAATCACAACTGCCATTAAGACTTGTAGTGAAAGATAAGAATAAAGAGATAATTGCAATCAAAAAACCTGCTGAGTAGAAATAAATGGCAGTGGATTTTAAACACTGTTAAAGAAAATAAATGTTCAGTGGAAGTTTACTGTAGCAGATGAAGAGCCCCAAAACATGAGGCCAAACCAATCTTCCTCCCCTTATTCCTCATCATTGCTTTTCTAAAGTCTGAAATTCAATTCCTTTTCCCTTGCTGACTTTGTTTTTAGCTTGAAACAAATGTAGACCTAAACCTACCATCAGCTTCAGATAGTCTTTGAAAGAAAAAATAAACTCTGAAGACTCATACATCTTTTTCTTCAGTCCATGCTATCAAACCATCAATTGTAGGTCTTTCTTAAAGTATGTGTTTTCTTGTAACTTTTTAAACTTCTTTTTCTTGCACACGCCTTCCCTATTCATTCTTTCATTCTAAGTTTTCTTTTGAGTTTTCTGCACTGCATAAGAATGTCCTCGTTGCTTGTTTCTTTTTGTCTTCTTTTCACCCAGAGTCCTCAGTACCAATTCCCTTTAACTTCTGATACTCCTTTTTTTTAATGTCTCCTCCCCATAGTCCTTTCAAACCTCTAGGTGAAAAGGTTAACACATGGTCCTACCTTTCCCTAAAGTCACTTTTCCCTTCCTTTCCTCTTCTGGTATTTCTCTTTCACTTCTGTGATGGAGGGTTGACTTGTGGTATTCTTAAAGAATATTCTGTAGCAGAAATCAGTCATGTGTGAAAAAAAGGAAAATTTCGGGAGATGTAACAATATTCCTAACTGATTGCCAGTTTTTGCCTGTCTTCTTCCTGTTCTCTACACTGATGTAATCTTTGATGAGTAAATTAGTTGCCTCTTTTCTTTTCCTGTGGTTGTTCCATCATCTAACTGCTGATTTTCCTCTTTCTCTGGCCTTCTGTCTTCTTTCTGCTCTAGACAATGCTGTTTCTTTTGTATTAGCCCTCATTTTCCTCTGTTCCCCCATATTGTAATCCACATCTTTAGTTTCCTGTAACTCAGAAATGACAAGGTTGCCGCTGGTGTTACTTAATTCACTGTTTTTCTTAATGGTCATGACTGGTTTTTTTAATACCTTCTCTACCCTGTTCTTCACTAGGATAGGAATTTAGGGTCACAGAGGAAAGGCAATGATGGAAATGAAACTTTGCCAGCAGTCAGCCTTTAGTAATCACGTCGTCCCCAACCCAGCCCAAATTCAGGTTTACTCAGTTTCCTGTTCTTGTGTAAAAGCAATACAGGAAGGTTATATTAATTATATGACTTATTAGAAATGCATATATCCCAATCCCAAGATGATGTTACACAAAGATAGTTCTTTCCCCTCTTGAGTACCTTTCACAAATTTATCGGGCTCATGGAAATACTAACCCTTCATTTCAACAAAATGATTCTGCTCTCCAGAAGTTCACCCAAACATCAATAGCATATTCTTTATCAACCCTAAATTCTTAGAGAAGCTCAGAGAACTCTTATTCCAAGAGAAAACAGGATAGGTTCTTCTAATAATTTCTGCTTTTTCATAATTAGGGTGAAATTCTTCCATTGACGACTTATCACTCAGGCACACTAATGACTTCTGTAGAAAACATGACTGAGCATCCTAGGGTACAATTTGCTTCCTGTTTCTGTGTTTACTGAGACTGAAGATTACTCTAGGGAAGGCACTGGATGTGCAGCAGAGAAACTAATTATGTCTGAAAAAGATGCTAATGGATCAACAATAAATAAGCAAAGAATTGCACTCGTATTCAAACACAAATCTTAAGCTAATATAAATATATACATACATAGGTCAACAGTGCGAAAACTTGTAGTATGTATGCTAGAAATAACCCATATGCTATCACCGCTAATATGGCATCTGCTAGAAATTTTAATGCTCCTAGAAGCTTGGGACATGTTTGTAGTTCCTGAACACCCAATCTCAGATTTAGGAAAGAGACAAGCTGTGACACTGAGTCAAGAAGTGTGAGATATAAGTAGTGAAGAGAATAAAATGTTTTTAGGAGACTGGTTACTTCATCATAGTCTTGCTGTGAGGGTACAGCCCCTGAACATCACTTGATACAAATGAAAAGTTTCACTATATGATATCATGGGCATAAAAATTATCACCATTCTTTTGATTATTTTTTTTCCCACAGGAAAAACTATATATCATAAATTAGTTAAAAATTCTTCATTTATTAAAAATTGGACAAGAAGACCAATAACATCTTGGTTTGTATCAGAAAGAGTGTGGCAGCAGGACTAAAGAAGTGATTGTATCCCTGTACTTGGCACTGGTGAGACCACACCTTGAATATTGTTTTGGGCCTTTCACTACAAGAAAGACGTTGAGGCACTGAACTGTGTCAAAGAAGAGCAACAAAGTTGGTGAGGGGTCTAGAGCACAAGTCTTACAAGGAGTGGCTGAGGGAACTAGGGTTGTTTAGTCTGGAGACGAAGAGGCTGAGTGGTGACCTTATTGCTCTCTACAACTGCCTGAAAGGAGGTTGTAGTGAGGTGGGGGTTGGCCTCTTCTCCCAAGCAGCAATAAGAAATGGAGTCAATTTGCACTAGGGGTGTTTAGATTGGATATTAGGAAAATTTCTTCACTGAAAAGGTTTATCAAGCATTGGAACAGGCTTCCTAGGGAGGTGGTTGAGTGACCATCCCTGAAGGTGTTTAACAGATGTGTAGATGTGGTGATTAAAAACTTGGTTTATTGGTGGACTTGGCAGTATTAGGTTAACGGCTGGACTTGATGATCTTAAGGGTCTCTTCCAATATAAGTGATTCTATAATTTTTGTCAACACAAAATATAAGTATTTGTAAATGTCACCTGCATAACTTGTCTGAACATATGCATAAATAAAATTTTATTGCACACATTTAACAGCTATAGGTGATTATCTGACAGCTACAACATTTCATAATAGGGAAAGTCAAACACATTAGACATTTTCTCATTAAAAAACCCCCAAACAACAATTAAATCATCTCCCCCGACCCACCCTACTCCTCAAAGCACAGCAAGAAAACCCACAAAGTGTAATGAGAGACCTTCTTGGTCCACTGAGGAGAAAGTTTATTCCAAAGCTCATAATCTGTTCTGGCTCACCACAACTATGAAAAAAAGCTACAGGTGACCTCACTCTCAAAAAGAACCGGAGAAGAGAGAAATGGAACAAAATGTGAAATGTGGATACTATGGTTATTTACATCCTTACATCACCCGAGAGAAATATAGACTCTTACTCCATATACTTTATAAAAGTAGATGTTATTTCCTTGAAGTTTTGTACTATCTTAAAAGTTGAAAAATGTCCTAGTAAATTCTTATTTCTGTGAGTCAAAATTTAAAAATTTTCCACAAATTCTGTGTTCAGACTTTGTTGGTTAGCTTTAAGTACCTTGATTTAACAAATTACAACTTTAATTAAGTTTTAAAATAATGATACAAGGTAATATTCATAAATATATTGCACGAAGATATATTATGCATATATAATATACCCCAAACTTATATTATACATACATTATATGCACAGGTTATATAACATAACTTCATGAGGGGTTTTAGCTTTCTTTCAGTTTTGTTTTACCCTGGTTAACCTTGAATGAGTAGAAAATGATAGTAAGTCACAACTTTTGCTCACTTGGTCCAGAATTTTGATTCCAACCTTCGTCAAGCATCATCTCTCAAATAAATTGTTAAAGAAATGATTTGCAATCATCCAATCATAAAGTAAGAATTTCCAGTGTTGTATATTGAAAAAGACTTTTTCTCCAGAAATCCCAAAGAGATGCAGTGCTAGCAATGGCATTAGAAGAGAGGTTTTGCTGTGTGAAATAGAGATATCACACATTAAGGAAGCAGAGTGAGAGACAAATCCATAATAGGTAACTATGAGGATTCAAAATTGTCATGAGGTAATATATAATTATGAGATAAATATGAGATACTAAACACGCCCCTTTTCTTTGGTCAGGAAAATCTGGCCTACCAATGGAACCCTACATAATCTCTTTATTCTAGTGCTATTTTGTGCTAGATACATGCCCTAAAAAGTAGTTGTTAGACTATATATGGGCCATTATTACTATGAGAAGGAGAGTCTTTTTAGACAAATGCGTTACTGTAACCATGCTCTACCAGATTGCTGCACACAGTGTATGCTTTTCTGTTTTGACACTGCAGTAGTGTCATAAATATCTTTCTGCAGCTGACACTCACTAGTAATGAAAACTCGAATCACCAAGGCATCAAGTTTTTTACATCAATTTTCACACCCTACGTGTTAGTAAACACAAAACCTTAGTGCATTCTGTTGGGTGCAGTTGTATAGGTGTTTGCAGTGCGGGGTTGCAAGGAAGCAGAGGTTCCCTTGCAGCTGCCAGAGAGGAGCCCACACATGGTCAGGTATTCTGCTGTGCGTGGGACCAATTCTGCAGAAAGGGAAAAGCGTGAGGAGGAAGGAGTGGCAGAGACGAACAGTTATGAACTGACTACAACATCCATTTCCCGTACCCCTGTGCTGCCCAGGGAGAGAACAAGTAGAGGATTCAGGAATTAAGTTGAGTTTGGGAGGGAAGGGGAAGTTGTTTTCAGCTTTGTCTTTGTTTCTCTCCATCCCACTCTGTTGTTAATTGACTACAAGTTAAACTAATTTTCGCCAAGTTTAGTTTGTGCTGCCCTTGAAATTGATTAGTAAGTGACCTCCCTGTCTTTGTCAGGAATCACAAGCTTTCTGTAGTGGGAAGGGGGAGTGAGAGAGCAGCTGGATAGGGGTCTGGGCAGCTGGTCTAGGTCAAACCACCACATAGGTGTTCAAAGCATGTGGGTGCATTACATGTATTTCATTAATACATCTTCCACAAGGAACAACATATCTGAGGACTGGGAGAGCTTGTAAGTGTAAGCTGCCCACCAACTCTTAACTGGTTTTTGGTAAAATCTCTTAAAAGTGTACAGTTCATGCTTAAAATTTCTTTGTTAGAAAGTGAAAAAAAGATGACAAGAGGATGTAGTTTTCAATAAGATAATATCTATAGGAAAAAAAAATCATGTCCTTCATTAGATAAGAGCATAGAATTCAAATTGTAATGAATAAACCATTACCTACTGAAGAGCCATTAATGAACGTAATCTGTACATACAACTTCCTTTTTGATCCAAAAGGGAATTGTCACTTCACATACATTTCTAAATCACACACCTTGAAATATACATAATATGTGTTGAGAGGTACAATGCTGGAGTGTTTCTAAGGTGACCTGTGTTGCTTAAGTCATGAAATGCTGCATTGAAAAATATGGACATGCTTTAAAAACAAACAAATAATTAAAAAAAAAAACACTGAAAGAAAAAACCTAATACAGACTGTCTATCATGGGTATGGAATAAAATTAACAAATAAAACTAAGCCAGAAATATCAGGAAATACTGTAGAACAATAGCAATAATAAATAATAATAATAAACAATAATAATAATTGGACTAAACTCCAAATATTTACTCAAAAAGAAGGGAAAGAAGAAGGTTCAATATGTATAAGTACTAGTATAAATACTGCTTACTAAGTTGCTGGGCAATAGCTGTCAAGCTCAGGATCTTTTGATCAAATAACAGCACAGTCAGAAGAGAAAAGTACATTGAAGAATAGTGAAACCATGGATTCAGTATTGCTTTACGGGAGAATGAGCAAAACAAAAGGCTAACTGAAAATGAACCTTCATCACTAGTTAAAAATCTTCAGTCATGTTCATTTCTCTCTCCATCAGGACAATTTTTTCTGTTAAATATTATATATTTATTTTTATAAAATCACGGAAGCATTCTAAAATCAGCAGCACTAGTACAGCACAAAGGCATCTGGATTTCAAAGTGATTAAGGCAATTTGTAGATTGACAGATGCCATTTTTATTATCAGGATATTCCTGATGAACTTCAGACTGGTTTTCATTTAAGTAATATATGGTAGTGGATTTAGAGCAATGTGTATAAATCTCTCTCACAATTTCACCTGCTAGACAAAAAAGAGGATGTATCCTTATGCTTAATTCTTTCAAAAAAGTTTTAAATATATTTCATTGTTAAGATATCTGGTTAGGGACAATATGAATATTTTATTCAAGAAACTACTAACGGATAAGAGTAACTGTTCATAATGTGGCAGCAAGGTAAGATTAACTAACTTTTCATTAACCAGAGAGGCATTTGCAATAATTTTGGTATTTCATTTGGTTGTAATCGTTTTAGAAATCCTTACTGCCATAAGACTTCCAAAACTTAAGGTTCGTTGGGGTCTTGTACAAAGAAGATAGCTTTGGTTTAATTTTTGTTGGAAAGCCTGCAGAAAAATTAAGAACACAAAAGACATACCATTTGGTTTTATGTAGATAATATTTTTTTTAATAAAAAATAATCATGATTTAAGTTTTCCTATAGACATAGCTACATTACGTTCTTCATGCTTTCACCATTCTGTTACTGAAATGAATGTGAACATCCTGTGTAATTGCAATGAATGATCAAGTCCTTAACTATTTTTGGGCTTTCTACTTAGGGAATGGAAAGAAATACTTACATTAAAAAAAAATAAATTAAAAATTGGAAAAGTTCTATAGACCAAAGTACTGTTTGTAATGTAGTAATTTAGTAATGTAATGTAGTATAATGTAGTAATGTAGTAATGAAATCTACATCACAAAACAAAAACACAAAAAAAGAAAACTAAGAAAAAACTAACACTAATTCATCCTTTATTTGTGCTTCATTTTTAATAATGTGCTAAAAGTAGTATCAAAAAATTTTATAGCAGGAATGCTTTAATCCTCTAACAAAGCTGCTCACACATGCAAAGAGTGTTACAGATTCACTGTACTAGATAGAGTTTCTAATACATTTTCTTTTAGGCAATCTATTTAACAAATCAGTATTAGTTTCTGTCTAAAGCATAGATAATCTTATGTTGTGCTTTCATCGTGAAAAATATAGGTCTTACTGGTTGTTTTTCTTCCCTAATGATCCCAATTATTAACTCAGAATAGAATTCTTTGTTACATGGGTGCTATAGTAGTATATCGGAAATACAATGGGAAATTTAAAGCAATGCATGTTTTCTAATGTAAATTAATTGCAGGAAATAAAAAAAAAAAAAGCAGCCACACTGAAGCAAAATAAATAAGGAATAATAAATTGATGC
>JAOXJM010000019.1:31947414-31957652 GCA_026413425.1 Tringa solitaria
GAGGTGGTGGAGTCACCATCCCTGGAGGTATTTAAGAAATGTGTAGACATGGCACCTCAGGGCATGCTCTACTGCCCAAGATTGTTGGGGTTTTTTTTGTCTGTGTGTATGGTTGGAACTCGATGATCTCAAAGATCCCTTCCAACCATGAAGATTCTGTGAAATGTAGATTCCATGTTTAAATGTCTAGAAAGGGATAAATAGAAATGGGACTGCAGTTTGGAATTAAAAAAAAATAAATTAACAACAGAAAAATGTTTCATATTGAGCTATCTGATCTAGTGAAAGATGTCCCTGTCCATGGCTGGGGAGTCGGATTTGATGTTTGAAAGTTCCTTTCAACCCAAACCATTTTATGATTTTTATGGTTCTATGATTCTTTCCAAAAGGCTTAAAAATATCTGGCAGACAGACAAATAATTGTATAGCATTACCAAATCCAAACTTTTGAACTCAGTCACCAAATTCTATAGGTATTTCCTGCAGGTTATTGTAGATAATTCACATTACTGTAGCTTTCAGTGTTGTGAATGAAGGAGTGCTATGAACATTGGATTCTAATAACATTTCCAATCCAAAAATACAAGTACATGCTGTGCAAAGCAGAGTAGGGAGGAAGTCAGTCTCCAGCTAACAGAAGCTATGAGAGACTCAGTGATGTGAAAGCCTCACATTGTCTTGGAGCTCTTCCTGTTCTCTGCCTTCTAAACTTCTTTTAAAAGACCGCAGTACAAACATCGCACGCTCTCCCTAAAAAATATCTGCCTCCACCCAACTTTATATGAATTTCAGCAAACATTCGCAGGTTAGTACACTCCTAGATCTTCATACAATTAAAAAAGGGCTATAGACAGAGGAAGTTACTACAGCACATCTCCTTACAGGGCAGCAGAGTTGACCTGAACTGGTACCTTAAAGAAAAGATAAATGTATTTTTCATGCAGAAGTAATGGAAGTGCAAATAATACTCTGAGAATGTTCTAATCCTGCTCTTGTACAGCTCTAACATATCATCCTGAGCCTGCAATTGAAAAAAATATAATATTTTTAATTTCATCTTAGTTGATGAATTCATTAATAATGATAGTTTATAGCCTGTTTCATTTTGGGAGCAAGCTTTTGCTAGCTTTCTGCCAAGACATAGTCCCTCACAGTAGCTCTTCTTGAATATGGTAGCCACTGCATGTTGATCATACCATTTACCCTAAATATTTTGAGATTTCATGAGAGAAGTGATACACCCAACTTAAGAAAATCCTCCCAAAGTGCATAAATGTATGACAAACCAGGATTGAAACCATAAAAACTTGTTCCTATTATGCATTAGTTTCACTCTTTACTTCATAAAGGACTACTCTGCACAGAGGGATTACCTGATATTTCATTATACAGAGTTTACCACCTATCTTTAAAGTTAATGCAATGTTAGATGCTCTCTTTCACTTTTTTGTGTTGCTGGGCCTGATCTGCAAGGAGGTTCAGAGGCTTTAGAAGGAAGAAAAAAATAGTAAAAGCATGAAACAAAGTGTTTCTTATTAAAAATATGCTTGTGTCTCTCAGTTAAGAGAAAGCTGATCTCTACTATACACTGGATTTTTTTCCATGACCTTTCACATATTGCCAGGTACAAAAATAATCTTGTCTGCTCCAGTCCTCATTTTATGCACTGCAACCGGAGTATAGCTGATTTGTGTGCTACTAAGCTGCTGGTGTTCAGAAATATATTAATTTTATAAACTGAATGCCATCAACTATATGGCACAACAACCATGTATATTTTCTCTCTAGAAAAGAGAATGGCTTGTACTGAAAGGAAGGGGATCAGAGAGCAAAGATACTTACGAATAAAAATGTAGTCTCAAATTCAGAAATGGCAGTCACTAACAATTGGTATCTACTAGTGAGAGTGGCAGTTTATTAATAATCTGTCTTGTAAAGCTTACCTATTGGGTACTAAATTCTGCTTAGCTACACAATGAAATCTCATCTATTTTATTACCTCTAGAATTACCTACTTTCTATTGAAAAAAACTTGCAAACATAAATGTTCTTCAAAGTTGTTTTCTCATTGCAAGTTACTTTTTTTCCCTCCTAATTCCTCATTATTGATAAGACGATCCAAAAAAAAGTCTATTCTTGATCTCCCAGTATACACATAGTCCCAATAAATAACAAGTTTCAGCTCAGATCCAAACTTTGATAGAGACTGATAGGGCTATCAGCAGTCAAAAAGGCACATCATAGTACATAAATTAGTTACTCTTGATATAACAGGGAGAAAAAAAACAAAAAACCAAAACCAAACAAAAAGAAAATTATATCCTAGAAGATTTGTATGCCCAGTCAGATTGTGCATTCAGATGTGTTGCAAGCAAAGTCCAGTGCAATTTATCAATACACAAACATAACTGAACTGGGAGGAGATGAAAGGAAGAGATTGCAATTGAAGAAATCGCTAAGAGTATGGAAATCATATAATTTTCATTTCACACATACCACAGAAATATGTGTTCTAGCACATCTAGCATGACACGCACTTTGATTTCTCCATCTATAGTTCAGTTTAATTTTTAAATGAGATCAAATTTTCTAAGGAATTTGATTCACAACTGCAACATTCTTTTTGAATTTGCTAAAGGGTTGGTTGAATTTGACACATTTCCAAACAGGAGAAACTTTACTCAACCTATTCAATAATTAAGCTTAAAGATATAAAAACTTCACATGTTTTTAGATTTCTTCTTTATCCTTTCCCACTTTTCCATTTCAGTATAACAGTGATCCAAGTGGATCCAACAATCTGGTTGACAGAAGTTGGAGGCTATTTCAGAAGACAAATTATCTTAACTATTAGAGCCAGCCACCACCAGAAAAGTCATGTTAAGCCAGCTGGATCTTTTACCTGAGTCAGAGTCCCAGAGTTCATGTTGTGTTCTTTAATGTGCTTATTAAAATAACTAATTATTTTTAATTGGAGTTTTGGATTAAAATAATTTAATAGGCTTTTGTTTAAGACTAACAATGCATTTAGTTGTATATTTATTTGCACAGTAGATAAGTGATTTTTTCGTAAAAATTCAGAAGTACTGAGACAGATTTTACTGGACTCATTGCCCAAGTGAATGTCAGTGAATGTATTGACTACATCTTTGAAAATCAGGCCCCAATTTTTTTTCCTACCTCTGCCTATGAAGAAAATCAGGAATTTGTGGGACTCACCAACCCAAGTGGAATGGAAAAAAGACTGGGAAAAACAACTGTCCAATTTTTCTGTTTCCATTTTTACACAGTTTCCTACTGAGCATGAAAATTCAGAAAAATTCTTCCACAGAACATACACACACACACACACACAAAAGAACACAGCACTTCCCTGAAAGATAATGGGATTTTTATCCTGATATTAGACCAGAGTTATGAAGTATTGAGAATAACCCCGTGTTGATGACATATTTTTACATGACATCGCCTAACATAACATTTTGAAGTCAACTTAACTGCATATGAAATAGAAAAAAATAGATTGCTTCTTATGTTATTTCAGCAAGTATTAATCAAATCTGAGCTGAACCCGATGGATTTGCACATGTTGAGAACCCAGGTGATACTTTTCAGTCAGAATATTCTTTGACAAAATTTGTTTCTTTCAGGAGCAGAAGAGTGGTGAAGATGAAAAGGCCTCATCCTTAAAGCATGTGTCCAATAACATAGAAACAGTCTAAATACCCAGTCTATTTTTACTTCTGTATTTTCAGTGTGAATTTTAAATCATCAAATCTGATAAACTTGTGCTTTAGCAGCACTTTCACTTCTATAGTGAGTAATGTAACTATTTTCTTTGTTTTCATGATGAATATAAAATAATCGGAAAACAAAACAGGCAAAAAAGAGCGATTCAATTCTGGCTTCTCATGTCTTAAGCAATAAACCTGATGCTGCATATAGCATTTATAAAGCTCTTTAGAGTTCTATTAGGCAAATTCCTTCTTCCCTTCCACTTTTTCAGGGGAGTTGCATGAAGTAATGACTCACTCATTTGTTTTATGTTCTTTACAAGCCAAGTGAAAATAATTCATATGAAAGTTATAGATATAAACAAAAATCTAACAATGCGTAGTAAGTGGACCTGACTGACAAGGACTTGTGTGTAAGATTAAGCTCACAAAAAGTGCATGGTAAAGGATTTCATTTACAGGCCACTGACAGCAGTCTTTTCATTAGGTTTTGGGAAAGATTCCAGAAGAAAAATTTTCAGTTTTTTAAGAACTGAAAAATAGTTCAAGGATGTCATTACCTTCTTCTTCCTCTTTAAGAAAGGAAACAGTTCTCTTTATCCCAGGAATTTATCCCTGTTGTAATTTTGTCAACTACTTCAATGAGGTTATATTAGTCACTAATTTTCTCTTGCAGCGTTACAAAATAGTAGTACAGTATCTTTTGATTTTAGGAAAAAAATCATTCCTTCAGAGAACTAAAAGACCTCTGATGAAAAAATGGAAAACTTTTTGCTATGTTGCATTTTACATCATGTCTGTTTCAAATATTCAGTAATAATGTTGGAAGCTGGATGAAAGAAACAATTTACCTTTAACTTAGATTTTACATTTCCAATTCCATGTTCTTTATAAATAGGTGTAACTCTAAGCTTACCTAACCAGACACTTACGTGGCTTTTGAATATAAGGTTGTAGTTGCAAACTATTTTTCCCTCTTTCCTATAGCCTGACAGCAACCAATTATAACTTTGTTTAGTCTGATGACTGTGAATTGTCAAAGACATTCAAAGATATGCCAGAAAAATCAGTTTAAGAACAATTGTTAATAATCCATTGATAATGGTAGCCGCCAGTGTATCCATCACTAGTGATCTCTAGCGTGTCAGGAAAGGCATGTCTGTCACGCACTGAGTACTTTAAATAATGCAACTGGAGAAATCAATTCAAAAATTGATGCCTATTTAGCAGCATTACACCATTGTTTCTTCTTTGTTTGACATCACTTTATTCCTAACACTTA
This sequence comes from Tringa solitaria, assembly GCA_026413425.1. NCBI lineage: Eukaryota > Metazoa > Chordata > Aves > Charadriiformes > Scolopacidae > Tringa > Tringa solitaria. The sequence continues at coordinate 31,952,431 of JAOXJM010000019.1, forward strand.
TCTTCTAGAATTTGCACTTTATACGTGATAGCCCTATCACTTGGTCCATAAGCCCTGTCTCGTGATTTGTAAGCAAGTTTCAAGATGCAACAATTTCTGACTGAAATCTAGAAAAGTTCCTTATAAAAAAACAGAATATAACCACCATTACAAAAACCTGAAGATTATAATGTGTGTCTCTGGTTTATGTGAGAGGAGATTTATTCCCACTGTATGTTTGGCTCCATGAACCTGAAAATGAGATTCAAGCTACCTTTTTCTTTTAAAGCTGATTTTAACTTCAGAAATAACCATACTCCCAAGAGACACAATGACATTCTCAGAGGTACAAAAGACAGAATATCATCAAGATTGTACAGCATCATTCTAATGATAATTCTCCCTAGGCCGTGGTGATGGTACTACTTTTTAATCAATACTTTTAGAGGATGCTCACAAAAAAATGAAAGCTGCCTTCAGTAAAAAAGCATTTTTTTTCCATTTCACATTTTATGCAAGTTGGTTAACTTTTCATTGGTGTTATTCCTTAATAAAAATGAGTTTAGTGAATATATTGTGTTTCCAATAAAATAAATCTTTTTTTAGGTGGTACATTTTAATCTTTCAAAAGGGTAGAATAAGTTTCAGCAAGAGTAAATTTTTTGAGAAGGTCACAAATGTAACAAAAACCTAAAAGGACCCTCGACCTCATTGCTAATTTACACACAACCTTTTACTTAAACAGTGGCACAGCCTGCAACGTCTCTGGCCATACCATTTCACACACTGCTGAATCTACCACAAAGAGTATTAGATGATAATTTTGCTGTATTGGCTTTTCCTGTATTATTATACTTATCACGCTTGAAATTTGTATTAAAAGAATAAGTGGCTAAGTACTTTTTCAGTTATTTTAAGAAAATATTACCTGTCACATTGGAAATGTATAAATACACAACATCATGTATATCTATCTATAAAGCACATATGCATACTTAAGGACTGAACGGGATCAAATCCAGAATGCATTCAGGAAGATTAATTTGCTTTTAAACACATGCACCCACATGTGTTTGTGTCTATCTATCTATATGTAAACAAGTAATCAGAAGTAATGTTTTGTAAGTATGATGTTAAATGTAGTATCTAACAGCAAGATTTTTACAAGGAACATACAAGCATATCTGCATAACATAATTGCTAATTTGTGGTACAGCATTCACGGGGATTTAGGTAAAATGGCATCTTAAGCGTACTTCTGCAGTCTGTATTTAAAAAAAACCCTTCATTATTTTTAAATGGAAAAAAAAGTTTATTGTTTGTTTCCTGTTGTATTGAGTTTTTAGATGAGATTATTTAATAATACAAAAAATCTTAACATTCTTAAAATTATGACACTTCTGGGATGATGAATTCTGATCCCCCCTCCCTTACAGATTCATGGCCAAGAAAATTATTTTCTTGATTGTCGGCTAGTAGAAAAAGGCATTCACAAGATGAACACAAAATAAAACTGAATCCCACACTCCACATCAAGTTCCTTCTTTGGCACTGCTTTCACTGATGTAAAACCATCAAAAATGTGAGGAAGACAGCTATGGACAGTTGTCAGAATACATTCAGTTACTTAATATCCTAAAAGTAAAGATACATCCTTCAAAACTGCTGTGATTGCCTATTGCCTTTTACAGACTCATGTTGGATCATCCAAAAGATGTTCAGGAAAAAGATGTTTCTGCTTCTTCCCACTGCATATTTTTTTTCTAATTTAGAAAATATCTCTAAAGGAATATATTGTATAGTTGATTGGTTGACTAGGAATTTTTGAGAAATATGGCCAAGGTCCCAAACTTTTATATTCATTCTTCAATCACATGATGCAATAGATAAAGAATATGTGTGAAAGGAGTTTAAAAAAATTAAGAACTGAAGGCGGAAGGAGGAGAGGACTAGGAAAAATAGTACGAAGAAACTGGTAAGAGAATAAGAAGTGGTTTTGATGAGGTTTGGTTTACTTTTTTGTTGTTTTTGTTCTAGTGTTTTGGCTTTGGTTGTGCTTGGTTCGCTTGTTTGCTTGTTTGCTTTTAATTCCTTTTTATTTTATAGAAAAACATAAATAATGGGTACTAGGGGATGGCATGGACATGGCCTTGACCTAAGATTAGCTAAATTCCTGGTATCAGTTTTCCAACAAAAGTTTTATTTTCATCCATTGGATCTGTATTAGTTTGTGTGTTTTTTTCTGATAAAAACCTTGTAAGAATGATCAAGTCATTCTTCAGTGAGAGAGAAAACATTAATTTATTAAGTATACTTTTTTAAATAAATGCATAATTTAATATCATCTTTTTTTTTTAAAAAAAAACCACCAAACTGTAAGACGCATAAAAACAGTACTACTATTTTAAAAATACCAGTACTACTTAGATTTGTCTGTGTCCCCTTTTTAAAACACCTATTACAAATTACTAGATCAAGCATGCCACAACCCTTTGTTTAAACTTCTATCTCAACAAAACTCTGTTTAAAGTACAGGACCAGATTTCATCCCTGATTCAAATTTTGCAAGGGTTCCTTGATACTTCAGTAGCTACCAGTTCCATTCTAAATTTAGCTTCAGTCATATGCATCACTTTCATGTAAACATATTGCAGGGCAATAAAACGTAAGTTTGTTTTCTGACAGATCAGCCACACCTACAATTTACAAACATCACCAGAGAAAATCCCATGTCTAATTGACATAATTTGAACTTTGTCAGTTTATGCAAAGAATTAATTGAAATATTTATCTTTCTACTTTGAATATATTGGAAAGATTATACTTATGGCAATAAGCCCACTTCCACAGTAAAAAAAAAAAAAAGGGAAGAGACCAACATGGCTGAGTCGAGACCTGCTGGTAAAACTAAAAGGCAAGAAGGAACTACACAGGCAGTTCAAGCAGGATCAGGCATTCTGGGAAAAGCATAGGGATGCTGCCCAGTTATGTAGAGAGAAGGTAGAAAGGCCAAGGCCTGTCTGGAGCTTGTCTGAACCTTGCAAGCGATGCTAATAATAAGGGCTTCTACAGGGATGCCAGCCAGAAAAAGAAGGTTAAAGAAAACGTACCTGCTCTGATACAAAAGAATGACAAACTGGTAACAACAGATGAGAAAAACTCTGAGGTTCTCAACAACTTTTTTGCCTTGGTCTTCACTGCTAACCTCTCTCCTCACACCTCCTGAGTTGAAGGACCAGGCAAAAACAGGGGCTATGAGAATGAAGAACCGCCCACTATAGGAGAAGAGCAGGATCAAGACCATCTAAGGAATCTGAAGGTACATAAGTCCATTGGACTTCATGAAATCCATCCACAGGTCCTGAGGGAGCTGGCAGACAAAGTTACTAAGCAGCTTTCCATTATATTTGAAAAGTTGTCACAGTCTGGTGAAATTCTCAATGACTGGAAAAGGGGAAATTAACCCCCATCTTTAAAAAGGAAAAAAAGGAAGACATCTGGAACTACAGGCCAGTCAGTCTCACCTCTGTGCCCGGCAAGATCATGGAACAGATCCTCCAAGAATCTCTGCATGTGGAAATAAGGAGGTGATTGGTGACAGCCAACATGGCTTCACCAAGGACAAGTCATGCCTGACAAAATTGTTGGCCTTCTAAGAGGGTGGTACAGCATTGTTAGATACAGGGAGAGCAACAGACGCCATCTAGGACTTATGCAAAGCATTCGACACTGTCCCACATGACATCCTTGTCTCTAAATTGGAGAGACACAGATTGGATGGATGGGCCAATCAGAGAACAAGGAACTGGTTAAATGGCTAGACTCAAGGGATTGCAGTCAACGGCCCAATGTCCAAGCAGAAACCAGTGATGAGTGTCATTCCTCATGGGTCAGTGCTGGGACAGGTGCTGTTTGACATATTTCTCAGCAACATGGGCAGTGGGATTGAGTGCACCCTCAGCAACTTTGCTGAAGACACCAAGCTGTATGGGGCCATTGACCCGCTGCAGGGAAGGGATGTCATACAGAGGGACCTGGCCAGGCTTGAGAGGTAGGCCCGAGAGAACCTCATGAAGTTCCACCAGGCCAAGTGCAAGGTCCTGCACCTGGGTCACAGCAGTGCCAAGTACAAACACAGGCTGGGTAGAGACCAGATTGAGAGCAGCCCTGAGGAGAAGGACTTGGGAGCCCTTCAATGAGCCAGCAATGTGCACTGGCAGCCCAGAAAGCCAACCACATTCTTGGCTGCATCAAAAGAAGTATGGACAGCAAGTTGAGAGAGGTGATTTTACCCCTCTGCTTTGCTCTGGTGAGATCCCGCTGGGAATACTGTGTCCAACTCTGGAGTCCTCACCACAGGAAGGACACAGACCTGTTGGAATGGGTCCAGTGGAGGGCCAAGAAGATATCAGAGGGCTGGAGCATCTATGCTATGAGGACAGGTTGACACAGTTGGGGTTTTCAGCCTGGAGAAGAGAAGACTCCAGGGAGACCTTAAATACCCTTCCAGTACCTGAAGGGGGCTTACAGGAGAGATGGGGAGGGACTCTTTATCACAATTTTAGCGATGAGGGGTAATGGTGTTAAACTGAAAGAGGGGGGATTTAGATTAAATTTGAGGAAGAAGTTCTTTACTGTGAGGGCTTCGAGACACTGGCCCAGGTTGCCCAGAGAAGCTGTGGATGTCCCTTCCCTGGAAGTGTCCAAGGCCAGATGGGATGGGGCTTTGAGAAACATGGTCTAGAAGAAGGTGTCCCTGACCCTGGCAGTGGAGTTGGAACTCAATGATCTTTAAGGTTGCTTCCAACCCAAACCATTCTATGATTCTATGATTCTAAAACCCTATCATCTATATCTTTTAATTGGTCCATGTATGCTAAACACAAGTGCTCAAATTTAAACAAGTTCTTAGAGTTCCTTTTTTGCTTGATTTTCACAAGGAGGTTGTTGACTTCTGTTGTGTTATTGTTTGATATGTTTGTTTGTTTGTTTTGTAATTCACAAAAAACCCACCTTTACCATAGTTTCAGTGTATTTATCAATTATTGAATGCAGCTATCTCAGTTTCCTCCTATATTCATAAGCATAAAAATAGCTTTAACATGTTGAAACATGTTCCTCAAACCAGGAGATATAATTTATTGTACATCATACACAGATGTATATACACATATATTCTTGAGTGTATTGTATATAGCATCAGTTTTTCAAAAAATAATAAAATATTAATTTCAGGAAAAGAA
>JAOXJM010000019.1:31967420-31991261 GCA_026413425.1 Tringa solitaria
GGTTAATGATTTGTCTTCTACAATATTACTATACAGAATGTGTATGCGAAAGGCTAAGGTCCTGGTTCATTTCAAGCATGCAAGTGTGCAAGAAAGCAATTTTGAAGAACTCAAAATTTATAAACAAGCAAGTCTGTTCTCATGTAACAGTATGCTTTGTTGCAATTAGTATAGAAAATTCTGAAGTAAAAAGTATATTAGTTATGACTATGTCTCAGCTTATCATTTTTTCTGAAGAATTAAAAATAATGAAAAAACCTAAAATTTCTTTAAGAAATATTTGGGCTGTATACCTGAAGTTTTATTGTATGTATATTTTTTTTGGTGATAAACTACATCATTTGAATAACTACAAGATACATGCAGCAAACCACATTCAGAGACAAGAAAATACACTCTTAAAGTAAAAGCATTTTTTAATACTACGTATTATTCTGTGTACTCTTCCATTGTGATCACCTCAAGTACTAATGAGTGTTGAGGAGTTGGTATACAGGCCTGATGGCTCATAACATTAGGACAACTATATTTACACTTCTTTAAGATATCCATGGTACGAGACCAGCAGGTAATAGAAACCCTGGTGACAGCTGCTAACTGGCCTTAGATGGGAAGAAAGTCACAGAGATTGGCCCAGAGTCACATCATGAGTGCACGCTGACCACCTAACATACAAAGTAATAGATAGCAAACTTGATAGTTCTTTGGTGAGGGACACACATTCACACATGTCCAATGCTGTGTCAAGGCGGAGCCAGATCAGATCCACCTAGCCAGATCAGATGCACCAACCATTAGCCAAGTGTCCTGTACCTGGGACCCTGGCACTGGGCCTGACTGGGCCACAATCACTGGGTCCTGGCTCATGCAAATATGAAGTGTGTGAAGTGGCTGTAGAACAGAAATGTTAGGAAAGAAACTGCAGTCCATTAAACGTATATATCCCAATTAGGAAACTGGTCTCTGTTCAAGTCTCTGAGCAGTGCTGATCTGCTCCCACAACTCTGTACCACCAACACTCTCCATGACAGTTATAGAGCAAAATAGTCAGTCAGGGATTTAATATTTACAAGGTAGGAGGTTCCAAAGCCTCTCTAAGCTACCCGTGCTGGTGTTCAATCACCCTTAGAACAAAAAGTTTTTTCTAGCATCTAGATGGCATTTCTTGTGTTACGCTTTATTTTGAATACTACCACTGTGCAATATTGGGCAGAGCCTGGCTCTATCTTCTCTATGTCCTCTCATCAGCTCTCTGCAAATACCAACAAGGGTCCTCAAGGCCTGGATAAAGAGATCAAAGTCCACAGTCTCCAAGCTCCAGTCCCTAACCACTTTGGTGACTTCCCTGGGAGTTTCTCCAGTAGGTCAGCATCTGACCTATCTGTAGGAGCCTCAGACTAGGGACAGTACATGACTCCTGGACACTACAAACAGATGCTTCTGCAAATTTGCTGGCTGCACCCTTGCTTGTGCAGCTGGGGATGTGGTGATGGCCTCTTTGCTGCCTGGGGGCGATGCTGCCTGATGGAAAACCTGGTGTCCCTAGGGAACCAAGGCCTTTTCTGCTACTACCAGCCAGTTATACATCACCTTGCATGTTGTTTTTCAGCATGGGGGTTGGCCTTTACATTTGCTTTTGTTAAATATTTCATTAATACTTTGAGAAATCAAACAATCAGTACTTACTTTACAAGGGAGACTGCACATAAAGAATCATAGATTTGTTTAAATTGGAAAAACCCTTTAAGATCATCGAGTCCAACCCTAAACATAACACTGCCAAGTCCACCAGTAAAGCATGGCCCTGAGCACCATGCCTACTTGTCTTTTAAACATCTGGGGATGGTGAATCAACCACTTCCCTGGGAAGCCTGTTCCAATCCTTGACAACAATTTCAGTGAAGACATTTTTCCTAATATCCAATCTAAACCTCCCCTCGTGTAACTTGAGGCTGTTTCCTCTTGTCTTATCACTTTCCACTTGGGAGAAGAGACCAGCATGCACCTTCACAACTCTTTGGGCCCAGTCATCCAGCCAGTTTTTCACACAGCTGAGCGTACACCTGTCACTATATTCTTTTAATAATCATTATATTCTTGTTAATAACGCTGTAACAGTAGTGTCTTCCTGAGGTATATATACATATCTTATATCTGATCACAAGTCTTATATGTACACAAGTCAAATAATGTACATTACATCACATAACAATGAGTACTTTATGGATTGTTAGCTTTTCATTAAAATTTACTGACTATCCAACAATAAGTGAAGTCTCTTGATTTTATGTCATTCACATAATTTACTAACTTTTTAGGTTATTCCTATCAGAAATAAACATTAAATTTTTGGCAACAGGTAAAGAGAAACAGTTGCTATTCTGCCTAAAGTTATTATGCAGGACTTGAACTCCTCTGTAGTAGAGAGTAGACACTCTGATTTTAGTATCTGTAGAATTTTTGCCAGCCTGGATCTTAAAATATCCAATTTAGATCTAAGCTTTTTCCCAGATAATACATTCCAAGAGAACATAAATCTGAAAGCAACTAATAGTTGCCACAGAACACATTCTGCAGTATTATAACTGTAAATTAATAAATAATGTAAAATACATTTAGATATGTAAGCATCATATATGTACTTTTTAAAATGTGTTCACACAGACAGAAGCTGACAGTACAAGTGGCAAATGCTGTGCTTTAGTTTTTAATGCCAAAACACACGGAAAAACTAGTGAACTAAATGTCTCTAAACTTCCCTCACATGACTTAATAACACCTTGTCCTGCACTAGAAATCAACAATGGATGTCTGAAAAGTATTTTCCACTGTCAATCCACAAGTTCTATTGTACCTATCAAGGAATTTGATTGTAAGAAAGCTTTTAGAGGGGAAGGCTGAGGAAGGGGGTGGCAAGAAAGAGAAAGGGAGAGTTACAATACAACATAACCGTTCACTGGAGACTGAGACAACAAATTTTCCATCAGAACCCTACAAATAAGGAAATTCAGATCATTCCCAGGTCACAAAACAAAGAAAGAATTCAGAGTTCTTGTGTGCAAGAGGAAGAGCAATACTTCACAGGTCTTTCTGTAAAGTGTATATACACCCTTTTTCTTCTCAGAAAATTTCAAACACTTGTAAAACACATTTAGAAAAAATACCTGGGAAGATGATTCATGGTGTTTTAACCACACCCCTCTTACATACATTCTTGCCAAGTTTTTAGTTATTTTCTGTAGAGATCACATTGAAGAAAGCATGCTGGTAGCATGAACAACACTGCATCATTCACTGTATGATCCAACCAGATTACTTAAAATTTGTATATATCCTACAAGCTCATAAGTACTTTGCTTTCATTGGGAAAAGTTTTTTTTTCATTAATACTTCCTATGAAGACATACAATTAATTATCAATGGGGAACAATGATGTTCAGAACAATCTGACCAAGGCTGGAGTTAGCAATATGTTCCATATTAAAATGAACACATTTGCTTTTAATTAAAAAATACATTTATTTCCTTGATGAAGAACAAAGCTCCAATTAATTTACTAAGTGCTATTGTGATAAGAGAGGCAATATGGTCTCAAAATTACAGTACAGGAGAGCTGGACTCCTTACTTTGCCACTGATTTATTGCTCAGTATAATACAAAACATGTTTTTGTGTTTAAGTCTCCTTATTTTTAAACTGGGAATAACACCTGTTCAGTGACTTCAAAGAACAATCGTTGTGAAATGCTTTCCATTTATAAACATACCAAAGTCTCTCAGTATTGTAGTTATATTTTGTCAATGCAAAGAGAAATTTTTCCTTCCAGGTTCTCATCATTAGCAGAGAAATCTCACAAAACAGAAAGTTTAAAGAATACTTTTAAATATTTCCATTCTATGGGGCTTGAAAAAAAGTACTTAGTAAACAGGCAATGACATTTATATCTATGGAAGACTCATTAGCATTTTTATATCGAAAAAGGAGATCATAAATTTTGACACAGATTACAAATTTGAGATAAGAAGTAGCACAATCCTAAGAACAAAGGGGTAACTTTCTTAGAGGCAACCATAAGAAGGTAGTGTAGAGGGTGAATGTTTTTTTGTGCAGTTGCTTATTAATCCACTGTAGTAGACTCTTTGTGTCTTCTTAATTAAAGACAGGCCAGTAAGCATAACATAAAATGAATAATGTGTAGACTTTTGCACAGAGATGACTCAGCCTTATCTCAAGCCACAAACATTTATAAAAATAATTAAGACCTGAAATGGTCTAAGTACACTCAAAAAATATAAAAATTGCAAACACTACTACTATACTATGATCCAGGTCAACAAGTTTCTGCAATACATACATGTGCAAACACACACATTTCTTTTTACAGAAATAGTACTAGTGTAAGTGAAAATGAAAGTAGGTTTATTGTTCTGTTTTCGTCTACTTGACTTTAAAAAGCTATTACCTCAAAATTTCTTGTAACAAACATTTGTCATTTTTACATCAATCACATGTTTCTCCTGAGTTCACTCTTCTGTGTTGCCTTCATGCAGTGTGGTTTTGGACATTTTAGTTATACCCACAGGCTAACCTATGTTGATTTTAAATGTCAAATTAATAGATGTGATCTTCAAACACAACAGTTCTTTCAGCATGTTTTGCACCAATGATAGGGGTTTCACAGACTTATTCTGATTATTAGTTCTACTTTAATTTCCTCAGGAACTGTCAAAATTTACAATGCTACAAACAGTCAACTCCTTTCAAATACTCTATCAAAGATTGTCCTACCATGGAAGATTTCAGCTGTCCCTTTCTCAAAATTAAAATTAATCCGTTTTGGCAATTACTAGTTCCAAATTGAAAACACCTGGAATTAAGGATCTCCTTAAATGAGGAAATTATGAAGACATAATTTTTTGGGTACTATCATTTAAATATATAGTTTTCATATCTAATGGTTAGATTTCTTACATGGTCTTTCACACGCTTTTTGTATGCTTTTTATTATTTTCTTTTGCTTATTGTGGAGCTGTTGTAGTGAGCCTTCATTTGTGCCTGCACAACCTGAGGGTATCTCTATTTGCCACTTTGCAAATTCCCATAGTAACTTCTTTGGTTTTTCAATTTGGTTTCTGTTTTGGTTTTTGTTTGTTTGTTTGTTTGGGGGTTTTTTTTGTTTTTTGTTCTTACAAAGGCCCTTCATTTCTGATATAATTCTGAAAATTGATAAAGGCTAACTGATACGAGGTGCCTAAAAACAGAAGCTAAAATACTATGTTTTCAGATTTTTTCAGGTCTTCTGTATCCCCTTTCCCAGTGATGTCCCAGCCAAGAATAAATTCCCTCTCCCATTTTATATGTTGTGAACCAGTCTTTCTTCAGTATTTGAGAAAAACTGCTAGAAGGCTAGCGTTAAGATCTAACAACTTTGAAGTGAATATCACAAAAGCTGAGCAGACTTCCAATGAAATTAATACCAATGAATTTAAATCTATCTGGAATTAGAATCATAGAAATATAAATCAGTAATTATAACTCAGCAATTAAAACTGTAGGTATATGGAGAATCAGTATTAGGCCTGAAAGACATGTTCCTTCTATTAGGAACATGAAGAAATAGCTGCTTCATAGTATTATACACATGCCCTGTACCAGCAGGTCGAGGGAGGTAATTCTACCCTTCTACTCCGCTCTGGTGAGACCCCACATAGAGTACTGCGTCCAGCTCTGGAGTCCTCAGTGCGGGAAGGACATGGACATGTTGGAACGGGTCTAGTGGAGGACCATGAAGATGATCAGAGGGCTGGAACACCTCTCCTTTGAGGACAGGCTGAGGGAGTTGGGGTTATTCAGCCTGGAGAAGAGAAGGCTCTGAGAAGACCTTATAGCAACCTTCCAATACCTAAAGGCAGCCTACAAGAGAGATGGGCAGGGACTCTTTATCAGTGATTGTAGCAACAGGAGGAGGCGTAATGGTTTTAAATTCAAAGAGGAGAGATTCATATTAGATAGTAAGACAAAATTCTTCACTGTGAGGGCATTGAGGCACTGGTACATGTTGCCCAGGGAAGTGGATGCCCCATCCCTGGAAGTGTTCAAGGCCAGGCTGGATGGGAGTTTGAGCAACCTTGTCTCATGAGAGGTGTCCCTCCCCGTGGCAGGGGGGTTAGAACTCAATCATCTTTAAAGATCGCTTCCAACACAAACTGTTCTATGATTCTACGATTCTATTATTTTAAATCATTTTAGACACTAAGTATATACAAATATAATATGTTTAATATATCTTCAGAATATAGAACAAAGCCCTCCCCTTTTTCTGGTGTATTTCAGATACAAAGCAGTAATATAAATATCAGCACATCAGTAAACAATAATTTCTCTCTCACGGGTTTCTGTTTCTGTAACTCTCTCTTTGTTCACATTTTGCCTGCAAAACACACAAACAGGCAAGATCATAACGTATGAGACAGCCACAGACCCTACACAGTTATAAGAACAAAGGAAAGATGAATCAAAGAGTAACACCCATTCTGGTGCTGTCCTATCCCTCACTTTTTACGTAAAAAAGTCTGGATCTGACTTTGGTCACTCTGATTCCTTCTGTCTCTCACCCTCCTTCCTAATGCTTCTCTCCTGTCTCAGCAGTATTCCTTGCTCAGTCCCAGAGAGGTAGTATGACTCCTGAAGACAATGTCAAATACAGTTGGTGGGTACTTTATGAATGCAAAGTTATGACTAGGAATTAGGAGACTATGCTTTTCAAATAAAAATTACATGTAGGTAGAAGTTCACCCAAAAACTATCACACTCGTCCCCCTTAGTCTGACTTAGGAAGTAGAGCCTAAAGTGTGAGTTTTCAATTTTTTCCTCATGTACCTTTTTCATTGGGTTCTCTTTCATAACGTGAGAGAGTTTTGCTTGAAGTTTAACCAGCTTCCCTCATTGTTACCTTTGATTCAGTGCTTATATTACATGAAAGAAATAAAATCATAAATATCAACCCCCGAACACGATTATGAAAACACACTGTGGGGGTGGAACTGAGATCCATGGGTATGACTCTAGATTACGTTTTCCATAGTAACAAATATTGTAATTAGAAGATCATTTTGCTATGAAATTTTACAATTTTGCTCCATAATTACTCTGCCTACTTCTGTCTTCCACACAGTATTCTATAAAAATATTGCTCATTTTTAATGCATTACCTCATGCATTCCTCATATTTCTTCAAATGTCTGCTATACATTCTGCTTATAGAAAAAGAGGTATATTATTAAAAAATGATGTGGGGTTTGTTTTGGTTTTTTTTTTGCTGAAGGGAGTCAAAGGTTATAGTTAATGCACAGGAGTGGTTGCTCTTCTCATCCCATAACAGTCATCTCATATATCACTAGTGGCTTTTGGCACATTTTTCTCAAAACAGAAAAATGCATGGTGTGTGATTGATTTCCAATTCTTTCAGATGGTACAGTGACAAATAAGAAGCCAGAGCAATTTAGTCTGAGGTGTCTGTTAAATATCATAGGATCTAACTTGTTTGAAAAACAGCCCGTTTCAACCCATCTAATACCTAAACATATTTACACTACATGAATAGCAATCAACATGACATAAATGTGTATTAACGATTAATAAAATGAAGTTTCTTTGTATTTTTAGTATGCCAACAAACCAATACTATGCTGTAATTTCAATATTCATTATTATTCCTGTATGAGTATTCTTTAAATTTGATAAAGTATAACATGGTTAAAATTTCCCAAAAGAATTTACTGGGAAGATTATGGTAAAATAATATAATTATTGTTTTCAATGTTTTCTAATGTTTTCTCATTTCTTAAGACACTGTGACTAATAGCACTTCAATTAACAAGTATTTCACTGCTTATAAGTAAGCTTAAAACACTTTTTACACAATAAAATTTATGCAATGTCTTTGTCCAAGAACATGCAGTGTTTCTTCACAATATAAAAAGATATGAACTGTATTGTCTTTATAGATGCAAAATACAAGTCAAACTCTGACATTTTTAATCAGATCGTCAAACAATGCTTCAGCATATCGACAGAAGCTTCATGTTCCTGATATTCAGAATACAACCTTTTAATAAGCAAAACTAATTTATGAAAGTTCCTAGTTCAATTAAAATACATGCCTAAGTATTCTTAATAAAACTTCATGGGAAAAAACATTGAAACGTTGGCAAGATGAAAAAGATATATCAGATGAGAATTCAAACTTCTGCACATGCGCTAATGATAAATACTGCCCATCTGTTTCATACATCCACAACAGCGGAATGTTATGATTTGAAAAACATCTTCACGGAAGCATTTGGAAGGCAAAAATACAATCCATCAGAGGCAGAATCTCAGACATCTGGAACATAAATTTCATGTTGTTATTTAGAAAAGTTAACAGATACTTTATGGGATCCATATGTACCAAGAATATTTTTTTTCTGAGCTGGCCAGGAACATACATTTGATGCCAGTTTAATAAATGTGTGCACATGGGGGAAATTGAATGTATTTCAGTGGGTTGGAAGTGCAGGGAAGAACTAAGGGGAGATGGTGCTTCCCTGTTAATTCCCTACTCATTTGTTTCTGAAACTAGAGCAAAGAATGACTCATCTAAAATAATCACTGAAGGTCTGAAGAGAGGTCATTTGGGTCATCCGTTTTTTAATAAATGTGGGTAGTGTATATGCATTTTCTGCCTGTCTGCAGCCGAACAGCTAGCACCCATGGGATCAAAATGAAATGGGACAATATTCAGCTATGGACATTACACATTTTCTTTTTATCTATTTGTTTTTAGATTAGCCTGATCTAGGTAGGTGGTCCCCCTTTCCTTACACCATTGAGTGGGTTAAAAAACCAGTTCAGCTACTTGTTTTGTGCAGATCAAATTGTTTGATTAATAAAGTTCAAAGTGAACCAATGCAAGACTCCAGGAAGCTGGAGGATAATCTTCTTCTATAAAGCTTCTTTTAACATTAAATTTTTCTAAGAGATCAATGTCATACATAGAAAAGGAATGCACATATATGCATATATCTTACACAAAATGGAAATTTTGATGTAGACCTTCACATTTATTTTGAGAAAACCTCTCTTCAACAATTAATGTACTTTAAAAAATAAAATATCTGAAATTCTTACAAATTCATCCACTTGATCTCCGGGGATTCTATCTGGAAATACTTTGAATGCATATATACAATAGCTTAAATTTTCCTTTCTTTATTGTTTTTTCCCCGTATAATTTATTTCGTATATTTAAGCATATTTTGAATTTCATAAAGGTACTCTTATACAATGCAAACCATGGTTAAGGTCCACATTCCAAACTCAGAAACTGCAGTCACTACTTTTTTGTTGATTGACATTCAAGTATAGATGGCTAAAGAACTCACACACAGAACTCATGTTTTTCCACTTACAGCAGGTTTTCTCTCCAAGCATGTACTGTGGCTGTGATAACTTTCCCATTTAGCCACTTTTCTCATTGTAGCATTTCTGATAAGTGAAGGCAAAATCTAGCCTTAAGGATTAAGTGCTCATAAGTCATTTCTCAACAACATCACATATGTAAGAGGAAAAACCCATGACAAAAGTCTCCAAATATCTTTTTTATTTTTCCCTTGTGCAGAACTCCTAGAAATGTGGTTCTTAAACAATTGAGTGTGGGGATGGGAAATCCAGCTTGTTAAAAAAACACAAGCAAAGTAAAGAATAAACACATGCTATGAAAATATTTTTGTGCCAAAATGGTTTAGGAAAGGTTAGGCTGTACTCAGGCATTTTTTTTTTGTTAGTAGAATATATATTCATTGAAATTTATTGAATGCACTGAGCATTAGGGGCTCCGTGTACTAGACTGTGCACAATCCATCAAGTATTACTTAGATGTAGGTAATTCAACTTTGAAGATACATATGTAAGCATCCAGTATTCTCCCATTTCTTAACATCTTCCATTTAATCATGTGTAATTAGGACGTGTTGAGTTTTAAATGAATTAACTAATTTACAATGCACAATAGAGGATGTTCATCACCGCTACTGGTTCAGCTGTCCCTCTGATCTTATTTTCTCTAGTCAATGGAAACCTATAAAAGCAGTTTTACACACAGCTATAGTGGCAATCTGCCACACTTGCTTGCCTTTTCAATTCTTTCCAAGAAAAGTAAGGTCCCTGCAGTCCCATGATCTGTGTTTTCAGCTGAGATGAAAAGAAATAGTTGAAAATGTGGCATGAGTCCCCTTACAGCCTGCACAGCTATTTTTGACAGCCAAATACATGATGAGTTAACACCTTCACCCACTTCAAACCAGATAAAAGCTCCAATTTTTATAAACAAATATACTAAGCTCCCTAAGGATCCTTATGCTAGAGTTAAATTCACATGAGTACAATATGTGTCACCCTCAACTATTTCTTTGCAACTCTGTTTTTAACTCTCAAAGCATTAAATGCAGAAGTAGCTAACACGTTATACACTAAAATGAAGTTTATACATTTTTTTTGTGTTATGGAAAGAATCAAGTAGCTAGACTCAACTCTTCACTCATTGTGCAGCCTATAAACACAGTTCTCTGCAGAAACAATGTAGAAATGGGCTAGTCCAAGTGGATAATCACAAAACACTCCAGATAGCCTTACTGGTTTTTTCCATTTTGTCATCTCCTTCAGATACAATAATAATAGTAAAGAAAAAAACCAAAAACAACCAGAACAGAAAGGCCTTCAATTATACTATATATATGTATATTCATATACTTATATATAGTATATTCATATATATTCGTATATACTATATATTAATTTACTTATAATGAATTTGGAGTAACACTATTGGTGTGTATTCACTACTATGAAAAATTAGAGATTACCTATAGATTATCTGCTTGTTGCCACATAAAACAAAACGTTAGCATTTTTTTTCCACAATCAATATGTACACAATTAATATCATTTAAGTAATTTTAAAAATATGCTGTGCTAAAAGAAGATCATCATATGTTCTTAAACTGATATAGATAAAGTATCTTGTGTTTTCTTTCTTCCAACATTTTCCCCCTACTTAAAAGTCTCAAAAGGAATGAAATAAAATAGCTGAATTTTAGGAGATGGAAAAATCAGATCAAAATGGATATTGCAGCACTCCTGAAATGCATCTTTCTAACTGATGTCATGTTTCTATATGATGCATTACAGAATAATGCATAATTCCGCTTTCTGATGGCAAGTTATCCTTCTAGGTGGAAAATCCATTCTAAGATAAAAAAAAAAAAATAAATTGCTTAATAGTAAAAAAAATTCTTCAGTATTGTAGTCATGCATGGAAAATTACATCAGTGATGGAAATATTAAAGTAGATGCTTATAGCTAGTCATGTGTCAACATTGTCAGCTACATATTTCTCAATTAAGCATCTACTCTCTTTTGAAAGCTCACAGTTTTCTGAATAAGAATTGCGAAGTGACTTAGCCAGTTGCCCTATTAAATGTTGGAAGCGATCACTCTCATATTGTGTTTTATATCATTTCCCAACAGTAGTAATTGCTACCTAATATTCAAAATAGAATAAAAATCATTCTTTTAGGTTTTCCACTGAGAATAATTCAATCAGATAAATAAGACTGTGTCCAAAATTTGAATAGAAACCCTCTGCCAATAAAATCATGTTATGGTTTAATTCTGGTAGGCAGCTAAACCTACTCGCTGACTCAACCCTAGTGGGATGGGGAAGACAATCAAAAAGGTAAAAGTGAGAAAACTCATTGATTGGGCTAAAGAAAGTTTAATAGGTAAAGAAAAAGCTGTGCATGCAAGCAAAGCAAAATAAGGAGTTCATTCACTACTTCTTATAGGCAGGTAGGGGTTCAGCAATCTCTAGGAAACCAGGGCTCCATCATAGGTGATCATGTTTTCGGAAGATAAACACCATAATTTTTAACGTCCTTTTCCTTCTTCTTTTTGCCAGGTTTATATACTGAGCAGAACATCACATGGGATATGTCTTTGGTCAGCTGGGATCAGCTGTCCCAGCTAGGTTATCTCATAGTCTTGTGCACCCCCAACATACTCATTGGCAAAGTTGGAAAAGGAGAAGGTCTCGACACCATGTAAGCACTATTCAGCAGTAACTAAAACACTTGCCTGTTATCAACACTGTTTTCTTCACAAATAGAAGACACAGATGCATACAAACAACTATGAAGAAAATTAACTCTATCCAAGCCCCAAACAGTACAATTATTAATAAATGTTAAAGATTTTTAAGGATTCAAGTGTTTATTATTCATTCAATTTGAGTTAAATTTTTAATTACATATCTAAGACATTAACATTACTGTAAGGTCAACCTCCCTGTAAAAAAGTACTTTTTTGTGTTCACATGAAATTTCAATGTCTTTTAACTTGTGATCATTGTCTCTTGACCTGTCACTGGGCACCACTTAGAAGAGTCTGTTTCACTATTCACTGAACTGCATGGTTATTGATGAGATTCCCCTGAGCTTTCAGTTCTTTCGGCTAAACACTTCAAGCTCTCTCAGCATCTCCTCATATGACAGATAATTCAGTATCTTGATTATCTTTGTAGTCCTTCACTGAACTTCCTCCAGTATATCCATGTGTCTCTCATACTGGGGATCTCAGCACTGGACGCAGCACTCAAATGTGTCTCACCAGGGCTGAGTGGAGAGGAAGAATCAACTCCCTTGATTTGTAGTCAATGATCTTCCTAATGTAGCGTAGGAGTTCTTTGCCCCAGGAGCATCTTGCTAGTTCAGGGTCAACCTGATGTTTCAAAGTCCCCATGTCCTTCTTTACAGAGATGCTTTCTAGGCAGTCAGCCCCCAACCTGTGCTGGTGCCTGGAGTTGTTCCCCCGGTGCAGGGCTTAGCATTTACCTTAGTTGAACTTTCAAGGTTACTATGACCTCTATGAACTCTAGCCTGTTCGAGTGTCTCTGAATGGCACACCCAGCTGGTTTATCAGCCATTCCTCCCCATTTGGTGTCCTCTGCAAACTTGATGAAGGTACAATCTGTCTCATAATTCAGGTCATTAATGAAGATGTTATACATTCCATTTTTTGAGCAAAGGTAGTGAATATCTCACAACAAAAGTGTTGGGGGTCTGTTTGGGTAGGGAATTTCAGATTCATGTGCTTTTTATGTGTTGTACTTGATTTAGACATTAGAATGCACATTTAGGACAGTAACTTTCCTGTAGATTCAGAATAGGTAAATGTTTGATGATCTGTATGTAAAAATTCTATCATACCTCAAACTTTACTATCCTATTCTGATGGCTAATAGATTAATAAATATCTTAGTTATCAAATATGAAAAAGAGATCAATTTTATAAATTAATACACTCCTGAAAGAGACACTCAAATAAAAATAATTTTTCACAAAAGTGGTTGTTTCAATGGAAAAATACGAAAATCTAGACTTACAGTATTCCATGGCGTAAACAGCAAATAGAACAAGGAATTATATTTGAGTAATTGCATCTTCTAATTTGTAGAAATTGCTACCATATAGCAGAAGCAGTAACACTTTGTAAAGCTAAACAGAATAAAACCAGAAATAATTAAAAACCTAAAAAATGGTAGGTGAACTTTGCCTTCCTCACTAATTTAAAATACTTTGTAACAATTTGTCCTTTGAAGTGTTAAATGCACAAACACATTTTTTTTTGTCTCTCCATATTTCTGCGGTCACAAAAGATCAGAATTATCAAAAAAAACAAATGCTATTTCTGGGAGTATTTCCAAGTAAGTAGTCAGCAGAAGTGCTGTGAATCTTAGAGCGAGAACATTTTCCTTTCCTCTTTTGTTGACTAAAAGCATTCCCATTAGCTAAATAAAATCAAGCTAAATTTTACACAACACTCCCAATCACACAACACTTTTGGTGGTGGACTGAGATCCCTCTGTTGTGAATATTGGCTTTTATTTATTCAATTTATCTACATTATCATATTAATAATAAAGACGGGTAAGTATGGTGGGCTTTTTATCCTCCTGAAAATAAGAGAAAACCTGTTTCGGTTCTATTATCATAACAGGAAGGCAATATGGTCACACTGTCCATCTTTATCATCATAACAGCACCCTGAGAAGTACATGTATTGTAATCCCAAAAAATTCAAATTATTTTCTCCACAGTGGCACTGTCAGAAACTGAACCCAGGCTCCTGAGGATGTGGTAGAGCCTCTGTCGACCATCTTTTACGTATGTGATCTGAAAGGAAGGGGAAGGAAAAGAGCATCTCTTAGAAAGAGACTTGAAAGCTGTCATCCCGGATGTGTATCTAATTCACAATAATTCAATGAGACAAAAATCTCTTCCAAAACTATCCCAAAATTAGTGTTTAATGTGCAACTACTACATGAAATTTACCTCTCGATGACTTTAATGGAAATTAGGAGCTCCGGGAAGCTTTAGGACTTCCTAGGATCAACAGGTATTCCTGCATACATACACTGGAGTGTACCTATACTTTTGTTTTTATTTGAGGATGCACACCATGCTTTGAGAAAAATGACACCTCATTAAAAATAGGAAATATTTCACTCCTCAGTGATACCTTCTCAGTCATTTCATAGGTCTTTCTCTGAGCTCTATCTGCTGATTATGCTGATCCAAAATGACTGTCAACAGGGGAAGGGAATAAGTATTTTGGGATTTGAGCTACCAGCATTTCTGCCTGAACTTAAATCTGTTGGAAGGCAACTGGAGAAAAGCTGGAAATTATTTTTTAAAGAAAACAACAATCATAAGATGATGGCATGTATTTTAATCATGTCCATTTCTTTTTGGCATATAGCAGCATGTTGAACCTGCAAAGGAAATCACTGTTCTAATAGCCTCCATCATGCTGAAAAACAGAATACTGGTACAATTCAAATGCCCACATAATTCTATTCTAGCCTTTCCAGCCGTGAGAAGCAGCTTCCCTTAGTCCTTGTCCTGGAGGTCTCTCAGCAGTAGTTCATAGCCTACAAATCAGAAAGTTAAAGATATGGCAAAATTTAAACTGCTAACCGACTGGCCCAGAAGGTTTAAATTCTGTTTAAAAAAAGGGAGCATCTTCTCCTCAAGGCCATTTTGGTGCATTTCACACTTTGTGTTGCACAGTTTAGTCCAAGATTTTTGACAGCTTTTAAAAACCACCTCCTAATAGCCTTCAGGTTCACTATCATCTGGTAGGTCATAGACCTGCTAATAGTTTGCTTTACACACAGGTGTTGCCTCAGTCTCTCAAAAAAGTGATAATTTGATAGGAAAAAAAATTGCAATATTTTTTAGCTGGAAAGCTAAAGGGTTTTTTCATATTTTATGAATTCTTATCCTATGAGAAGATAGGAACTCTTTTTTTCATCTCTATTTTCATCTTCTTTCTTGCACCTCTTATTCCATTCATGTTTCTGCACAAGGAACACGATGCAGATGGTCAGACTAAATATGACCCCACTTCTCAGGCATTTCACAATACATGTAAAACATGAAATAAAGCCTTTCTGTTCAGTTCTGCATATATCATCCTGAAAACTGATAGTTTCCACATTTCTGAAAAAAAATGAAGTTGAAAAGAGACAAATTAAGATTGCTGTAACCTCATGGATAGCCCTGGAGATTAAAATAAAGTCACTGAATTACATGCAGAAGTGGAATAAACAGGGTACCAGCCATAATCTAGGAGGTAAATCTGTTAATGGGAAAGGAAAGTACTTTTGACATAGATATTTGGGATTATCTGATTTTGACTGTAAACACTATCAAGGCAAAAAGATTCAAGAATAGTATATATTATCACCAATAATGCATGGAATCAACAAGAGGGAGGCAGAAACAAGATAAAATCATTTTTTTCTTTTACTAAGAAGTACTATCAACTCTCCTGAAGACTTCACTGCTTGCTTAAAGTTTATTCTAATCTTTCTGTCATTGTCATGGCTTTCTAACTTTTCTCACCAGATTAAACTACAATCACAGAATCATAAAATCATAGAATGATAAAATAGTTTGGGTTGGAATGTATCTTTAAAAGTCATCTAGTCCAAACCCCCTCAATGAGCAGAAGCATCTTCAACAAGACCGGGTTGCTCAGAGCCCTGTCCTCTCTCAACAGTCCATTCCAGTGTTTCACCACCTTCCTCATAAAAATTTCTTCTTTATATCTAGTCTAAATCTACCCTTTTTTAGTTTAAAACTGTTACCCCTTGTACTATCAGAACAGTCCCTGCTAATATATTTGTCCCCACCTTTCTTATAGTCCCCCTTTAAGTACTAAAAGGCCACAATAAGGTCTTCCTGGAGCCTTCTCTTCTCTGGGCTAAATAACCCTAACTCTCTCAGCCTGTCCTCACAGGAAAGGTGTTCCATTCTTCTGATCATTTTTGTGGCCTTCCTCTACACTTGCTCCAACAGTTACATCTTTTTCCTTTGCTGAAGACACCAGAGGTGGACCAAAGGAATCTTCCTTAGTAGCAGCAACATCAGACAATTTGGAAATACGATAAATTTCACTGAAGTGATTAATAAAATTAAGGCTTTTCTTTATTTAATTTCACTGCTCAAGTAAGACAGGGGCATAAATTTCATGTATCTACTTTTATTTTCCCTTAAATGAAGGAATAAGATCCATGTCTGTATGTTGAGCTGTGGATAAGAAGAGATCATTCGCTCTTTTATAGCTTAAATTTGGCATGATGTTTGTCATGGTCTCCCATATCATCCTTTTAGTCAAATAGGTGAAACATGGATTAGAAGAGGAAATAAAGGTGCTTGGAAAATTGACTGGACAGCCAGGCCAAAATAGTTGTGATTAACCCAACTGGAGGCCAGTTTGCAGTGTTGTGTCTCAGGGATTTATTCTAGAGCAAATATTATTTATTTGCTCTAGAATAAAGAGCTGCTTTATCAGCTACATGGATGATGGGACAGAGTGCACTCTCAGCAAGTTCATGGTGGTTTACCTTGAGGAGCAGTCAACACACTGGAGCTATTCATGCATTCAGTATTTTGAAGCATGTAACAGGCTGGAGAAGCTGGCAGACAGGAACTTCATGAACCTCATCAAACACTAACCCTGGACCCTGAGATTGACAAAGCCTTCCAGCAGAACAGGATGGGGCCAACTGCCTAAGAGAAGCTCTGATAAAGGTCTCAGGGCCCTGTGCAACACCAGGTTGGTCATGAAGGAGCAATGCCTCTGGGCAGCGAAGAAGTCACCACATCCTAGGCTACACAAACAAGGGTGCAGCCAGCAGGTCTGGGGAAAGAACTTGCCCCACTACCCAGGACCTTTGAGATGTTGAGTGCTCTCTGAGTGCTGTCCCCAGTCCAAGGTTCCCACATACAGGTCAGACACTGATGTACTGTAGCAAGTCTTAGGGAAGCCACAAGGTGGCTGGAGGCTGAAGCATGGAGCATATGATGGAAGCCTGCAAGAGCTGTGTCTTTTCAGTCTGGGAAGTGACAATTTTGGTCCTCTTTGGTTCCTTTGGTCTTATTGATGTCTTGAGATACATAAAGGACAAATTGTTCTCAGAGTTGCACAATGGAAGGATGAGAGGAAAGGAACAAGTTTTGAACAAAAGTTAGCCTAACTTAATGGAAGGATAACCTTTTTCACCTTAAGATGGTTACCCATTTGCTCCAATTATGTGGTTGGAGATATTAAAATCTTATTGGAGGGACTCTGAAGAACTGCATTCATGATGCCTGCTTGTTGAGGTTTAGGCTGGACTGGCCACTAAACAAATGAGAGATGTTTTTAATTTACCCATCTCCCTTCCCAGAAAGGGAAAGAAGAGAGAATAAAGGGTTGAAAAAAAAAACCAAACCCTAAAATAGCTTTAATGAAATATTAATAATAAAAAAATAAAATAATATTTAGAATATGATGAAATATATAAAAATATCTACAAAATCAATATTGACTCCAGGATGATGATCATGTCACCAGCAAGCACTGGTACTGGACTCAGTGGCAGATGGGAACTGAATTCAAGAGCACACAGATCAGGATCAAAAGGCAGAAGAATGGACAGAGTCCTCCTCTAATGTTGACCACTGAAGAAAAGAGGGCTGACTCCTTTGTTCCCTCAGCTTTTATACTGAGCATGATGCAGGTGGGATGGAATACCCTGTTGGTCAATTTTGGATCATCTGTCCTGGCAGCTCCTCTGCACAGGAGGACTTACTCTCTTTTGCTTCCAATGCTCCAATGTGGCACATAGAAAAGTTAGTTGACCTTGGTTGTTATAGAAAAAAGAATAAGCAAGAGTCTGTCTATATACCATTCCTTAGTGTCGACTATAAGCATCAGACCTTATCACTGCTAGAAGCAAACACTAAAAACCATATTGTTAATTTCAGATAGTGGAGCCAATTAGAATAGATTGACTGAAAAGTAAAATTACTGAAAGAAAAATTTATTTTGGTCTATCTCAAACCAGGACACTGTTTTAAGCAGGTTGTTGGACTATATCACAACCAGAAATCTCTTCTTTTCTATCTATATGTACTGGTTTTGACTAAAATGGAGATAATTTTCTTCATAGCCACTTGTATGGTGCTATGTTTTGCATTTGTGACCAAAACAGTGTTGACATCTTGCTGATATTTTGGCTGTTACTGAACAATGCTTATACACCATTAAGGCATTCTGTGTTTCGCACTCTGTCCTGCTAGAAGGCGGAAGGTGACAGAGCCAGGACAGCTGACCCAAACTGACCAAAAGGATTCCCCATACCATATGGTGTTGTACATAGGAATAAGATTTGGAGAAAAGAAGCAGAGGATAGAAACATCTGGAATTATGGCATTTGTCTTCCCAAGCGAAAATCACATGTGATAAAGTCCTGTTTTCCTGGAAATGGTTAAATATCTGCCTGCCAGTGGGAAGTAGTGAATGAATTCCTTGTTTTTATTTGCTTGTATATGCAACTTTTGCTTTACCTATTAAACTGTCTTTACCCCAACTTACAAGTTTTTCTCACTTTTACCCTTTTTATTGTCTTCCCTTTCCCACTGTAGGGAATAGAATGAGTGGCTGTGTGGGCCGTAGCTGCCTAGTGGGGCTGGTCCACAACAGTACACCATGTTTCAGTGATTCTGAGATCAATAAACCTTCTGAGCTTTTAAGGTCTGTGTTGGTTTATGGAATGAAACAGTTAAAAAGACTGAAACTTGAATTTTTTTTTTACTTTTACAAAAATAAATTTCACATGATTTACAGTTTCTTTAAATTATATACCTTCACTTTTTAGTCTTTTTAATTCTGAACTATCATTTTACTCTCACATTCTACTTTCCTCACATTTGCAAACTTTTCTAATGCTATTCTGAAATTTCTGCTCTAATCAGTTTCCCAGCTGATTAATTTTTAATTTTGTGAAATGTTCCCAATACATCAAATATACTGCAGTTTTCATACATTACCATTAAGTTCATTCTTAGAGGTTCATAGGATAATTCAGGTTGGTGGGGAACTGAGGAGGCCTCCAGTCCCTGCCCAGAACAAGGCCAGCCATTGGATGACATGAGGCTGCTCAGGAGTTCACCTAGTCAAGGCATTAAACCCCCCCAGGCCAGAGGTGGCCTAAAATTCCCAGGCCTTGGCTCCATGGCTGAGGTGTCCTTGTGGGCAAAAATCTTTGATTTATTTCAAGCCTGAGCCTTTCATGTTTCAGCTTTTGCTGCCATCCTCTCACCTTCCCATTACGCACTGCTGTGAAGAGCCCAGCTGTGTCACCTCCCACCTGTGTCACTGCCCCCAGTGCTGTCCCTTCTCCTGGCTAAACCAATCCCAGCACCACAGCCTCGCCTCACAAGATGAGGGCCCCAGTCCCCTTTTGATGACTTCTGCTGATTTCATTCCAGTTTATCTAGGCCCAAAACCGGACACCATACCTAGATGTGATATAGCAAGCGCTAAATAAAGGGTGATTCCTCAATGCTATATCCTCAACTCAGCCTCATCCACTGCTACCTATACTCCTCATTGAACTCTCCTAATTAAGCACAGAGGATTGGGAAAGCTCACTGATAATGACTGAGAAGAAAAAGGAAGAAGGGGAAAAGTACCTGAACCTTGACTGTATCTTCTCTTGCTAAATCACCTGCACCATTCAGGAGTGGGATAATTTTCTTGTTCAGTCCTTTACTGTTAATGTAGAAACTCTTGCTGTTCTGGATGTTCCCATGTCATTTCTGAACCTAGTCAGATTTCAGTTTTCCTAGCACCAATGCTGCATGACAATGTAGTGTTTCTGAAGTCCTCCTTTCTAGCCTGTCCCTGCTTCCAGCTCATGTATGCTATCTATTTTGCATTGGAGGTCTGTCATGAGTTCCCTGCTTAGCCAATCTAGCTTCAAATATATCTGATGTCTCCCTGGGTACCATGGTGAACTGCTCTTGCACTTGGAGATGCTGTCCTTAAATCTTTAAAGGTCTGCCAGCTTTCCTGAGCAACTTTGCCTTTCAGTGCTGTCCATGATGGATGCTCATCTATCACGCACCAAATCTCTGAATAAGCCAAAATCTGCTCATCTGAAGTCCTAATCTCTTTCCTCACTCTGCTCTCTGATATTATGATCAGTACAGCTAAGATATCATTGATTGTCATATCTCCAGTCTGTTCCTTCCTGTGAAGGAATAGTACATTGAACTGCTCATCAACCCTGGTTGAACCATGCAGTGACTGTTTACAAGGTTATGCCCAATACCCCATAGAAATCTTTACTACTTCTGTCCTGCTGGTTTTGCCTCTGTTTTGGATTTGAGATGAGAACAGGGTTGGTAGTGCACTAATGGTTTTGTTGTTGCTAAGCAGCCAAGGCCTTTTCTGCTCTTCATACCACCCCACCAGTGAGTAGACCGGGATTGCACAAAAATTTGGGAGAGAACACAGCTGGGACAGCTAATGCCAACTGAGCAAAGAAGTATTGCATGCCATATGATGTCATGCTCAGTACTTAAAGGTGAGGGAAGAAGAAAGAAGGGGGTGATGTTTGGAGTTATGGCATTTGTCTTCCCATTATGTGTGATGGATCTCTGCTTTCCTGGAAATGGCTCAACACCTGCCTGCAGAAGGAAAGCAGTGAATTAATTCCTGATTTTGGTTTGCTTGCATGCATGGCTTTTTTTCTTACCTATTAAACTGTCTTTATCTCAATCCATGAGTTTTTCCTCACTTTAACTCTTCTGATTCTCTCTCCCATTGCAACTGGAGGAGCTCTGTGGTCCTAGTTGCCGGCTGGGGTTAAACAACAACACAGACTCCTGCCACAGTGTCACAGTTAGTGGCTTGCCTTGCCCTGAAACACAAGCTCTCAACCTGCCTGTTGTCAGTCCATTAGGTGAGCCTCACACATCAAAGCTGGTCCTTCACATCGTGAAAAGTCTCTGCCCTTGTCTTCACTGCCTGTCTTTCCTAAAGGTCTTGTATCCACCTGCCTCTCACTCCTGTAAGACCCAAGACACAAGCTGTCCCACCACAACTTCCATTGCAGTATTGCTGTGATCTTTCAGCAACATATGGAGTTCTAGTTCCCCCTGCTCTGTTTCCCAAGCTGAGAGCATTTGTGTACATACACTTGAGGCAGGTGTCCCTTTGTCTGCCTTGATGACTTCTGCCAGAGGTCTCCCTTGTTCCCACTATCTTGCAGCATTCTCTGTCCAACCCATCTGAACTTTCCCCACTTGACTTTGAATCATAATGTCCTCCCTGATCTCACCAGTTTAAAACTGTTCTCACCACTTCAGTCAGCCTCTTGGCAAATGTGCTCTTGTCATATTTTATCAGGCAAATCCCATCTCCAGTCTGCTGTCTTTGATCCTCAGCATGAGTCCATGGTAATAAAAGCTACATTCCTGCCATTGGCACCTGCTGTGCAACCAACTATTGACCCACAATATCCATGCACTGCTCCCCAAGCCCTTTCCTCCTCACTGGCAGAACAAAGGGGACACTATTCCTTTCTCACACCCTGTGTCACAAACCTGGCTCTGCTTGCAGTACCAGACCTTGCTGATATGCAAGTCCCTCTTTGGCAACTGCCAAAAGCCATTGGGTCCTTTCCTCAGCAGGAGCAGGCTACAGACAAAACCTCAAATACACTTTTGTTGGGAACATCTGAGAGGGGTTGTCAGAAATGAATGCTAGTGCTTGCTAGGAGCAACAGCCTTGTTTGGCAGCCCTTTCTTTTCAGCTGCAGGCAACTCAAGGTGCCTAAAGGATCTCCCAGGAGATCCCAGAAGCAGAGACTGAAGAGGGTTTGCACAGACAGTTGCTCATGTGGTTGCAGGTGCCAGCTGCACAACAGGAGCTCGCTGGTGGTCACACAGCTCATGACTACCTGAAACAAGATCATGATGCACTACACGAGTTGCAGCTGTATACATAAAACATTTCCACTGTGAAATCTACCCAGCTTTTATGTCTGGAATACTTGTTATGCAGTAGTTCTTTTTGGTTGTTTTTAAAAAAAGAAAATACTGTAAAGTTCATATGTAATGGAAGGGACTCACAGAAAGCACTGACTATGCACTTGCTGTTACTAGCAAGTTTTCAGATAGATTGAAGAACTGAAAATTCTTCTAATCTCTTCTGTAAACAGCAATATTAAGTGTTTATGATACTAGAAGTTAAAATGTTTCACAAAGAAATAGTTACTTTATATTTACATTTCCTTTTTCATAATAGAGATAGTAACTTCCTCTCCTCCCTCCCCCATCAAAATTGTTTTTACTGGTAAAAAATGTTATGAAAAAGAACTGCTTACAGAAAATTACTAGGTTAAAGCTGATGGAAATATGTCAAAAAGAAAACCACATGTATCTTTTCTCATGGTAATTTTTTACTTTGATAAAATGGATTTATGAAATGCTTTATGTAGTTGTGTGTAATAAATTAAATTCAAAACAAAAATTTATTAAAAGCACATAAAATTTACCTGTTGAGCAGAAGAAAACAGCTATGAAATTAGTTCTTTGGGATGATATCAATATTTTATACTAAACAAATTCTAGAGTTTAATAAGGGATTATTTGGTATAGCTTGAATTTCTGTATTGCAGACACTGTAAATATACTTACAGTTTTGCAATCTACCTTCAGTGGTAGTAACCAAACTGCACTTGAATGTTTCACTTTGGTTTTTTTTATAAGGCAAAAGTACATTTTCTTTTTCCAATTACTTTTTGTGTTTGGGTAGCTTTGAAGACAGAGTGGTTTTTTTATATACACATAGTGAAAAAGGAAATAACCCATTGTAAGCAAAAGAGATTTTTTAAAAGTTTGCTAGTAGAACATGATTTACTGCAGTACTGTACCTGATATATAAATATGATGAGGCACTCTCTACAGAATGCTTCTCTTCTCCTGAATCCCTACTTTCTTCATTTTGCACACACATACATAGATATACATATATATATTTGTATATATATATGTATATATATATACACAGGGTGGAGCAAGGTGGACAACCATGTTTTTTCACTATTTGACCCATAAGAGAGATACATGTAGTATCAAGAAACAATTAATCACTTAGAAATTGTAAAGAAACACTGGAGGATGAGCTGATAATTTTTATATGCATAAAATTCCATCTCAAGATGTAAAGAAAATATGCTCTAGATTGTTGCATTATTTTAATTATTTAAAAATAAATTATTATTTTAGTTTACTGAACACAAAGTTGGAATTCTTTCTTAACTTTCTTTCCCTAAATTTGTGACTGTTCTTTATTCTTCGTCAATTCTCAACTTGGTTTTGCTCTGTGAAAACTGAAACATAAC
>JAOXJM010000019.1:32056908-32078548 GCA_026413425.1 Tringa solitaria
AAGGAAGAAAAAAAAAAAAAAAACTGAAACTCCAAACCAATCAGTGAAGCATTACTGGTAAGGGAGTACGCTTGGTGAAACACGTGGAAAAACACAGTTTAGGATTGATACTCTGGCAGGGGAGTTCATGCTTAATTACACAGCATCCTGTGAAAATATTTCTGTTATGACAGATAAGAGAAATTCTCCAGACTCTATAAAATTATTTTTTCCAAAATGCGCCTGAAAAAGTTTCTTGTAGGAGATGAATAGTTAACACAAATAATACTTCATGTAGGAAAATGACCAGAAAGAGTATATGTTCTAGTAAATATTACATAGCTTCCTTCCTTTGAATTCCCTTATCAATATAAGATTATATAACATACAAAAGGGAAAGAAATAAACTATGGTTCTCTTCTACTCAGTCAGTTTTACTACTGTCCGTTGTTGAATAGACCAGAATTAAAGATAATACCCCAGGAGGAAAACTTACATTTATAATTCATGTCAGAAATGACAAAACTTTGAGTCAAAATAAAATGTATAGCCATATTACAGCAAATTTTACACTTCATTAGCAATTTCTGTAAGGAAGAGATTTGAATGTTCACATTTTGTAATGTCATCTCTTATTTCTGTATTTTCTAGAGAGTTCCTAGGCAAAAGCTTTCTCCGTTATGTATTTATTCAAAGTTTGCTAAGCTTCTGTAGACCATAAAGATAGTAAACCAAGACTGTAATAACTTTCATTTTGTATAAGATTTTTTTAGTATGGAAGAAGTTGCAGAACTGGGGTTGTCCAGTATTAGTCCTTAAAATACTGTTTCAGATCATGAGAAATACAAATTAAGAGTTACTGTTTTTCTAAATTTGTATAGCATCCAGCACAATAACAGTTTATTCCTTAAATGTAAGCAGCAATTGTTTCTGACAGAGGAAAAAAATCAAAATATGTGCCTTTTTTAGGTCAGTCTTTCTCTCCTTGCTTTTAAAGACTTTCACCTATTACTTCATGACAGTAAACATTTTAATCTTTTAAGAAGATTTCAAATTCTTTTGGGTGAGGTGGATACTAGTACAATTTTCTAAAACGCAGGAAAGTCATGATGCATCATTATGTTAGTGTAGACAGAGTGACATGCCATGTTTCATACAAATTGAATAGAAATTTTAAGGGAAAACCAAAGCATTTAATGTGAGGCAAAAAATGCATTTACATTAAAAATGCTCTGATTTTATTTTTTTTTAACTCAGGTTCCACTAGTAAGTCAGTGAAGAAGTTTTTGCTTTTCAGTTAGAGGTTTTTACTTTTTCTTCATTCCTCTCAAGCCACAGGTCCCTGAGAGGAGAGGTCTTCTGAATAAGTCTTCACTGTCAGAGAAACTAATTCCAGCTGTAGACCACAGCTGTGATTAATAACTCACAGTTACCTCTCTGAATGTGCACTGTGATAAAGCAACTAAAAACCATATTGTTTGCATACAAGTGTATTAAGTATTAACAATCAGGTTAGAAACTCTGGTATCTGTCTGCATTTGTAAAAAGGATTAAGCAGAGAAATATAAAACAAAAATGTGCTTTTCTTCTATTTCTTCTAGATAGATTTTCAGATCTGGTTTTGGAGAAGGATAAACAAAATTTGTTAAACTACCAAAAAAATTTATTTTAAAAGTATTACTTACATTTATAAGAAGTTGTTGTGTTGGGTAATTACAGTAATCATGTCTACAGACTGTTAATATTTTGTTTTTGTAATAATAACTCAAAAATTCAAAACTTAAGGTATAAAGAAGTTTTAGATTACAAAATTGTTAAATAGGTATTATCTCTTTTTTTCTTTTTTTTTTTTTTCTTTAATGGTGCCACATCAGAAAAATGTCCACTTTTTTTCTGGCAGTTCATCCAAGAGTTTTTTGAATTCTTAGTCATGTAACTTTACACAACAATAAAAAAAAATATCACTAGGTTTCTCATTTCACAACCAACAAGATACGAAACACACATAGCTAAGTTTTGATTAAACTTCTCTTACTCAGTCTAAAAACTCACTTCTGTATATCTGGGAAAATCTAAAAATGAGCTGGAAACCTTTGAGGACCAACCTAAGACATAAAAAAAAAATCAAAAAAAGCCTTTTTTCCAGAAATTGTTTTGGAAAACTGTCCAGGTGCCCACAACGTGTAAATGTGACAAGTATTTGTGGATTTTTTCCATTCTGTGGATGGTGTGAACCTGGTAGTTCAAGTTTCTTCACACTTTTGCAGTCCTTCTCACATTTCTTGTTCTTTCCTATTTCGCTTTTCAGCTTATTCAGTCTGCTTTTTTTTTTTGTATTCTCCCTTAACGTGTCTATATATACTAGTAACCCCTGTGCTTATTTTACCATTTCTTCAGAAATCCCAGTGTAGCTTCTCACAGTCTTTTCCCATCTTTTCCCTCCGCTATACCCAATAATAATAAATGAAACCTATAGACCAGTGCTACCCTGAAAGCAAATAAAGCTGCTATTGTGAAAAACAGCTTTCATCAGTTTATTTTTCCTCTTTGAGCTGTACCTCAGAGTTTCTTTGGCAGTAATGCTTGTAACCATTGAAAACAGTGTTCTTAGCAGTCTAAAACAGATGCATTCAGAATCTTCAGTAACAGAGAGGAATTTGCAAGGCATGTCATAGTAGCCTGCTGGCTGAGAAGGAGGTAGCCGGAAGCTTTAGCAGTGTGGAAATCTATGGGACTGAACTGCAGGCATATGGTTCAGTAGAAAAGAGCGAAAAGCCTTGCTGAAAGACAGAATTTCATTTACCAAGCATTTCTAAAGTAAAAGGCAAACAAGCAAAAAGGTGGACACACTTCCATTCAGCTGTCAGAGGGGCCAACATCTGAGGACATTCTTATTTGTCCCAGGAAAACAAAAGTAGGACTCAGATGACCTTGTTTTCATTCAGCCCCCAAGAGAGCTATGGGAAACCAAAGAGGATGGAAGGAAAGTATTTGAAAAACTTTCCTTTTAGAAACTGATTAAAAAAAAATGCTTATCAGTTCTAAAAATAAACAAGATATCATCCTGGTTCCCAAACCACTAGGTTGTTTTTTTTGGCAGCCTGAATTCTGTTATTGATATTTAAGATTATTTTTTTTCCATTTTAATTTTTCATTGAGCTTACTTTAAGATATAGTATGGAATTAAACATATTCCCTAAAAGTAAAAAGCACCAAAAGAACATCAATATATAAGCAACTGTTGAACAACCCTCTTTCTGAGCACCATTTTGTCTTAAATTGCCTGTGTTTTTCCCAGATTTACATACACTAAAAACTTACACTCTAGAAGGCTGAAATTTACATTTTTCACGTACTTGTGGGGCTTTAAAGAAGCAAAATCAGTTAAGTGTCCTTCCTTCAGATATTATTTTTAACTTTCAGAATGGAATTCCTGACTGACTTATGCTGCTAAGACTCAGTCTTACTAAACACAATATTTTGCCTACTTCTAATTTAATAACATCTCTGTGGGACTAGATATTGAAAGACGGAAGTACTGGAAAATACCTGCCTTTGCTTTATTCAGTAAAAAAAAGAAAGAAAGAAGAACATGGCACAGGCTATGGGATTTATTTTTTTGAGTGATTCATACTACATTTATATCTCTTCCTCTTTTTTTTTTCCCTTCTTAAAACTTACAATAGTATTCAGCTTTACTGGCGTTTATCTCCAAATGTAAATTAATAGCAGGTATTATAATGACACAAATAGAAAGGTTTTAATTTCCAAAACCTATTAAAAAGCTGTATCTAAAAAAGAAAAAGGTTTTGAAGTTCAAATGAAAGACAATATCTGAATAACACTAATCCCCAGGAGAATGCATGGCACCCGCCAGACACTGTAAAGGTTTTATAAATGTTGTCTTCTGCAAAGTCGACTGCAAACATCATAAGGCCTTTGGTAAATATGCCTACCAGCCTTTTTGTTTGAGCAGAAATATTGGACTTCCTACTATTATGATTATAAAGTAGAGAAGATTATTTCAGATTTTTTTTAATAAAATATTTGATCAACAGCCTCTCTCTTTTTCCTTGGGACCAAGTTTCAAATCACACACAGAGTTAAGTGTTTGAAAAAAGTCTTATTTAGCAACACAAGATTGGCAAAACAATCTATTTTGAAGTCATTTATGAGTAAATATATAGAAACACTGAGCCTGGGTAAGTTAAAAACAATTTGGCAGCCTGATCCACAATATCAGAATGGGCAGGAAATATTCTGTAGTGCAGGAAAACAATATTGTTGTTTATACTGGATAATGTAAAATATTTATCCATTTGGCAGAGACAAAATACCACATTTTGTTTGTCTACGATTACCTAGTGGTAACTGTATCAAATTAATTTTATCTGATGATTATTTCAAGTATAATTTCCATAGTGTTTACTTTTTTTTTAAAGAACACAAAATAATACAAACCAAAACACTACAGACCAAAATAAGCAGTTCAAAGAGTTTCAGTGAATAAACATAATAAATAAATACATATTTTAATAGATATTTAATATATAAATAAAGATTTACGCTGTGATGTTTTATAAGAGCATCATCATTAAAACAAAACTTCTACACTTGCATTATTTTTCTACTTGCTGCTTTATAATAATACATTCAGAAAAGGGAACAATTTAAAACACTACTGTTTAGGCAATGACAAAAACTGTAGTTTTGCTTTTCTTTATAGTATGTATACATGACATAGCCACCTGAGAGTACTCCTCCACCTCTTGTTTACTGACCCCAGATATGAATCATATACAAGAGGGGAAAGATATTCTGCCACTGTTCATATTTACCTTTGTTTTCATACAGAAAAATATGAAAATGGTATTTACCATAAACGGCAAAAATTTCAGTATAAGTTCAGAAACTTAGCATCAGAACTGACCATGTTGATCTACAAAAGATTACCTGTTACTGTCATCACACTATCAAACCTCTGCAGTGTTCTGCATTCTGTTTTAATGTGTTAAATTAAATAATCAAATAATTAACAGAAAGTCTGTGAAGACATGGTAATTGTAAAAACTGAGATGAGTCTCCTACACAAAGTTTATAACACTTTAAGTATCAAAACATAAGTCTAAACCCAAATGTACTGCTTTTTTATTATTTTTACAGGGGCAATGTGCTGTAAAAACTGCAAGATGAATACAACCCTTTGAGAAAGAGCCATTAAGAAGTTTTCTTAGGAGATGTATTTTATGCAGGAGAAACATACTGATGAGTACAATGCATTTATTATCATCTGACATACAGGTTTTAGAAGACATTCTTGAGCTAGTTTCACTCCTACCTTTCACACATAACTTTCCTGATGAAATGAAGAACATGATGAATTAATCATTTCCAAAAAAGGACAGCTGACTGGGAATTTTCATGGGTGTCAGTATATCATATTTAAAAGGAAGCTATATAGGAAATACGTGGTCCTTGTTGCAAGTATAAAATCTCAGATCCTGGGGTAATGGTGACTGCCTATAGGCTTCTAAACAGTGGAATTAGCAGAAGTCTCACAATGCTAAAACCTTGTGCTGAGTCACCTGTCACACATTACAAAGTGTTTAGAAACTTGTGCCAGTTCATTAATGCACTGGAGGTCTTCTGTTTGTACTTTTTGGGAAGAGATGTTCCCTTCCTGAAGCTGAAAACGTTACTAGATACCTGGATTACATCTGTTGGTTGAAATCTCCTTAATGGGAGGTTCTTTTCATGAAATGTGAGTGGCATGATTACTTAATTTTTGTTTTCATTATTTTCCACTACTTGATGTAAAAAAGAGTGAAGTCATCTGATACGATCATGTATCACCTTTGGGAATGTCTTTGAAAGATTAACAAACCTTACTTTTCTCATTATGATAAACACAAAGTTTTTTTACTGAAGTAAAAGGAAAACATTGCTACTTTTTGGGGACCCTCCCAGACATTACAGAAATAATTGCTAGGCATTTGAGGTTTGTAGTCCCTTTTGAACACTCAAGATGGAAAAGAAATGATTCATAGGCAAAAACATAGAAGCAGATGGGCTTTTTGGCTACTCTAAACCGTAAGCTGCATGATCATTGTATGAGACTGCAAAATTGTCCTCAGTTTATACTTATGCCATTTTTTCTTCCTGTGATGTTTAGTGGGTATGTGGATGCATTTTACTAAATAGCTCACAATTTTTATCAGATTTAAGGCTGAACAGTTTTCTTGTCTCTTTAGTTTTCCCTTAGAAATAACACTGTCTTTCTACTTATTTGACTTTAATAAATTGAAAGGATTAGAAATGTTAACAAATTCTGTCTGATTAAGGAACACATATTATATAAAATAATAAAAGAATAGAGAATTTTATTAACAGAACACTAGAAAATTTTCTGCTGTATGCAGAGATATGGACACAGAACTGAAAAATATTTACCTCTACAGCAGATCAATGAAATTTGATCCATTTAATTGCTCAAAAAGTATATACACTGAAACTCAATTCAGAACTAATCAGTTAATGTAGAGGTTTGAAAGAATTTTGCTTTAATTCATACAAACATGATAGTCTCAATTCATATTGACAATGAAAAATAAATTTATATACATATATATGTTAAAGCACTTCAAAGCTAAAGAATGCAATTCTTTAGCTTGTTAAGGTACAAATGGTCAAGCATCATGACACAACTACTGCTGTCATATGATTTAGTTAATAACAACTCTAATAGAATCTGATCGATTTTTTTTGTGATAAATACAAATTATTTCATTACAATGGTAGATTTTCATTTGGTTCATATGAATCAATTTAAATTTTTTTTGTGTAATAGTTTATTACCTTCTTTCCTTTATTTCATTCATTTCCTCCAAGTTTATTTTAAAATGTAAGATTTTTCAGAAGTATCAATCTGAAATTCAACTATATAACATTATTTCTATGCTGTTTCTTTGGAACAGGCAGTGTGTCATAAAGAGAAACAATCATCTGCAAATTACTACCTATGTTATACAATTTTATTATATATTTGTTTAAATTTATTTTAAGATAACTACATTGTTGTACAATAATAGTCGTAATAACAACTTTAACCTTTATTTATAACTAAAGAATAATAATAATTCTCCCTTGCAGCCAAACACTCCTTTTACTTAGAAAATTTTCAAAGAGATATGTTGTCTGTTAATCAAGTTTTAATGGAGACTCATATTAGTCTTACTGATAAAGCAAATATTCAAGGTGGGTGCTAAATATTTTAAATTTGACAGGACAGAGAAGGATCAGTCAAAAACTAAATTTCAACCCCCCCATTTTTGTTCCTTCAGAAAAAGATAGGATTTGGTTTTTGAAAGAAAGTTCAACACCCTGTTCTCCCATATTCTGAAGCTGTTCTTTTTTTAAGCAACCTTGTTAAGTTTAAAGACTTAAAAAGATTTTAATTTAAAATCTTTTTATTTTGTTAAGGTACTTTTCATTTAAGTGTAGCATAGGATTAACATGATGACCTACAATTTTGCAAAGATTATCATATGACTTCTGTTGACATATTAGTTTAACTCTGTAATCTGAATTTCTTGTGAAAACGTGTTTATTCTAATGATACCTCTGCTGTCATGAAATAGGAGTCTGCAAGTTAGTGAACCTATTTTTACCTTCCAATATCACTAGACATAAAGCTAAGGGACATGTTTTAGTGGTGGATTTGGCAGTGTTAGGTTAATGGTTGGACTAGATGATCTTTTCCATATTAAATGACTCTTTATTCTATGATTCTATGAATACAACTATAGCATGTATCTGAAAAGGGTAAAAGGTAGTAAGGCATAAGTATTCTACTGATCTGAATCAAAATATTGGTTTTATGACATAACACATTTTCTTGTTCACTATCCATTTTTCCTCCTAGTTTTCCAGAAATGTCTTGCTAGTGTTACTAGCAACTATATGAAGTAAACTGTATCCATAGAGTCTTCTGTCTGAAAATATATTCTTTTAGAAAAACAACAGTTATCCTTCTGACACCTAAATGTGTGATCCAAACTTTGTTTACCATAGATAGTTCCACAGATAGAATTGAGTAGTTGGAAGAAACCTTTCAGATCGAGTCCAACCACCAACCTAACACTGACAAGAACCATCACTAAACCATATCTCCAAGGACTATGTCTACCCATCTTTTAAATACCACCAGGGATGGTGACTAAACCACTTCCCTGGGCAGCCTGTTCCAATGCTTAATAATCCCTGCAGTTCAAAAAATTCTCACACCACTTGTGCAACTTCAGGACATTCCCTCTTGTCCTATCACCTTGGCAGATGAGACCAACCCCGCTTGCTACACCTTCCTTTCTGGGAGTTGTAGAGAGTGAGAAGGTCTCCCCTCAGCATGAATGATCCCTTATGATTCCCTTATGAATGATCTCACACTTGCAACTTCATAACTTTAAGAAGAGAAAACTGCATTTTTCCTTCTTGGCTTCCTTCCTTCCATTAGAACTTTATCTCTGCCTGTCTAGTTAAAATATTTTGAGGCATTATCAGGATACAACTGTGAATAGCAAAGAATAGCTTCAAAACGAAAAAGCATTAGTAAATCAAGTACGGTACCAATTTCTCAGTGGGCCTGAAAGCATCACAGCTCCAAAACTGAAGAGTTTATGCCAAATGCCTCTTAGAGTGCCCTGAAAATGTGACTAGAAGTATAGTATATTCTCACAAAGCACATCAAAGGAAGGGAAAAATGAAACTCATTAATTGAGGAAATAAAGATTTATGTTCAAGCAGTGAGGTGATGAAAATTAATACCACTCTGCTGAATGGAACAGAACTGTGACAACTGAAATGAATTGAAGATATACCTCAAGTAATTTCAGTGGCTGTAGGAGATTGCTTTTATATTTGGGAAAGGGAAAAATGAAAGATTGTCCCAGGAGCCAGGCACAGAAGATCTACTTCCAGTATTGCTCCTACCTTCAACCCATTGCATTCTTTTTTTGTGTGTGCAGTGAAACAAGATTCATTTTCCCGGATAGCAAACTTCTATTTCTTTAGGGACTGGGGTTAGTTTTTGGTCTAAAATCCATGTCCTAAACTCATCCAACTGAAGGCAAAATTCCAAGTGTGCTCATGTTCTCTTTTATAACTGCAGGATTAGAGTAACTGCTTTTTCCTCTCAAAAACACTTTAAGGTGTCTTTAACAAATAGAAATATGGATTAACAGCCACCATTTAATGTACCCTCATACCACTTGAAAGTTAACATTACTCACATTGCATTAATTTTGCTGTTGAAAAGCAGCATGACAACTTCTTGCCTCAGCAGAGACTTGACATAGCACAGACTATGCTGCTAGTCATTCCCTCAATACTAAGCAGTTAACAGCTACTGTTCATTTGTGAGCAAGCTATATCATTGAGTCACTGGCATTTGAATCTGCTGTTATTAAGATAAAACAAAACAATACAAAATGTTGACATGAGAAATGCTTCAGTTGTAAAACTCATCAAGTATGCTATGTGATAAAGAAACATAAATTTTATATTAGTCTTATGTAATTTTTAATTTATTTTTTTTAAATAAAAAGCAAATTTCCAAGTACTATAGAGGAGAAAGACATTTCAGTCATACAGAAAGGAGTAAGGCCAGTGATTACTAGTGAGCTAAACACATCAAATTGATTTTCCTTATGGTCTTTACATATGGAAGATGTACATGAATGAAAAGACACTAATAAGTGTACTGTATCACTTTCTTTGTTTCTTTGTTTATTTTCATAAGAGTAGCTCATCTTCTTTTGGGATCTTTTCTGAAGAAATATTACCCGAAGCAACAAAATCACCTAGGATTTTTGTTATTCATAAAATTTTAGATCATAAGAAACATAGCTGCTTAGATAATTGATACTAATTTACTAATGTTTATGTTTAATGTTATAATTTTACTAATGTTAATGTTTAAATTCAGTGTACTTAAAAGAATGTTGTTTAGACAAAGGTCCTGCTGAAATTGAGGTCAAGTGTGAATACACGGTGTAGACTTGGTAAATAGGACTCCATAGGAGTGGCTTACTATTTTTAATATTCATGGTTAAAGAAATAATTTCAATGAAACTTAAGATACAGTATCTAGTTATCATTATAATAGAAAAATATCAAGGCAAGGAATTTTTTAACTTACTCTTCTCTGAGGCACATCCTGTTGTTATGTCTCAGGACAGAGATCTAAAAAAACAATAAAAATTGCATTTGGCATTATTGGTAGTAACCGTCATTGTGAAATACCATGGGTTTATGTGTACACAGGTTTATGTTTGTTGATGGGAATAGTCAGGAAGAATTATGACTCTTAAATATTGCAATACTTGATACATACCTGAAAAGAACAATTAGCAATGGAGTGGAAATGCAATTCCTCTTTTTATATGTATCTGATGTTTCTGAATTTTCTTAAAAGCCTTATTATGAATTTCAAATTATATCAGAGAATTGCAATTGCAATTTTCATAACTGAATATTTAAATTTTGTCATAAGTAAAAGTCTAAAATGATACAGAATTCAATATTTGTACTATGGGTCATCATTTCCAAATATATATCTTTGTAACTTTTGAAACAATTTTTCAGGCTTGAATCAGTTTACAGATTTAATGACATTTAAAGACCAACTCAAGTAAAAAATCTATAATGTAAAGCCCTTAAATGCACTATTTGCAAGGCTCCATAAAACATTCTATTAAATATTATAAATTGTCTTCATTTATTTATTTTTAGAAAAGTTGGAATTAAATAATAATAATCATGGTGGGTTGTCAACATTAACTTCAATGTTACTACATCTAAGTCCTTGATATTGTTGCAACAAAACTATTCATAACGAGAGTTTCAATATAACATTGCCGAATTTTACCTTTTTTCATAATAAAAGATGAAAGATTAATCAGAATGATTTGAGAATTGGCACTTTATTCACAAATGACCACATGTAATATCTGTACTAACTTTTCTAATGCAAACATCTTCAGATTTTCCTTCATTGAAGAGGAAAATGTTCAAAATCTCTCTGAATCAATTTTCCTCATCCTTTATTCTGTTAGTGCAGCTATATGTGCACCCCTAACATAAAACCTTTATGCACAATGTTTACTTAAGTATTCCAAATTCTTCTATTCAGAAAAAATTAAGATTGTTATAAGTGG
Organism: Tringa solitaria; assembly: GCA_026413425.1. Taxonomy (NCBI): domain Eukaryota; kingdom Metazoa; phylum Chordata; class Aves; order Charadriiformes; family Scolopacidae; genus Tringa; species Tringa solitaria. The sequence continues at coordinate 32,068,098 of JAOXJM010000019.1, forward strand.
GAAATTTTAAGGGTTGCAAGGTTGCAAGGTCCAAAAGTAACAACAGATATTGTACCATACCATTGTATAAAGATCTTAAGTTTAACCCTGCAACAATTAGAAATGCTGAATCTTAAGTGTCTGAACAGGAGAAGATTGATTGCTTCCAGGAAGAATATTTCACTTTATGAAATGAAGTTTTGCCCCAGGAAGTGACTGATTTGCTCACATTCAAGAATGAATGCTTGGTGCTCTATTACATTTTTATCATCCTGGGAATGGCATCCTAAAGTTAAGCATTTGCCATGTGAAAGGAGTGCTTGCCAACTTCTTTTCTTTTTTTAACTTTTCTTCACAGAGGAAGAAACTTCTCATAAGTGATTTGATGGTATAAATAACGAATACTTAAAACTGATCTGGGATCAAGATTTTTCAAAGATATTGGGAATATGGACAAGTGGACAGAAAGCAGATAGAAGTAAAAATTGCAATCAGAATTTACATCAGAAATAACATATTTCTGTTCATGACATGACTGACTACATGCCTTATTACTGCTCTATGCACGCAGCTATGGGCATAAACAGCTATTGACAGTTCTAGTTCCTCTGCCAAAACAAAAGCACCAAAAAAACCCAACAAAAGGAAGGAAGCAGGCAAACAAACAAACCAACAAAAGACAACCAGATCTGAACAATGGCTCAGAGTGTACACATTTATTTCAGTGTTCATGTTAGTTAGACTTTGAATTCATTTACTTCAGGAGCTGAATTGCACTCCTGTGAGTTATTCACACTTTTAAACTCTGCAAGGTTAAAGTTGTAATTAGCAGTGACCTTAATGTAAACTATTACTTTCCTCCTTTTGAACCCAATGAAGTAATCTAGACACTCTAAAAACCTTCTACAGCTCACCTTTAAGAGCAGTGACTGATCTTTCACTTGTCAGATTTGTTGAAATGTTTCAAGTGGGGTTTACTGATCAATATCTATATGGAGGGCATGAGAAAGAGTACATCATATTCTGCAAGAATTCTTTGACTTTAGAAGGGGATGCATATCTTTGAAGTGAAATGAAAGACCACTGAATTCTTTAGATTCAAAAACCCATGCACTTCTCTTAAGATCAGTGAAAGCGCATTGGACTATTTCAAAGTGTCTAATTCATAGCATCTTAAAAACAAAATACATTAGGTGGCAAACATTCCTTTCACATGGTAAATACCTAACTTCAGGATGTTATTCTCAGGATAATAAAAATGCAATAGACCACCAAGCATTTATTCTTGAATGCAGGCAAATCAGTCACATCCTGGGGTGCAACTTCCTGAGGTGATGTTTGTTTGGCAGCTAAGTGACATGTTCATGAAACAGTTTCTCTCTTCTGCCACCCTTCCTAACCCATTCCTCACAATACCATTTTTTCAGTTGTGCTTCTTTATCATTTACAATCAGATATGTTGGACAATAGTCCCTCCAGGTAACTTAGTAATTGGCTTCCATTAATAGTCCAACCTCCTCTCCTCTATGTCAGTTTTCCTACACCTGAAGCTGAATTATATTTTACTTGAAGGACTAATGTTTACAAGAATTCTAGAAATAGAGTTAGTGTCAAGAAGAGTGATAGGAAACAAAAAAAAGAGCTATGCACTGAACCTAAACAGAGATCAGAGACGTGTTTTGAGCTTTTATTGATCTTTTAAGAAGACAAACAGATTTCTTGACAGCAACTGAATGACCTGTGTGATATTCAGTCAGTGTGAATTTATTCCTTCTTACTTTATTTATATTAATATCAATTGAAAACAAAGTTACTGAAGTTGATATGTTACAATGATGAAAGTAGGCACAGAAATTACAGGTTTTCACATGGAAAAGATAAAGTTACTTATTCACTCATAAAAGTCCAAAGGATATTTAAATACAATACATATTTGCATAAAGAAATAAAAATTTGCATGAACATAACCTTTACCAATGGGGATAAATAGCTTAACCTTTTACAATATTTTGAAAGGATTTATGGTAACCTCTGATTGATGAATTTCAACATTATTTTCTTGGCTTGGGAGCTTTGTGAATAAAGGCTGAGGTGGGTTGTCCATCCACCTCACACCTGAACAGAAGACAATCTTCCTACCCACTTCCTCTAATCAAGCTGTAAATTGTTATAGAGCTAGTTCCTGCTTCTGCTTTCATGGTGTATAGAATCAGAAAAAAAGGTTATAGCAGCTTTGTTCTTCAAATAACTTTCAGTATTTGGATGATCAGTATATTGTGGTAAGAAAAAATATTTTCTTTGAATAGCGGATTTATCATGTTCCAGACTCCAGGCCTGTTAGTTATTCATCATATGTCCATGATGTATATCATGTAGAAAAGGAAAAAGCTATTCTAGACAGTATATTGCTGTCCCCTGGAATAGTTTTTTCTGGGTTTTCTTATGCCTTTTTTTTGATTGTGTTATTAATTTTCATAAAGTCTAAAATATTTGAAAGGTATTTCAGTACCTTAAAGGCAGATATAGATTTGACAAAAACACTTAATCATCTAACTCTCATCAATGTGATTTCTAAAAGCACCTGGGTAGGTTAGGTGTTCAGGTGCTTTGCCAAGCATGCCAATTCCTTTGAACCTGCAGTCTGCAAGCCTTATCTGAGAGTTCAAAATTAAAGAGGTGTTGCCATGAATAGACAGATGTTAATGACATCAACAACTATTCTGAGATTTATTATGGTGGCATCTTAATCAAGAGCATCTGATCCTTCTTTTGGGACTAGGACTGATGGAAGACTTACCGCCTCAGATATTGCAACTCTGATGTTGTGTATGAGAATATTGCTTCCATGTATATAAAGCCACCGAGTAAACATTAGCTTTATTTATGGAATGGTATTTCTTAATAAAGTTGCAGCTGGAGGCGTTTAAACTAGATCTGACTGTGCCAACTGTGAAACGTCAGTCAGTAGTATAAAATATTTACAATCTGAGGCAAACTGTGATGAAATGGAAAGAAAAGAATATGAATCTCTATCAAAATTAAAACTCTCTTGAAGATGCACTCAATTACTGTCAAAAAGCTGAAAGTATTTAACCTTTAATGCATGAATATTTGTCTCATGTTGATTTATTAGGAATTTCAAGCTAAGAAAATATGCAGTGTTTCAGTTTGTTGATTACCATCAAGGATCTTCTTTGCAAAGGCCAGCTAGCTGGGGAATACCTAACACCTTGCAACAGCTTGTCAACTGTAGGTAAATACACACAATATTTAAGGGTAAGTATTACCCACCTTTAAGGTATTACCTAAAGCAATAGGGTTCAGAATAGTGCCAGTAAACTAAAGAGTTATTTTATGTACCAAAATCTTTATACAAGGGAAGAATGAAGTGGTGTAAACAGATCAAAAGCACAGTTTATAAACACCTACATAATAACAATAAATAGAAAAGCATTCTCTGAGACACAGGACCATAAGCATATTATTAATTCACAGCAGAGGAAAATATATTAAAAATGTGTCTTGGGATACCATCCAGGAATCTCATCGTCTCATGGTTAGTTTCATATATGTGAGTGACTTTCCTTACATAGAATGGTACACAGGAGAGCAGACTCTGATTTCTTAAGTACCGTCTAGCTGGATGTAGAAGTAGGACTGAAATGAATCACTTCTAGTTACAGTATATTAATCTCCAAAATCCTCTACATATGTTACCACTAAATGATAATTTTTAAATATTACTACCTCTTTGGAATCACAGAAGATGCATGATCTTTTTCTTCCTATTTAACTACCTATTATCTAACACAAATATTTAACATTTAGTCAAAGATTTTATGTCTTCAGTTTTGTATCAGAACAAGAAATATGAATAACATACTGATTGTATTTTTATTCTTACAAAAAGAAGAAACCACTGGGCACTTAAGTTTATAGACACAAAAAAAAACAGTCATGTGACCCATTAGGCCAGGATTTGTATGATTTTTTTGTAGCATAAAATAAACAAACAACATAAGTTGTATTCATTATCTCTATTTTCTGATAGTCTTGGGTTTAACTCCAAGCAATGATTTAATTCCTTGTCTTCTGCCACAACAGCATTGAACAATTGTTCATTGTTTAATCCCAATATTTTCCATTATAATGAGGTCCATAAGACAGTTATTAGTACTTTTATTTAGCTTCCTTAGTAGAATTTTCTAGAACTTTAATCCTTTTAATCCTGTTTTTCAATTTAAAAAAAAAATTTGTACACATAAGCATCAAATTTTGTAGTCCAGAGGTGAGTAAACCCACTGGACTATGCAGATTGGGTTCATTTTACTGAATTTATCTACCTTTCTTACAGTTAGTTAAAAATTTCTTAACCATAAACAAGCAGATTTAGGCAACGATGAATGTTTCAACTCCAGGACAGTTATTCTTAAAGAAAATGTAGAATTTTCTGCATGATCATGCTATACTTGACTCCCATTCTGCACTTATACATATGATACAGAGGTATTCTTAATCATTATACCGATAATGACATAATAAACAATGTATCTCTTCATCATATATACATTAGATCATACTTCTAAAAGCAGACCTTAACATTATTCTTTGAAAATCACTGCAGGACTGCTGCCAAAGAGAGTAGTTATATTAATATGTAATGACAGCAATGTCAGAATTATGCCTAGACTGATTCATATTAGTTTGTAAAAGAATATCAGAACCTCTGATAAAGGTATGGGGTCAGGATCTATGTAAGTGTCCTGTAATAGTTCTGGCAGCTGAATTTCACCTGTGAGTGATAAAATGGTAATTGTACCATATTATCTGTCTGCAACACTGACATTAATGTATTACACCACTATACCATTACATGGATGGAAACCTAATATTTATCTTTGATTTCTTTTAGTTTTTATCAGAGAAAATGTTTTCTGTTCAAGACATAATATAAAAAAGTAAAGGAGGAATATTTCTACAGATATAATACTAATATCTATGCATTTGCTTTATTTTTTTCTCTATTTGGTTTATTTTGTTTTTCCTTTAGGTAAACCTGCTCTATAGTCTTCTCAACAAGCATACCCAGAGAATATTTTTCTTTCACTAAAAAAATTCAAGCTATGTGTTTTGTCCTCTGTCTTTCACCATGGTAAACTCAGTGCTGACTTCTGCTGCAACATCTCAACTATCTTCACAGCATCACTTCAGAACTTTAAGCACATCTGTTTTCAAGTCTGGAATCCAGGTCATCACATGTTCAAGAAGAGTTCCACGATACACTAACTTTTAGCGTGGAACTAGCATCAATATCCCCAGGTACTATCTGTTACCATTACTTGTCTATAGTCTATCTTATCTATCTCACTTTTGGTTTTTCTGGAAGCTGTCCCCAGTAAACAGTCAACCCTACCTAAGGGAAAGTTGTTTATTAGTACTAAAATTTACCAAAAAAAAAAAAAAAGATTATGACAATGACCGGCGTGTGTAAACATTCTCATCTTTGCTTAAGTATTTTTATGGATACTCCAACTACTTTAAACATTTCTGTTAGACAAGTCCTTGTGTTTACATCATTCTATTATCTCAGTTCACTGAGAGCTTTACTTTTATCCTCCTCTCCTCTGCTCCTTTTCTTAAGTTATAACCATATAGTTTTTCTGTCTCTCGTCAGCCTCTCAACTTTAGTAAAAAAGCTGTGTAATATCTTCACCACTAAAAACATGACCCTTTTTTGTAATTGTGTTTTTTGTAAGGTGACTTATTTGCATCTACTGTTTTTTCCACTAACCCTGAATAACTTGACAGAAATTATCTCATCAACTAGTTTAAACTCTTTAATAGTTACTCTCCTTACAATGGACTACACATTAAAAAACTTTTCCCTCTACGCAGTTATCTTTTCTGTTTCCAGTTTTAGTGTTATTTCCTTCTGAGGAAGTATTTCAGAGGCAGCAGTCTTAGTCCTCTAAAGGAAATGGAATTTTCTACCCCATCTCTTGGCTGTGAATGTTTTCTTTCCTGCAGAATTGCAGATGGAAGGTGATAACTTTCAAGAGATGCTTTTTCTCAACCTGAATGAATCTTGACACACAGTTAATGTCAGTGGGATAGGGGTTTGTATTGTTTGATAAAGAGTATACGAAGGACAGAGAGGAGCCTCTGGTAGGTGAAGGTAATTAGGTTAATGAAATAAAAAGGAAAATCTTTTACAAGAATTTTTTACTTGGAGGCACATACAGTAAAGAACTGATGAAAAAGCTTGCTTCAGCAAGCAGATAAGTAGTGATACAAGTAAATGGCAAGGGGATAAAAGCTGCCAAAATATGTCCCCCCACAACTACATAATAGCTTCGTGCTACAAGTAAAAGAGTTCCTTCTTACCAATGCTTGCTTTTCATATTACATCATTCTGTAAAACCACTCCTTAAGAGATATTGTGTTTTTGAGCCAGCTCACTGTCTTTAAGACCAGGTTTTATGCAGAACACAACTTATGAGACCCAAAAGAACAACTGATGACACTTCCTACTGAGTTAGCTTTATTCTGATCCTATAATGTAGTGGACTTTCTTCCAAAGCTGATTTTTTTTTTTTTTTTTGGGGGGGGGTGTGTGTTAAAGCAGATAAGTGCAATTTTACTGTTTTAAACATTAGTGTTACAGATTCTAATGATTTACGCATTAATTTAGCACAACAATGGTCTCATTTTCCCTCTCCCACAACATTAAAAAATGAGGAAAAGGCATGTATGTTAACCGTAGTATTTTGGACACTTTCCAGTTTGGATAATTGCATTATGTCTACTAACAATTCTCCTGCAGTTTCAATTAGATGCAATGTTCTTTTTCACTGTCCTGAGCTTTTGTTCAGTATTGCTGTTCACTGTTTAACAGCTGCCACATTTCACTCTGGAGGTGCTTGCATTTCAGTATTTAATGAGATGAGCCTTATAACAGGGCTTTCAATTAGCTGCACTGTAACTTTTACGCTGCAATCTGTATCAGAAAAATTAGACTCTGTGGGAAGGTAGAATCCCTCAGAAGAAACTCAGATAGCTTAGGAAAGAGTCAGATGTCCTGCATAACACAAAAATACAGAGAGAACCTGAAAATCAGGGGGTTTATCCACTGAAATAGGCAGTAGGCTAGGGAATCACAATCATTCCACTGTTCCTTTTTGAGCATATAGAACTTTTTTTATTATTATTTATTTTTTATTTGTTACATTCTATGCAAAAGGGAACAGTTTCTGTAGGGAAGGCTGAGCATAACCTCTGTCCACAGCCTTAAACATCTCCTACCTTTCACCTTCTACTGAAAACAAACCAGATGTGCTTTTGAGTTCCATCAGAAGAAATATAGAACTGGGACAGCTTTGAGCCTACCTAGCTCTAGCTGGAGTGGGAGGGACGTGTGGTCGTCCTTGCTATATGTTGATATAAAGGAATGACCCTAACTAGGGCAAACGTCTCAGGATTTTTTGGAAGACAGCTCAGACAAAAAAAGTAAAGAAGGTGCTCATCTACATCAGTTGGAAAGATTTTGAAGCACTGGAGAAAATCCAGTGCAAAAAATACATTTGTCCTTGTCATTACTTATAGTCCAGCTCCAGGTAATTTCTCAGTGTGATGGTTGTGAATTTCACTGCTTAGCTCTCCAAACAAATGTATGGGTGACCTAAAGCACGCATTCAGTGATTCAAGAGTCAGATTTCAGCATTCAAGAATCAAATTTGATCACTGCAAACTGGTATAAAACAAGCATACTAAAGGCCATGAGGTAAAAGACTGATGTAGTCCCCAGTCTGCTCTGGGACCAAACAGCCAAACCAACTCAAAACCTTTAACTGTTATTAACTCCTGTCTGTCACTCAACAATGAATGCTCACTAACAGCTAGGTCTTACAATTTGCACTCCTGAAACAGATTTTCCACATCAGTTTCATCTGGAAGCTATCCAGTTTGAAGACCCAGGGCACAAAGGGAACCAAAGCTTGGTCAGTAAAAACAGTCAGAAGATTCACTTCAAAAGCTTGGTCCAAATTCTAATGCTAATGTTAACACTGTGTTTGTAAAATGTTATAACCCAGTATACTTGTAAATCTAAAGGTAAAAAAAAGAGAACTTTGCATTTGTAGATGATGTAAATAAAAATGAAAGACACACGGATGAGATATTCATTCCAAGATCTCATCGCTTGGACAGCTCCAGAAATATTTCTAGAACACTGCTGTTTCTCAAACACTCCTTTGTATACACGCTAAAAACATCTACAGATGAAACAAAGCATAAAAGTAACTGTGAGTTATTTATGATGTCAACAGATGACATGATATAGCAAACCCTTATAATACAGCAAAACCACAATAACAGATGGATTTTTCTAGAGATACCTACATGATTTTGTAGCAAGATAGGGAAAGAATAGATGTGATTTTTCTTAAAAGCAAATTATGTTAAAAGAAACACGACTACCTGTTTTCAAATTGCTTCTTAGTTTTAATCAGCTATATATCAATATGTTTCTCCAGTTTAGCTGATTAATTTCCTTTTTTTTTTTATTTCTTAGTACTAGATAAAGGAATTATAGGATACTAATGACAGAAACCATGCAAACATGCAGATACCCAGAAAGACCTTCTGAGTTTATCAAATGCAGCTTATGCAGTTTGAGATATACATAATTTCTGAGTTTATCTATTTATCTGACCAGGTCTACCTTGGATCTTCATATAATATATAAATTTATTGTTGAATTCAAATCTCTTTAGCAAACAGTTAAATGTTTTGTTCTTTTTTTTTCCTTTCAGACCAAGAAACAGACAAAATTTTATGTGATACAGCAAAATACAGTCTCTCCTGTACTTCTATGTGATGCAAGTATGCTTGCATACAGTATTTTTTCATAATTCATTCCATAAGGTTGAAATCTTTCTTTTTACTAATCACCTCACCTTTCAACAAGCTTTATTAGATCACTGAATCATGACCAATGATTCCTTACATATTAAGATACTCAGTTCACACTGATGAACCAAGAAATTAAAATGTAATATGAAACAATGACGCAGAATATTAGGGACAGTCCTTTTGATGTGGGGAAGGAATTCATAATTAGACCAAGATTTGCCCTTTAATTAAAACATTATCTCAATGATAATGCTGAATAAAATGCAGTTTTGAGGAATTCGGTGAACTAACATTAAAATGACAAGAAGCTATCAAGTATTTTTTGTCCTGAAGCAGATATATTTCATTATACAGTACTGAAGGTTAGAAAGCAATCAAATGTGTTTTGCCATCCCTGTCTCAGGGCAAGGTAATTATTAGTCTGAGAGTTTTTCTCTTTCTCCCCGCCTCCTTCCCCCTGTCCTTATTTTTTTAACTGTGCTTACCCAAGAGGAAAATGAACCACAGTACTTATGAACACAATGCATACCTCAATGATACTAAAGGCAACTGATCATGGCTGGAGCCATAGGTTAGCTGCAAAACCATTAATGATTCAAAACATGAAATAAAATAAAATATCTTTGAATCTAGGCTATAGCTAAGTGATATGTGTAATAAAGTCACAAAACATGACAATGTAATTTGCACTAGTATTGCACCAGAAAGACTCTTAAAAGGCCAAGGGACAGAGGTGAAAAGTTATACATAAGGGCACTGAAAACAAACTTTCTAAAATAATAATAATGTCAAAAATGCTTCTGTCATGTAGTTATTTGTAGTCAGTCAGAAAAAAATATATTACTTTAAAAAAAAAACCCACCCTTTTTTTTGCATAAAAGTATAGCTACCAGAAGATTATAGAAAGAATAAAATAATTAAAAGACTCTTAAGATCGTAAGCGGGACAATGTCTTTAGACTACATTTCAGATTAAAAGTTGAAGATGACACATTAATAATTAATAAATTGTATTATATTTTTGGATTTGTTTTAGTCTTGTTGGTTCTGTTTTAGATTCAAATTGTGTAAACTGGGTTTTAGTAATTCTCATTTTAATTTCTCATCTTCCACATAAATCTCCATATGATAAAGATTATTTATTATTTAATTTAAATGTTTACCGTTAACTATCAATATATTGCAACGTCTCTAAAGTTTTATGAAATTTCATAGATTGTTGGTTTTTACACACTACAAATATTACTTTTATGTATTACACAAAAAATCTTCCAGGATTCATTTGAACAAATCCCTCTTCTGGTCAAAAGAAACTATAAGATGCAAGAGGCATCATTTCACTTGCAGTTATATTCAAGAAAGGAAAACATTTCTTTACCTAGCAATCATGTTTCCATAGAGTCTTTATATTACCCAATATTTAGATTTAAATAAAGGCATGTTCATGATCTGCATTTTTTATAAAGTCTTAATTTTACCAGAAAAATAATCTTCAGTGATTGTATCCAATATATTGGATATATTGCACCCAATATATCTGTATTAGATACAGATTTAATCTGT
>JAOXJM010000019.1:32103903-32118245 GCA_026413425.1 Tringa solitaria
TTATATTATATTATATTATATTATATTATATTATATTATATTATATTATATTATACCATGTTAATAGAAGTTTTTTTAAAAAAATTCTGAACAAACAGCTATGTTTTAGTTCAATAAAACATAAATATACCATGTATACAGGACAGACATAGCAGAGGTAGGACAGTACTGACCAAGATTAATGTTCACCATAAGAAAGAACAGAATTCATTCGAAGTGGGAAACTAGAAAAAAAGCCTGGAAGATCCAACAAGAAAGACTGTAAATGCCTAGGTATTACCATAACATTTAAGCTATAATTATATGCAAGTGGAGACAGTGGTTATAAGCATTGCACTATTTAAAACACCTGAATCAGATATTATCAGGAAATATCAAACAACCTAACATTAAATTGTAAGAAAACTTTCTGAAACATCAACAAGATGAGAAGAAATTAAAATTATCTCAAGTATGAAGGCAAAATTATAGGAGTAAATTAGGATCTGAGAATTAATAAACAAAAGATTGTATTTTTGACAGCTCTATATATGAGATGCATGTAGTTAAAACATTTGTTGTCATCTGCCTATTAAAATTTAAGTAAGCAGAATGTGAAGGGCACTTTCACTAACTAACCTGTACAGAAGCTAAGACAATAAAAATAGCATAGCTATACACTAGCATGCATATAGCTAGAAAAATAATTATAAGTAGGCCAGGTAGGGGACAATGCAAGTCATACCAATCGCAGCAATTTATACCTCTTAAGTTAAAGAAGCCACTAAACAAAAATACCCTATCTGAGGCTCGGCCTGATGGGAGAGCAGACGGAGGAGGTTACCATAGTGTAACAGCCACTTCAAGGGTGGCCAGGTGTCCTGCAGGTGACTTTTAGTTACAGCTTTTTGGGCTGGATGCTGCTCCCATGGGAGTTTTCCAGTAGCTAATTAACAGCAGCGGTGTTATTAGCGTCCTTGGAGTAAATGATACATTTTGCCCGCTAAGGGAAAGGGGGAATTCTGCAGATATAGTGATAAGAAAAAATGATGGTATGACAGTACTGTGATGTGTGAAAATAGCAACGAGCATAACATAAAACTAATAAAAATAATATATATATAATAAAGTGCATGATGGAAAGAGCATGAACTCACTGGTAATTACAGCAGTCATTCTTCAAAACTAATTTTTAAAGAATTTATTTTTTTGAATACTTGACAATTTTCTCTTTGCAAGCTATGCATTCCAGTCTCCTTTTTGCTTCTCAATCCTGACATAAAAAAATCTAAATGCATTATAAGCATATATTGATATTTATACTACAGGTTTTTCTGTTTGGTTTTTTTTTTTCTGTAAAGTTGGTGCATGATCTTATTTTCCTTTTCCATACTCACTTTATAAATCACATTTTTAAAGATTTTACAGAAAGCGGTCACTTAGTACAGCTTTTTTGCTGTTGGTCCAAACATGCAAAAAGAAAAGATCAGCCAACCAAACAAACATCATCAACATGCATTCTTCTTAATTTGCAAAATTATACAGTTTATTTAGTTGGTTTTTTTCCCTTCTTGAGCACCATCTGCAGTATTTCAACCATGTAAAATGCTGTTTAGTGCCATAGGGGGACTTATGTAATTTGCATTGAGTTTCCCTGAGAGTAGTACAAATGGTTTGTTATGACATGTTTGATCAGGTTAACTCTTACTATGTCATAGGACTGCCATCAAATACAGTAAAAAATCTCTAAGCTTACTGTAGTTTGTGTGAGTTTAAAGCAAAAAAACGCAAACTTTAAAAAAAAAAAAACAACCAAAAAAAACCCCCACAACAAAACCAACCCAACACATTTGGACTAATATGTCTACCAAAAACCCTCTAATACAAAGTAAGTCAGTCCACACTGAGAGCTTGTCTGCCGGTGGGAATTACTATACTATAAGCTAGGATATTAGTTTACTGGGACACAAGTTACTCTGCATTAACTTCCCACGTAGAAGTGTCCCAACAGCAGAGTTAAACAGACTAATGATGGTGAATCCATTGTCCTCCTGAATTCTCTGCAATCAACATGCTTACTTATCTTTCATGGTAAGCATTTGTGAATTATCTTGCAGTTTTTAAAGGACAACAACAATCACTTGGAGTATTCCTGGGACACCAGGTAACAGACAGTGATGTATCTGACATGTTATTAAGGAAATTTTTTTTTCATCTGTCAAAGACATTACTTTCCATAAATTTCTTCTTATCTCTAGAGAGATGTCAGCTCTTAAGAAAATATTCCTATGTTTTTAAACAAGATAACCTGAGGTTCTGACACTACCTTTGGACTGTCATAGCAGGCCACTTAAATAGACAGTGTCCAGTATCATAATATAGTGGAAATAGAGATAAGTGTATTTCATCTTGAAAAGGAAGGTGATATTCTACAAAGTTTTGGTGCAAAATCAGACAATGAGCAAGAGAGAGAACAACCGGTATTACAAGCTTAGGGCTGGCTCTTGAAAATGGGTTCTTCAGTTTCAAGCCAAGCAGGAACCTTTATCCTCACATTCTTCAGTTCAGTAAACACTCTAAACTGAGCTATATGCTCATGTCCCTCATTCTCCATCAGATAACTTGTTCTTTTCCAGCATGTATTAAAAATTATATGTTCCCAAAGAAGGTGTCAGATTTCATAACTACCAAGTTTACTCTGCAATCCATCAAGACCCTAGATAATGCTGTGTAGCTTATATATTCTGAAAGTTCTAGATGTAAAATTCTACATTAAACTAAACAATGACCAAGTCAACTTGTATATTCTTGTTAAGAATTATGTGAATGCTTTACAGTTTATCTCCAATGTCTTTCTTCCTCTACCTGCAGCTATGAATGCCCCCTGTAGCTATGAATACTCAAAGGATTTCCAAACTGCTGTCTCACAGGATGCAAGCATTCTTATAAAAATAGCATCATGAATTAATATTATAGACAGAGACAGATTAGGAACATTGAAAGAACAGAAAATTCTCTCTATCTATGTTATACCAACTATAGGTTGGTATAAAATTGCCTGGAAATTCAATAAGGCAGCATTTAATGTTTTACTTAATTTGTTTATTTGCTAAAAATCAAAATTTCCTGAAAAGATTTATTCCAATGAGTGTATTTCTGCTACCACAAGGACATCAAAGGGTTCACGCAATTGCATGCAGTGCAATTATATTCATGCTGTGCAGGGTCACAGACACAAATTTTAATACATGGAAAATGTTTCTGGTAAACAGTAGCCCAGTTTTAACTTTAACCAAGAATTTGATTTAAATCTCCCAAGCTGATATGAACTGGCCCAGCACTACGTAACATTTTCAGCCATCTTTAACCAAAGTCACTTATTGGCTGTTAGTAAGATGAGAAGCTCACAACCATTAAGAGACTGAAGAAGGACATAGCGAATTATGTGTGTCGTTTTGAGCACATAATAAAGTGTTTGAAGAAAATAAAAGGTTTCAAAGGCCTTTGTTCTAAACGAATACTTTGGTATTTACTTTGTATGTGCTGCATTATGGTGAAATTGAAAGCATTAATAAACTTTACTGATTTAATATCAACCAAACTGACAAATAAACCTTGTATAGACATTCTGAAATTCATAACTATTACTAATATATTAGGTTTGGGTTGTTTGGTGTGTTTTTTTATTTACCTTATAGCAGCACAAATTAATCAGGTTTGAAGAGCTAAGACAAAAATACTAGAAGCACAGTTCTCTAATATTACCCATTATTGATTGCTTCAGAAAACTTATTCCCAGTACAATGACACTAGCTACAATTGTTCTAATTTTGGGTTTTAATCCACCAGATCTTCCCTCTGATCTGAGTAACAGAGGATGAATTTTCATTGATGTCACTTTTGCTTGCAACTGCTAGTTAAATGATAAAATATCTCTTACTGCTTTTCAATTAAGCCTGTTCTGCAGGGGCATGAGGAATGCTCCTGTGACAAGGTGTTGCAGTTAAAGCTCATCTGTGTCTGCTTTGCTGGAATCCGTAGCGCAGGCTGTAATGTCACTCAAGAAAAATGAGCTTTTGTCCAAGAGGAAAAGACAAGGAAAGGAAATGAGTCCTAATTATATCATTTTACATAAAAATACAGAGGTCTGAAAAATCTAAATCTGTAACTGAAAGGATCAAAAGGCTCAAGACATACATTTGGGAGACCTGTTATACACCAGTCTGCAATATTTTGTCAAAATTGTTATTATAATGACAACCTTCAAAGAAAGTGTAATGTAAGAGGCATGTCTTCTCAGTTCTTATTCCTTTCCAGTTGAGAACTTTTCACTGTTATATCTGTTAGTTTTCATTTTTTTCTGCAAAGGCTTTGCTTTAAATAAGTCCTTTCTGTTTTAAGTTTACTACTAAAGACAATACCATCTATTCCATTCCATCTTATTCAAGGACTGATGATTCTAGTCTCCTTTTTTCGTGGGCACATAATTTACTGAAATTATTTTTTCCAAATATGATGTTCTTTGTTTTTCATGTATTTATTTGTCAGCTCAAAATTATCTATATTCACAGAAATGTGATGGAATATTATTTATGACAGAAACAGAAAATTTGGAAAATTATTTTACTAGAGAGATTACCAGCTTAATTTTTTTCTTTTCTTTCCCAGTCTTCACATTTTACCTCTGTGAGCCACATTTGGACCACCACAGATTTTTGTGAGAAACCTTAAGGTATGGGGGTGGGGAGCTGAGTAGTATACAGGAAATTCAAGTTCCATTCAGGCCTGTTAGTGACAATGGGTTGATAAGGAATTAAGTAACTAAGACAACTATACAGTCTTTGGAGTAAGAAACTGTATAATCCTTTCTAGTAGCTATTAAACCCTGATTACACTGAATTTCTTTAATAAGTTTACCTTTTCTCTCACTTATTTTTAGTATTAGTGAATGCCCATTAAGAGCACCTTCAAATACAATTACTGCCACTTCTCCTATTTTAGAAACATCGACATGATTTTACAGTCATTAACTCTGACATTTAATATCTGAATAAATCAAAGACAGACAGGACAACAGAAAGGCCAGTAACATAACTGTGGCATCACAGAACTCATCATGGGCTTCAAGACCTTAGAAATTAATAAAATATTTGGTGGAGAACTAATGCCAGTCTCTTTGCCGCATCAACTCTGCTGATAGAAGTGTTCAAGACCAATTTTAAAGTGACTGTGTGATAGCCGTAATGGTTGACCGGACATATAAAGGAGAAAATTGCTGACCTGCAGACCAGCTGTCTAAATGATTTCATCAGTTTGATGCATGGCCACAGCTTTTGTGCTTAGATATAGAGGCTGAGGAGAAAGATATATTCTTAAACATTTGTCAGTGATTTAATTGGGGTATCTGAGATCCCTACCATCATGTGACACTCAAGGGCCTAAGCCTGAGAGTGCTTGGAATACTGTCTTTCTACCGAAACAGTAAACTACTGTCCACACAACTAAGATGATGTTAATTTAGTAGGAAATAACCATGATAGTCCTGCTATTTTCAGTTGATTCCAGCTGAATGCAGATGACCTAAGTATTTACCTGTTTATTAGAACTACTATGCTTTCTGTTTTAAGTGTTCGAGCTCCAGAAAATTGCATAAACACTACATTGTATAAGAGATTGTAGCAAACCAAATATGGTGTAAGTGCTTGAGTTACAAAGTTAACTATACAGAGGTTAGCAAATACTTAAAATATTTTTCCCCATCATACAGATTGCAGAGAGAGCTCTCAAAAGTATAAATAACATTTCCTGACACATCAGGCCAAGCTGATGGTAGTTGCGTAGCAGACTGAAGTATGAAAAGATGATTGGAAAAAGTATGTAAACTTTGTAGCTGCAGAACATAACTTCAGACAAATTAAATTCAATTGGAAATGCAAATTCAGCATCTCTCAGTCAATGCTACATGCCACAGTGTTGAATCCCATGTTATCATATTCCATGAATTAATGCAGTGATGATTATACATCAACTGTGTAAACTCTATAAATGATCATTTTTAGTACATTTTTAATGTCACATAGCAAATAGAAGAATATCAGCAATAAAAATAATTTTACTGATAAATTCTTTTCCCTTCGTATATCTTAATTCAAATTTATTACAAAAATGACCCAAACACAATCTTATGCCCATTTCTTTGAGACCTAGCATTGTAACTTTACTTGTGTAATTCTGCAGTGAACTTTAGCAGGAAGGAGAAAAGGAATTTATTTCCTAATGGTTAAGAATGCTTTATTATAATAGAAGCCCCACTTTGTGTAATTTGATCACTGTTAGACAACTCTAATCAGTGAATAATTATTTTCCTAATATCCAATCTAAAACTCTTCTACTGAAACTTAAGGCTATTTCCTCTTGTTCTATCACTCGCTACTTGGGAAAAGAGGCTTTTAAGCACTTCACTGCAACCCCCTTTCAGGTAGTTGTAAAGAGTGATGAGTTCTCCCGTCAACCTGCTTTTCTCCAACAGGACACTACAATTCTATATTCAACAACTGTTGCAGTAAATGTGATCATATAATACAGCACTCCTGATATGAAAATAATTGTTAAACCACTGACACGTCTTCAGCAGTGGGATAAATTTGAGGTCACTGCATTTCATATAACTTATTATAGATGATATTGTGCCTTCCAGGCATAGATCGTAGAATCACAGTATGGCTCAGGTTGGAAAGGACCTTAAAGATCATCGAGTTCCAACCTCCCTGCCATTGGCAGGATCACCTCCTGGTCTCCCCATCCAACTTGGCCTTGAACACTTCCAGGGATGGGACATCCACAACTCCTCTGGGCAACCTGTTCCCGTGTCACATCACCTTCACAGTGAAGAATTTCTTCCTCAAATCTAATCTAAATCTCCCCTCTTTCAGTTTAACACTATTAGCCCTCATCCTATTGCTACAGTTCCTCATAAAAACTTCCTCACCATCTCTCCTGTAGGCCCCCTTTAAGATACTGAAAGGCTGTTGTAAAGTCTCCCCAGAGCCTTCTTCTCCAGGCTGAACAACCCCAACTCTTCCAGCCTGTCCTCACAGGAGAGGTGCTCCAGCTCTCTGATCATCTTCATGGCCCTCCTCTTGACTTGTTCCAACAGGTCCATGTCCTTCTTATGCTGACGGCCCCGGAGCTGGACACAATACTCCAGGTGGGGTCTCGCTAGAACAGAGCAGAGGGGCAGAATCACCTCCCTGGACCTTCTGGCCACACTTCTTTTGGTGCGGTGCAAGTTGTGTTTGGCTTTCTGGGCTGCCAGTGCACATTGTCGGGTCATGTCGAGCTTCTCATCCACCAACACTCCCAAGTCCTTCTCGTCAGGGTTGCTCTCCAGCCATTCTCTGCCCAACCTGTGTTTGTGCCTGCGACTTGCACTTGGTTTGGTTGAACTTCAAGAGGTTTGCACAAGCCCAGCCCTAAAGCCTGTCCAGGTTCCTCTGGATGGCATCCCTTCCCTCCGGCGTGTCAACTGCACCACACAGCTTGGTGGTCTCAGCAAACTTGCTGAGGGTGCACTCAATCCCACTGTCCATGTCACTGACAAAGATATTAAATAGCACTGGTCCTGGTACCGACCCCTGAAGAACACCACTCATTGCTGGTTTCCACTTGGACACTGAGCTATTGACTTCAATCCTTTGAGTGCAGCCATCCAGCCAGTTCTTTATCCATGGAGTGGCCCACGCATTAAAATTTATATCTGTCCAATTTTGTGACCCGGATGTCATGTGGGACAGTGTCAAAAGCTTTGCATAAGTCCAGGTAGATGACATCTGTTGCTCTGCCCTTGTCTACCGGTGCTGTGGCAATATAGTAAAAGGCCACCAAATTTTATATTAGTTTTGGGGAAAAAACTTCCTTAAATCTTTTTATAGATGTCATATTTATAGTTACGCTTAATATTCCTTACATAAATGTATTTACAAACGTAACATGAAAATAAGATGTGCAAATATAAGATAAGGTTGTTACAGAAATCAATAAAATACAAGATTCTCAAGCATTACTATTAGCACATTTCTTTAAAAAAACAGTGAGAAACAAAGGTGAAGTTCACTGTTTCCAGGAATATTTGGTGGAAAGGTAACTAAAAAAAATGGAAAAAATAACATTCAGGAAACTAAAAAGATCAGCAAAGATGATGAAGGCTGATAATATTTAATAATGTTTGTTTGTTGTTTTGTTGTTGTTTTTTTTTTTCTTAGAACATAGTTCAGCTGACTTTAAGCTTTAAATGTATAATACTTGTTTGCAAATGTGAAAAATTCTCTCTAATGTGTAAAATAAACAAATATAAAAATAATGCAAATTCACAAGTTATTTTATTTCTTCTGAAGATTAGTATTAGCAGGTACAACAAACTACATCATCAGCACTGACTTTAAAGCAGAAACTTATGTTCTTTGATAGCATCCAAAAATGTCTGCAGCAGAAAAGAGTGTGCCAGCTGACAGGGACAAACTTATCCTCAGAGAAGCAATAAAATAACCGTGAAACTAAGTGAATAGGGGATGCTATCTCCAGTATGGAAAAGTCACATTGTTTTGAAAGTTGTGGAAAACCTCTGATCACCACTACCATATGGTAAGTACCCGCAAGCAGCGAGAATCAGTGATTCTCTTCAATGTTTTTTCAAGTATGGAAACTGTATACAACATTCATGAATTTTCATACATATTTATAAACAGATTATCTACTTTTCACAGTAATAAGTTAGACTACAAAGGTAAAAATAAACTTCGCAGTACTCTCCCCTCTTCTGCAGTCTTATCCAAATGAAAAGATGACTGAAAACTCTACTGTTAAGCTCATTGGTGTAAACCAGTATGTAAAAAACATGTTATTTCTTAAATATAATGAGCTTTATCATTCATTGTAGACAGCCCTTTTCAGTACCCTCCTGAGTTGACACATGTCCAAGATGCTGAAGTCATACAAGAAAAAAAAAAGTAAAGATCAGGGAGAGAAAGATCAGGTACATTGCAGGGAGAAACAGTGCCATAGCAGGTGCTAACCCTTTCTCTTTGGGATTCCTTGTTTTCTTGATATGTTATAAAATAGTGTAATCACCAAATGTCTGCATGTATCTACTTATTTCAAACACGTAAAAGAAAAGTGTTATTTACATGACTTTTCTGGGTCCTTTCTCATGACAGACATTGTTTCTTCCACATAAGAACAATGGTTATTATTGCAGTCCATTTTTGTGTTTGGGTGTGATTTTAAGCAGAAGATATTTAGTGCTGAAACATCTATTAAAGGCAGCCATGCGTGTAAGTGTTTCTGTAGATCGATTAGCAAAAACTGCTCACTCTACTGTTGGCTATATGACCTTTACTGTGAACTTTTTTCTCTTTTGCCTGTCTAACTGGTGTTTGGGCTCCTTGACTATGCTGAGAGATCCTAGAATTCAACAATTAGTTGAACTCGCTCTCTGGTACCTCACCTTTGCTGCAGCTATTTTACCAGTGTCTATGCATAGTAGTGCTTCTAGGAAAAACAAATCAGCAGACAGTACATTTTCATCTCCATCTACTGCAATTTATACATAGAAAGGAGATATAGACCCTCTACACTAATAATTTTTGACTGAACCGATTATGCAGTCACTAATTATCACAAATTATTTCTTATTGGTTTTCAAAATGTACCCAGAATACCTAACAGTGTTTTATTTAAAGTGGTGTAACTTCAGTACAGAACTGTCTGATTCTGGAAATGGCACAACACCAATTTATCGGTAGCAGAAGAACAATATTACAGGGGTTTTTTTTCCTGTTCAAATTGAGAAGATAAAAAATTCAAAATGATAAAGGGCTTTTAAAGATTTTACAACAGACATAGAATCATAGAATCATTTAGGTTGGAAAAGACCATTAAGATCATTGAGTACAACCATTAACCTAACACTGTCAAGTCCGCCACAAAACCACATCCCTGAGCACCATGTGGAAACATCTTTTAAATCCTTCTAGGAATGGTGACGCAAGCACTTCCCTGGGAAGCCTGTTCCAATGCTTGACAACCCTTTCGGTGAAGATTTTTTCCTAATATCCAACCTAAACCTCTCCCGGTGAAACCTGAGGCTATTTCCTCTTGTCCTCTCACTTGCTTCTTAGCAAAAGAGACTGACACCCAACTTGCTATAACTTCCTTTCAGGGAGTTGCAGAGCACAATAAGGTCATTCCTCAGCTTCCTCCTCTCCAGATTAAACAACTCCCCTTAGTCACTTCTCGTAAGACTTGTGCTCTAGACCCCTCACCATCTTCATTGCTCTTCTTTAACAGACTCCAGCACCTCAATGTCTTTCTTGTAGTAAGGGGCCCAAACCTGAACACAGTATTCAAGGTGTGGCCTCACCAGTGCCGAGTACAAGGGGATGATCACTTCCCTAGTCCTCCTGACCATGCTACTTCTGATCCATGTCAGGATGCTATTTGCCCTCTTGATCACCTGGGCACACTGCTGGCTCATATTGAGCCGGCTGTCAATCAACACCCCAGGTTCTTTTCTGCCAGGCAGCTTTCCAGCTACTCTTCCCCACGCTTGCAGTGATGTATGAGGTTGTTATGACCCAAATGTAGGACCCAGCACATGGCCTTGTTGAACCTTATCCCATTGGCCTTGGCCCATGAATCTAGCCTGTCCAGATCCCTCTGCAGAGCCTTCTTACCCTCAAGGAAGTTGAAACTTCTGCCCAACTTGAATTTACTGAGGGTGCACTTGATCCCCCTGTAATACCGTGTTTTGTTTTTATGCTTCCTTTTAATAAAACAAGTCTAATAATATAAAAAAATTAATATGGAAGCCATGTTCAAATCATTATATTTTAAATACAATCTAAGATCTTTACCATTCTTCCACTCTGATGTCTGGCCTTTTTTTTTGGTGAAAACAATATTTATAGTGTGACTATTATCCTACTTTTAAAAGCAAATGAATAGTTTTTCAAGTAGATGAATTGCAAAGCCAGAATGAAAACAAATCACTCCAAATATATTTTTATTTCTTTACAGACTTTATTCTCCTATTGTTGTCTGTTAATTTCCAATTAGTCCTGTAAACGTGTCTGTAAAACACCGGAAAGTTTAAGTTTATGCTATCACGTATCAAAGTACAACTCAGCTGGGACCACTGTCCTTAATTTTAAGATTAGATTTAATTATATTAAATAAGATTAAACTCTGTAATTTTCTTTTCCACAGGCTTGTTTTTATTCTAATACAAATAGTACTGCTTTTTGTTTTGATACTACACCTAAAATTTCCATTGACAGTCATCATTTAATCTAGTGAGAAAAAAATACATTTGACTTTGTCAAATTTTACTTCCTTGAACTCTAGCATCTGTCCTCTGAAACACTCCAATAACATAAACAACTTCAATTTAGTCCCTTAATCTCTAAGGATCAAGTAGAACCCACAAGTTCCTTTCTTTCAACCCCCTACAGACTGGCTTTTTTCCTAATCCGGCGATTTGACCAGTCTGGTTTAGTAAAATTTCACTGGCATTGCTGTGGAAATCTTCTGTGAATTTCTGTCCTTTGGAACTGCCTGCCTACAAAATGCCATATTATCTCTTTTGAAATCTCATCAGAAAATGTGTTTCCTGCACCAGATAGATCTTAGAATCCCTTTAGCCTTCCGTTATCATTCAGTACTCACAGAATTTATAAGGATGCAGTTTGTAAGTACAAGCTTGCATAAAATAAAGTAAAATTGAACCTGCTATATTTTTGCATCTCACACTACATTTTTTACTCATCTCAATCCATGACATTGTGGAAAAATGATTTAATGTCATAGCAATAACTAATAATTGAGTAAGAGGAAGACTAAAAGTCTGAATGAAAACAACATGACTGTATTACTATATTTAGTGTTTACCTCTACTTTCTATTAGAAACAAAAGCCAATTGGTCGTACTTGGAAGGTGTTTCCATCATCTATTCAGAGATAATATTTTTGCTGCTTTTTAAACTTCTTTCAGTAACAGTATAAATAATTTTACAGAATGATAATGCAAAGATTATTGTCATAAACTTCTAAATTTTCAAGAGATAAGAATAATTACAACTGAGTGTTATTGAGTGTCATGGTACTGACATTCTCTCAAAACTACAATAGATATGGAAAATGCTCTTGCACGTAATATTGGATCCTTAGAAAAAAATAACTATATGAAAAGATAAATATTTTTCTACTTCTTTGTGAAAAGAAACTTTTGATATTTCTTGATATTTGATAAAATCTAGGAGAAGAATATCTGAGATAGCTATTTATTTTTTCTTAATGTTTTCCTTTTCTCCCAATGCTATGTAGCAGTTTTGTGTAGTAGCTGTTGCAGACGCCTGTGACACTTATGAAGTATAAATGTAATAGCCAGGATAAAATAAATTAGCTTGCCTTGAAGCGGGGTATAAGTTTCCTAAGCTTGAACAACTGAAACCAGTATTTCATAATAACATTATGACACAGGCAGATGCAATTTTACATAACTGTGACTTGCTTGGTGGACAAGGGAAAGGCTGTGGATGTTGTTTACCTGGACTTTAGTAACGCCTTTGATACAGTCTCACACAGTATCTTCCTGGAGAAACTGGCTGCTCATGGCTTGAATGGGTGTACTCTCCACTGGGTTAAAAACTGGCTGGAGGGCTAGGCCCAGAAAGTAGTGGTGAACAGAGTTAAATCCAGTTGGTGGCTGGTCGTGACTGGTGTCCCCCAGGGCTGTGTACTGGGGCCAGTTCTCTTTAACATCTTTATCAATGATCTGGATGAGCGGATCGAGTGTACCCTCAAGTAAGTTTTCAGACAACACCAAGTTAGGTGGGAATGTTGATCTGCTGGAGGGTAGAAAGGCTCTGCAGAGGGATCTGGACAGGCTAGATTCATGGGCCAAGGCCAATGGGATGAGGTTCAACAAGGCTAAGTGCTGGGTCCTGCATATGGGTCATAACAACCTCATGCAGTCCTACAGGTTTGAGGAAGAGTGGCTGGACAGCTGCTTGACAGAAAAGAACCTGGGGGTGTTGGTCAACTGTTGGCTGAATGAGTCAGGAGAGGTGATGGAGTGGGCCCAGAAAAGGGCAATGAAACTGATGAGGGGTCTGGGGAATAAGTCTTATGAGGAGCAGCTGAGGGAACTGGGGTTGTTCAGCCTAGAGAAAAGGAGGCTGAGGGGAGACCTTATTGCTTTCTACAACTGCCTGAAAGGAAGATGTAGATTCAGATTGGATATTAGGAAAAATTTGTACACTGAAAGGGTTATTAAGCATTGGAACAGGCTGCCCAGGGAAGTGGTTGAGGCACCATCCCTGGAGGTGTTTAAAAGACCGGTTGACATAGCGCTTAGTGACATGATTTAGTGATGGTTTTTTTATCTGTTAGGTTGATGACTAGATGATCTGAAAGGTCCCTTCCAAACTTGACAATTCTATGATTCAATTCTATGGTTCTATAAGTATGCGAACACCAAAGGAGCAAATAAATAGTATTAAATTAATTTCAATTATAATAAATTTTATACTCTGAAATGAGGACTTATTGGAGATGGAAGAACCTCAAATTTCTCTCACTATACTTTGATGAGATTTATGTACTAAATTTGATTTGAGACCTTGAGAATCAAGAATCCAAGTGGTTAATGGGGCAGAGGGACAGGAGTGAAAAGGATGGAAGTTTTCCACTCTGTAACTCTGGTGTATTTTAGATATTTTGCAGCTTTTTATTGAATTACTCAGGGGTTCTTAACCTCCATCCTCTTTACACCACTAACATTAATAAATGAAAACTAAAAAATAAAAGATGTTATTTCCTCTTTAAATTCTGTTTCATGCTACTGTAAGCTGCACCTTTAAATAAGGGTGGATTCCACACTTCTTTTCGTCAATATGGAAAAAATTGAAAGAAATATCATAGTATTCCAAGCTGGCTGATGGATGTGGTAGTTTTCTCTGTGATGGAATGTTTATTTGTCATCTGGCTCCATGGCAAGTGAGTATAAGTAGTACCTTGCTCTTAAAATGACTGATGGGAACCTGAAAGATCTGTTTGTCACACTTTGCTACAAACAAGATAGATAAGAGCCTTGTGGCTCAGTCTTTTGCATACAAAGACAGACTCATGTTTCCAGCAGAATATGAGTACTTAAAAAAAAATCTACTGCTGCTAGATTTCTTTTTAAAGAACATGGAAAAATTACGTGAAAGTATCTTATGGTGGTGTTGACAAAAGCAAGAACTACTTTATTTTTCACTTCTTTTTGTGTGTTGAGAGCTACAAGAAAGACTGAAACAGAACAAGAG
>JAOXJM010000019.1:32158633-32174808 GCA_026413425.1 Tringa solitaria
GACATTATGGCCTTCTGAGTGGCTGATTACACATATTTATTTGTTTATTCACAACACATCTTTTATTTTTATTGTGTTCTGGCCACTGACTATGAATCAGTTGATGCAGTTCTCAGATTATTTTCTTTTACTGATTTTGCTGATAGGAAATATGTTGCTAAATGTGTTAGCTAGTGTAATTCTATGTACTTCAAGTCAACTTTATACTCACTGGTATTATACACTGTGCTAAAATATTACGTTAAATCACTGGAAGACTTATACTGCTGACAGCAGGGACCAATACAGAACTTTTCCTGGTAATACCATCTGCCATTTCCTTTTTGAGAACATGGTTTCCTGCAAATCTAATTCTTATCAGGCCAGTTCCTGACTAAAAGACAAATAAACTCTGGAATGGCTAATGTCTTCAGTGATAAATATGTTCATTAAATCAGATTTTTAATTATAAAAAATTTCTAATATACAATGTTTAATGACTATCTTTTCACCCGCATGTAATTTTTCTTATCTATTATAACAGAACTAAATTCAAATGGAAAGATTTAGCTTGTCTCTACTGAGTAAAAGGGCAGGATTTACAGTCATCAGTATATTGCCCATCTCATTTTGAATAAGTTCACCAAGTTTTTGTTCCATCCTTAGAAAAATTCTAGGCATGAACAAATAAATAACACACTTCCCTCCATGTGTTGATTAATTCTATGTCTCATTAACATAATTTCCAACTCAAGATGGACATTCCTTTTTATTTCAGCGTGTTTATATTTTGAAGACAATGTCCGCATGTATTTTTTTTTATTCTAACCTTTATAATTATCTTTGAAACTCTCTGCATTCTTTTCACTTTTGAGAAGTCTTGGGTACTGAAAGTGAATTAGAAATAAGTGCAGTAATAAATATAACTGATTCCTTGTGCTGTATAGAAAAAAGATTATAAGTTCTCTGCTTAGTTATATCAACAGCGGCACACATCCAATTTTCAATTCATTCGCACTATTGAGTTCTCCTCTCTCCCCCTCTGTTTTCCAATTTAGTTTTTCTGCAGACTTCCCTCACAATGGGAATCTGCTGGGCTTAATTCATCTCCCAGTGCATTTCATTAGATCGGTTACTGTCTTTGGCAGTCCACTTACCCGGGAAGTCCAAAGCCCAAAGCTGCAACATTAATCAGATACTGTGAGGCACTGGTTCTGGGGACTGAATTATTGATGTACGGTTTTGTATGATGCCTCACTGAAATCCACATAGGAGTATCAGTATCGTACTTCTTTATGAAGTCCTCACAAGAATTTTAAATTGTCCACGATAACATGCAGCAATTCCTGCCTCTTAGTGGCAGCAGGTTCTTCAGGAAAAAGCATACTCACTTCACATAATTTCTGCAAATACTTAGATGGGTGGCTAGTATCTGCCACCTATACTATCTGTTGGATTGCTCAAAAATCAAAGTCTTCTTAAGTGAGTATTGGTTTATATTTCCTAAAGAGAATCTTAATAAAGGAATTCTGAAAGCCTCTCACTCACTACATACATATGTCAACAAGAGGCAGCTGCTCTCATCCAAAGTTGGTTGTTTATTTTCATTTTAGTGACAAATTGACTAAAGGAGAAGAGCTGAGGTACTAAATGAGGTTATAATGCAGTGAAGATTTTGGGCAGGCTTTGAAGCCAAAAGATGTTTTTTACAAGTTTTTCCTGGAACCCTTTATGTATCAATTTCTTGTGAGAATTCACAATACTCAATGGCATTAAGATTAGTAAGTGGAGTGGTTCCTGTTTGATATATTTTTCATGTTCATGTTTCTTATTTTAATTAGCTCTTGTTACCTTTTTGGTTTGTCATAAGATAAAAATATGTTGTACTTCTTGTAGCAAGTGTAAGACATAACAAGGACTTCCCACTGTGTAACTGCACTGATCACCAGGCTTCAGGTTTTAATTATGTAACTTCCGAAGCATTAATGTTCATATCTAACAATTAAATGATATTAAGGAAAAATCTTTCTATTTAAACCACTGTGACGCTATACTCATCTGGAATAACTTTCCTGAATACGCAATCAGGAACATGCAGTGCACATTTCTGTTTCAATAGAACTGTACTGTGCAGTTTAACACCACCAAAGATTACTCTTATTTTCATGACTGGGTAAATGTACTGAATAATTGGCAAATTAGTTTGAGGGCGTTACAACCATATGATTGTCTAACCCATCTCCTAAAAATCTGACACTTGTCCTTTATTTTGGGTGTTAAGATCACAAACAATATCAATCAAAAGTAATGAGAGCAACTGCACAGACTTTACTGTAGGAAAAGCAACAAGTGAAAATGAGGGAACCCAGCAATGGGTTTTTCAGGGATCAAGGCTTTGATTTGAAAGTCTAAGCAGCAATAGTCAAAGCAGTAATTGGAAGGTAATAATAGCAAAAGTTAATCTTTATATATTTTTGGATACTACTTTGAATATATTGTCCTTCTTAGAGACTGATCACCAAAAGAAGCTCAACTCCAAACCTCACAAAAGACTTGTAGACTTTCTTTTTATGGTTATTAGCTTGTAAACCATCATTGCATTTCAAGGTTAAAGACATTTTATCAAGTTCAGAAGCTTGAAAGGGGCAGTTAAAGACACACACACCAAAAAAACCAAACCACAACCTAAATTTTACTCCTGTGCCTTTAATCTGCACAGCCTTTAAAACAAATTAGTAAGGTTTCCTGTGTATTATTCATTACTATTTCTACAATGCATGGTGAAACTGGTAAAATTTTTAAAGGATTCCTCCTATTAAACAAAGCAGAAGTGGTACATTTTTGCACAAAACCCCAATACAGTTTAAGGGGTTTTTTGTTGCTTTGTTTTGAGGCTATACAAAAACATTTATTCAAAATGTTCCTGGCTGCACACAATTATTTGAAATTTTTAAGCTTTGGATAACGTTGAGCATAGTTTCCACTAAAGCACAGATTTTGGTATGTGTGTACGATGATGACTTGTCTTGCTTGTGTTCTGAGTTATATTGGATTTTTATTACGTATGCAGAATACAAACTAGATTAGCTAGTGTTGAATGATGCTGTCCTAAGTCTTAACAGCACACAGAGATACACATTTTGATGTAGAACTCTTGCATTCCTCAGTGATACCTTAAGATGTTTATCATAACCGTGACACACACAGTAATTTTGAGGAAAGTTTGATTTTAGGCTTTGAGTTTTAACCTAAAATAATAGTTCAAGGTTCAACTATTAATAGTTCAAGGAAGTAAGCAGCCTCCAGAATGAAAATAAAGAAGGTATAATCCAAAAAGGGTAAGAAAAGAAATATCCCACCCGCTGGCTTCTATCTGAACATGTGGAATATACAGAGTTCTGACATCCTTAATCTTTCATCCACTGGAGCTGTTTTACTGTTTAATACTTTTCTAGTCATGAGTAGAATGGGATGAGAGAGAAAGGGATCTCTATTTACATGGATACTGGTTGGATAATTTATAGTACTCTGAAAAATGAAATTCTAACTTTAAATTCATCTCAGTGAAGATTACTGCAATACAAAGGTAAACTGTGCTATTGATATATGCAGAGACAAGATAGTTTAAACTTTTCTGAGCATTGTTAGGATGAGATAATGCCTTAACAAAGTTCATCTAATTAAAATGCCATAGATTTCTTCAAGAAAGAAATGTATCCTTCTGTAATATGCATAAACTGAGATATATAAAGGCATGCTCTGTGTTCCATTGTTACCTTGCCCCAGGCAATTTCAGCATCCAAATTGCTAGGCATCCCCTGCACAGCTGATCTCTTTGTCAATTCCGCATCTGTTGCTGCAAGCCATTCTGTCATAGCATTAATTTCTTTTCGTAGCTTCCGGGACAATTTCAAACATTTCTCTAACTCTTGCTTTTTTTCTGTCACCTGCAGAAAGAAAATATGTTTCTTAACTCTTCAGTCAAACAGGTTTAATGATTTTTATATACCATTTTCTATATGACACTTTTCTATAAAAGGTTTTAAGCAGTTTTAAATAGAAAAAAAAAATTTTCTACACTAGTATCTGGTATCCAAAACTGGTATCAGTATCTACTAAAACTATATTGGGTGTTTACAGTGTTTGAGTACAAACAGTGGTGCAATGATCAAATTGACTCCCAGCTCCATTGCCAAGGAAAGACGGAGATTTTAAAAGGTACTAGGATGTTACAAAGTTAGGTACCTGGCTTTTGCTATCCCTGAGTAAACAGATCAGATTTGCCCAGGGAATAAGCAATAAAGTGTCCCTGATGGTATATTATCACTATGTAAAGGCTTACTACTAAAATCTCAGAACATTTATTCTTCACTGAATATTGTTTATGTGCTTTCTTGCATGCCAAAAGTATTAAACGAGACCGCAGAACTTAGGCCAAGAACTAAATCCCTGGGAAGGATCACAAAACTGAGCTTTTTAGAGTCCCATTTTTTGTGTCTTCTTTTGATGAGTATTATTAGTCATTATAAATAACTATTTGCAGGCACTTAGTGACTATCCTAAGCATGACTACCTCTGTAAGAATTCTAAATACCTGGTACACTATAAAATAAAGTTACTCATACATGCCCAAACACAGAAAGAATATTTGTGTTGCTATATACATCTCTAAATTCTGTATATAATATCAATAATACTACAGTATTTGCATATATGTTGCATATATCCAGAGGTTACTGATTAATCAGTTTCTGTTTGTACTTCAAATGTAAAGATGTATTTCTAAAGAAAAATAGGAAACAGTGCCCTCTAAAGGCTCTCTGTATCATAAAGTATTATCAAACATACCATCTCCATAATTTTTTTTTCTATATTTTAAAGGTATTTTAGATATGTTAAATAGTTTACTCAAAAGAATTCTTGGACGTAATAAGTAAAAGTGAAATGAGAAAAGCAGATGTTTAAAGCATGAGAAAGGTATTTTACAACCCTTTAGAGGCAAAAACTCCTATGCAGCAGTGGGATTGTGAGGAGAGATCTGACCTTGTAATAGCCCCTACTACATACAATGCCCTTAGGAGAGCAGAAAGAACATTATTACTACCACTTTTAGAGTCCAGCTCCCTGTACTGATGAATAAGAGAAAGAGGTTTGCCCACAAATATGCTGCAGACCCCACACATAGCCACTCACAACTAACAAACTACTTAAGTTGTAATGTAGTTGGTTGTGTGTATATATGCATATGTGCTTGTGTCAGAGAGAGAGATAATATGGGCAAGTGAGTGCATAAGCAAGCACAGGCATAAGATATTTATCATAAGTCCAACCACTACACCATGATATTAAAATGACATTGTGTTTTCTTGCAATTTCATCTCAAACCTATTCACACTGAGACAAAGGCTAAAGTTTCAAAATTATCATTCATCATTCAAAATTATGATTTCAAAATATCATAATGATAATTATTATCATAACCAATAAGTAGGACTGAAACCTGGGATTTCAGGAGGGCTAACTTTGACCTTTTCAAGAAACTGCTAGGAGAAATCCCATGGGATGAGGCTCTGGAAGGTAAGGGGACTCATGAGAGCTGGTTGATATTCAAACATAGCTTCCTCCAAGCTCAGGATCGGTACATCCCTAAGAGCAAGAAAACAGGTAAGGGAAGCAGGAGAGCTGTGCGGTTGAGCAGGGAGCTTCTGAAAAAAATCAAGTGGAAGAAAGAAGTTTACACTGAGTGGAAGAAGGGACTGACCACTTGGAAAGATTATAAGGATGCCATTAGAGTATGCAGGGATGAAACAAGGAAAGCCAAGGCCTCCTTGGAATTAAAATTAGCAAGGGATGTCAAAGTTAACAAGAACAGGGTTTTCAACTATATTGGAGGCAAAAGGCCAACTAGAGAAAATGTGGGTCTGCTGTTGAATGAAACGGGTGCCATGGTGACGGGGGATGCAGAGAGGGTGAAGTTGCTGAATACTGGCTTTGTTTCAGTCTTTACTGCTTAGGCCAGCCCTCAGGAGCCACAGAATTTGGAAGAACCAGAGAAAGTCTGGACAAAGGAAGCCCTTCCCTTGGTTCAGGAAAACCAAGTTAAGGAGCAGTTAAGTGAACTGGATACCCAAAAGCCCATGGATCCTGATGGTATACACTTGTGAGTGCTGAGGAAGCTGGCAGAAGTCATTGCCGAGCTGCTCTCCATCATCTTCAAAAGGTCCTGGAGAACAGGCAAGGTACCTGAGGGCTGAAGAAAAGCCATCAGACTGTCATCCCAGTCTTCACAAAGGGCAAGAAGGAGGACCCAGGAAACTACAGGCCAGTCAGCCTCACCTCCATCCCCGGGAAGATGATGGAACGACTCTTTCTGGGCTACATCTCCAAGTATATGGAGGAAAAGAAAGCTATCAGAAGTAGTCACCACGGATCCACCAAGGGGAAGTCATGTCTGGCTAACCTGGTAGCCTTCTATGATGGCATGACTGGGTGGATAGATGAGGGGAGGGTGGTGGATGTTGTTTACCTTGGCTTCAGCAAGGCTTTTGACACAGTCTCCCACAGTATCCTCATATATTAGCTTAGGAAGTGTGGATCAGAGGACAGGACAGTGAGGTGGATTGAAAACTGGCTCATAGACAGAGCTCAGAGGGTTGTTAGTAGGGGCCCAGTCTCAAGTTAGCTCCAACTCCAACAGTCACATCCCTATGCTTATTTTGTTCCTGAGTGCTCACCTCTAAAAAGGATCAGGATGAGGATCTTCTACAGTGCAAGTCTTTATTTAACGTTGATATGATTAAGCTTTATTTAATGAGTGATGCTTCCTTGAGATATATTTGGGACTGCGCTCTCAAATTCTTAGTAAAATAAGTCACTAAAACCCTCAAAAAACAACCACCTGCACACCCAGATGAATTTTCCCTTCTGAAACAAAAATTCAAAGATGGATTAAAAACACATGAACATATTCACAGAACCTTATGATCCAGGATCAGTTACTATATTCCAAAGGAATATATTAACACATGGCAAAATACCACAGCAGCAATAGTCCATGTTTAAGAAGTAATTCAACAACAGAATGAAAAAATGAAGATAATTACCCAACTTTTTGGGCAGAACGATGTCAACCAAAAACATAAAATATGTTCCCTGTTTTTTCCCTCATTACCAATTCTAACAAAAAAGCTACTGAATTTCAGCTGTTTGAGCTCAAAAACTATTGTTGTCTACTGGAATTAGGTTAAGAAGGACTAAAATCTATCCCTGTTTCCAGCTGGAAGGAATCAATGTTTGTTCTTGTAAATTCTAGTTGGACCCATAAAGAATTGCAATTGTACCACCTTCCTAACAGTGCTGTTAAATTCCTGTTATGATGCCAAGTTCATTGCATGTTTTGTATACAAATACTTTTGCTAAATGTTAGCCTAGGCCTTGAATTGAGATGTCAGGGAGGAGGAAATTCTGGCTGTCAAACATGGGGAGGGAGCCAGGAGCCAAGGGTCAATGCAAGTCAGACAGAATAACGCTATACCCTGACAAGAAGCCAGGGCATTGAGACAGCAAGTTAGGGTCAGGATCAGGCCCAGAGACAGTAGCCAGAGACAGCCTCAATGCAGTGATAGCTTGATAGTCTATTGGGGTAAGGTAGGTTCCAGACCAAGTCGGAAAACTGAGTCCATGGGTCCAGGTTAGGACAGGATTGAAGTGAAAAGAGGAAACGTGCTCCAAGTAGGGGGAGCACGGATAGCTTCTGCTAAGAAGCAGCTTTTCAGGGAAGGAGGGAGGCCCAAGCTTCTGGCATCTCATCAGCAATGATATAAGCTTTGACTAAATGCCTTCACTCACCCCATTGAGCTCCTTAACTCAGCCCTCTGAAAACTTTACGTCACCCTACTGAAATAGTAGGAAGAAGGCTATGGTCAGGAACCTTACAGAATGAGCAAGAAGAAAATTCCATAACTAACTAATTTCCAGTAAAAACTGTAGTCCTTTTGATTTCTCCTAGCTTAGGAGAAATCTCATCTGAATGTTATTTTAACTAATTAGAATTCAAGATTATTGTAAGAACTGAGTTTGTTTATGGATTGTGATCATTGAACTTGAAGAATACGTGTGAAAACTAAGGAATGCAATTTTTGCCATTGGGTTATTAATACTTATTCCTGCTATTTAAATTAATAGCACCCTCTATCATCTTGAGAAATACTGTATAGTTTTTCATTGCTTATTCATTCAGCCATATTCTAATTCTCCAAATACCCATTGACAAGTT
Organism: Tringa solitaria; assembly: GCA_026413425.1. NCBI lineage: Eukaryota > Metazoa > Chordata > Aves > Charadriiformes > Scolopacidae > Tringa > Tringa solitaria. The sequence goes on from JAOXJM010000019.1 coordinate 32,166,888, forward strand.
CATTTTCCCAGCGTAGAAAGTGATGTCCATGATTTTCATGTGCAAAAGTTAAAGATACAAAGCTAAAAAGAACTCCACACAAATACATAGATATTTTCATAGAAAAAGTACGTTTAAAATCTAGACTTGCTAGTTTATTAGTTGTCATATCCTTTAAATACTTTCTCCTCTATTCACTATTAGCTTAACTTACGATTTCAGGAAAGCTTTGCTCTTTTTTTCCTTCTATTGCTCTATTTAAAAATTCTATTTATGCTAAAAGTCAAAATATTGTTTTAAGCTTATTTTAAGATACTTGACAAGGTCTTCAAAATACTTAGAACTTGATGCTGATCTTGAACAGTAGATTCTATTTTTATGGTGTTCCTGTGTTGCTTATGTTATAGGCTTATATTTCATATTAATATTCTGTATAAAGACCTATATTATGTGCTTCTATGTATGACAAGATGCCTTAAAATCCACAAAGAGGTTACTTAGCACCGTCTGAGATTTTTTTCCTCGCAGAATGTATTTGAATATACTCTTGTAAAATTTTATGCTTTTATAAATCTTACTTAAACAAATGAGAGCTGTAGCTGACATCTATGCACCCACACATCTATGCACACATTCTATAAGCTGGTTTATGTGCTCTAGTGTATTGCTAGCTGAGTGTTCTGTAGAACAGTGTCATGATGTAAAGAAATGCAGTTCAAAGGTCATCCAGCACTCTAGAAAGTTTGGCCATAGGTTATGCATTGGAAAAGATTGAGCATAGACAGATATAAGACTATAAGTCTTATAGCCCTGCAGACTTGAAATAAGTTAGTAGCTGAGTAATTGCTTTGTGATAACTCTGGAAAACTAAATGACCACAGGGTGCAAGTACAGAATCATATTCATTATGTGATTAGTACTTTTTTCCCCAGCAGCATTTTGAACTAAATTATTAAAGGACGGTCAAAGATAAAATCTCTGAGTCTCATGTGGATGCTGATACATGGGTAAGGCTTCAAGGAGAATTGATCACTGTTGGTGATACACAAAGCTGACACGTGGACAAGTAGAAGATTCAGTAGTAAGGCCTGTCAATACAACACTGGCTCCCAACAATAAAATCAATATGAGGAAAAAAAGTTGAACTCTGACAGCACAAAATTATTTTGCAGTTTTCAGCCTCAAGAAAATCCATGTCTCTCTAAGGGGATAGGTAAACAATTAATAAGAAGGGTCAAAAGAAGCAGGTGGGAAAATTCAGAGAACTAGAATTAAATGTAGTAATTATAGCAAAGTAGTATGTCAGCCAGTCTCTGTAGGGAAATAACTTTATTTTTGTCACTAACACTCTGCTATGAATGAAAAGTATCTAACCTACAAATTTCACTCCAGAAAGAGGAGAGGTTCTTTCCACCCAGTCACGCAATCACAGACCAGTTTAGGACACTCATATTTCATTTCTATTTCCTGCAGCCTTTTTGGATATCTGAGGAATGCCATTGATCTTTCCCAGCATAGATTGCCAAAATAAATAGCATTAGATCAGTGGGTTCTCTTGATCTGTAAAGGACAAATTTTGATCCAAACTGCAGTAGTGACTCGGAGTTTGGGTTCAGTATAATAAAATATATAAGAATGAAGTAAGGAGTTTGCCTCTGGATATTAATTTCTCTGCATTTAAGATAATTTCTGATACTTCATTTCACTCAGTGGTTCCCATCATACTGTGTAGCAAAAAAAAAAGAGATCAGAGTCCACTAGTTTGTCCATTTGTTTTATTGAATTAGGTATCAACATGTTCATACCCAGGACTAGGACAAAAAAAAATCCTATATATTGTGAGCATGATTATTTATTACTTGTATTGGAATAACTCCTCTTCACTGAAAGACACTGTAATCTATGGAAATTTATTGTTATTTATATTAAGAGCATTTTCTTGGTTGGAATTATGATGTGCTTTACTGATTGAAATCAGTTTTGGCTGATTTTGAAATAAAACAGTATCATATGTAAATATGTTTTTTATCTCTTGCTTCTCTTCCGAGCTCTGCAAGTGAACTAAATAGTCAATGAAATTCTCTATCTAATTAGGATAAAAAACAAACAAACAAAAAGTTTTATTTCTCTGTTTCTTAAATACAGAAAACACTACACTGTTTTTCTAAAGAATATGGAGATAGCACAACAGCACACTACAGCAAAACTTGAACTGTCTTCTATAACCCAGACATTTTGGAATGAAGAACTTGGATACACATGAATCTCTACAAAGTGCAGAGTGCTCAAGTGTAATGCAGTAACAATGTTATAGTTTTATACTCTAAAAGTAAAGGCATAGCTTGCTTAGTATGCAGTGTGACCACTTTCTTTCACTGGGAAAAAATGAAGGAGAGAAAATACAGACTAACAAAGTGGAGATTTGGGAAAGTATTCGTCTTGGGACATGTGCTTGGCTTTCACTCTTAGAAGGGATGATGAAAATTAGCATGTGCCTAAAACTCAAAATTTGATTTAAATGGCCTGGAGAACATTCTATCTACATTGTGAGTGAAGGAGATTAAGTTGAAATAACAAAATGGAAATACTCATTTATAAATTAAAAACATATTATATCTTCCCATCAAGGAGAGCTGGGTACAGTAACATGCAGTGTCATCACAGTACTCTGACTGATGCCAAGCAGGACAATTTTTCCCAGGTTGTGATGAAAATCTGAATTCCTACTAATGGTTTGCAAACAAAAAATCAGATTCAGGGTAAGGCTTGAATCACAGAATCACAGAATCACAGAATTGTCGGAGTTGGAAGGGACGTCTAGAGATCATCTAGACCAACTCCCCTGCTAAAGCAGGATCGCCTAAAGCACATTACTCAGGACTGCATCAAGGCAGGTCTTGAAGATCTCCAGAGAAGGGGACTCCACAACCTCCCTGGGCAGCCTGTTCCTGTGCTCTGTCACCCTCACCATAATGAATTTTTTCCTTATATTTGAATGGAGCTTCCTATCAATTGATGAAATGAATCATTTCAATGTACGCTCTTCAAATGATTTATATTTAAACATTTTCATAATTTGGAAAATAGTGCATAAATAACTTAGGTTTGACCTGTAGTCCTCAGAAGCCAAAAAGTTAGAACTAGTCTTTCATTTATGAAATAATTAAATGCAACAGTTTGATATTTCTCTTTTTCCATAAAAATTTCTTTAAGAAACACACTGAAATAAGAAGTCTTGGAAAATATCTACTTCAGCAATAAACCATTTTTTAATGCAGAATAATTCTTTAGAAGAGCCCGCATCTAATGTACCATTAAGGCCATCATTTCTGATGAAGGGATCCTCAGCATGATAGTTGAATATCTTGGAGCCCTCAACATTCTTTCTATGTAGCAGATACACGTGATGTAGAATAACTTTATGTTATTCCTCTTGAGAATTAGATTGTTGTTTACATAAATCATGTTATTCAGCTGTGCTAGGTGTTGGATAATTTCTTGGACAAGACAGAAGATCAAAATCTGAAACTTTAAAGGAAAATTCTATTTAAAAAAATTCTATGAGATGACTTGTTATGATGCCCCAAAATTATATAAGGAATGAAGATGCAGAGTATATATTAAACAAAGGAAAAAATACTCTTCTGCATGCTTCTCTGTCAGAGTATCCTTGGAGAGTACTATTCTACATTTCAATGTTTCCTACAACCATGCTCAGTTGCTCAGTCTGCCATCATCCGTGTGGGCTGCCTTCCAGTTGAAAACATGTGGAAAAGCACAGTGTCTAAGCTTTGTGTTAGTCAAAGAGGTTAGCCAAATGTCTGAAACTGATAACTGGGAGCAGGGCCAACAAATTCTTGGCATTTGATATGTGGCTAGGTTCTGGGGGAACTAAGCCAAAGAAATCTTCATAGGACTCCTAGGCAAAATCTACTGAATGTGTTCTACATAATGCTCTCACTGTACTATTGAGATATGGTAAAAACTAGTGAATTCAGCAGTCCTTGTCTTGGTGAAACTCCCATGTACTTTTATGAAAATTTTATCCAATGGAAAATGTGGATTAAGGTCTCATTGCTATTCTAAATGTACCATATACTGAGTATGTCTTCCTGTTAAGGTTTGTTGATAATGCCTTCTCTTTTAGAAAGAATTTTGAATTTCACAGCTATTGCAGTGAAATGAATGTAGGCAGAATTTACCTTTTAAAATCATGAGGAAACTATTGTCTAAACTATATTTTTTTATGTTTTGTATAACATAATTTCTGCCTTTTACATAAGTGTTACTGTTACAATCAACCCAGTCCTCTAATTGACTTGAAAAGGGAGAATGAAGATCAAAGGTATGTGTTAGCACAAATAACAAATTTCTTTGAAAGGTTCTAGCTGTATTGTGATCAGAATTTTCACAGCAAAGAAAAGAAGTTAAGGATTTCGGTGCTTTACTGTTAAACAAACGTTTTAACAAGAAAAAAAAAATAAGATATTTGAGGGAAGCCTAAGATAATAAGCAACGGTTGTTAAAACATTAATTCTAAATGTTTATTGGAATACTAAAGCAAAAATATTAAAGTGAGAAAAGTAATTTTCTTATTTTGAAAAATTAGACATTTTTCTCATCAATAGAACATGTAGTGCGATATTCTGAACAGTCAAAACAAGATCGATTAATCAACTGATTTCATTTCAAAGAAAAATCAGTCTTTCCTATAAGATTCCTGCCCTTCAGTCTACTTACCCAAAAGCTTTTGCCTCCTTAACTTTCTGTTGTCTTAACATATGTCATTTCAGAAGAAATTTTCCTTTACAGAAAGTCCAGATTCACCATCATCCTCCTCAGGGATATCCCCTGGTACAGAGGAAACCGAACACGTGTTGTTCTATGTCATTCAATTTTATATCTCAGCAAAAGGTGCAACAGTAATGTGTCCAGAATAACATGTTGTTGCTAGAGTGCTTAATATCTGAGAAACAGCTCTGTTCCTTGTGTTAATGAGTGAGGAGCTGCAGGAGAACCCACGTGAACTTTTCATAAATGCATACAGGAGAAGATTGTATAGCATCCTTTGTTCTCTTCCTATCCCTCAATAAACACTGATTGTCCAGGATAATGATCTGCTCGTGTGGACAAAAATTTTTGTATTCAAAATGTAAAGCTTAATGAATATGCATAATTCTAAATTTCCAAGATTCCCAGATCCCGAGAAAAAAAACATTTTCATTCATGATTTTCCATATGTTGTAAACAATCTAATGCCAATACTATAAAACAAAAAGAATACTCTTACAAGATAGCATAGAATGCAAATAAATTATTTTTTTAAAAATATAACTAATTTATTAGAAATTCCTGACATGAGAATTCCTGAAAAAATTGTTAAACCATAAGATTTCTGAATATAAATTAACTACATTTTCCAGATTATTTTTACCTACTGATAATGACATGCCGATTTCTACCGATTTTACCATGAGTCCCAAAAGTCAAAAATTCTTTTCAACAAAACTTCTTAAAAATTTTTTTAAAAAAATTACCTTAATATGATTAGCTTTTTAATCTATATAAGACAATACTTTTTTAGAGTCAAAAAGCAAACATGAAAAATTAAATTAGCCATTCTATTTTAAGTTAAAATGGAATATTAAACCCAAAGCACAGTGTGGGATAGGAAATAAGGAGAATATTTTTCAATTATTCCAAATCATACAGAAATAAAAATTTACCAGTTTCATTTCATCCAGTCAATAATGAAATGAATTAATCATATGACTCTATGTTTATTGGAGTTTCAAGAGTAAATTCTACAGTGACTGGGAAAGAGAAAGAGGAGTAAGGATACATGGAACATGTTAGAAAGATTACAGGAATAACTCTATATTTTTGTGTGTGTATTAGAAGTTGAAGTAAAAGAGTAACTTTCACTCTGACAGGAGAAACACAGGTTATGGATGACTACAGGCTGTTCAAGAAGGGCCAAGTGAGGAAGTGGAGGTGTGGGCATTGCCCTCTACATCAAGAAACGGATACAGTGTGAAAAGCTGTCTCCAAAGAATAGCCATGAACAGGTTGAAAGCTTATGGCCAAGAATTAGAGACTGAGGCAACAAAGGGAACTTGTCTCCTACAGGCTGCCTGATCAAGGGAAGCCTGTTGACAAAGGCTTCTTGCTCCAGCTACAAGAGGCATTGTGCTCACAGGGCGTCTTGTCCTGCTGGGGGACTTCAACCACCCCAACATCTGCTGGAAAAGTAGTGCAGTGAGCCATAGGCAACCCTGGAGATGCACTGAGCATAACTTCTTAACCAGGTAAGAGACAGACCTACCAGAAGGGATATGATACTGGACCTGACAGTCACCAATGACTCACCAGACACCAGACACCAAAGAGAGCTCATTGGTGATGACAAGAATGGAGGCAGTGGTCATGCACTGGTGGAGTTTGAAGTACTGAGGGATATGGGTCAGATGAAAAGTGAGGTCCAGACCCTGAATTTTAGGAAAGTAAAATTCCAGCTGCTCAAGGAGTTAGTCAATAGAACTCCCTAGGAAACTGCCCTCAGGGACAAGGGAGCAGCATAGACCTGGCAGACATTTAAGGATGTTCTCCACTGAGTACAAGAGCTCTCTCGATCCCCTGGTGTAAGAAATCAGGAAAGAAAGGCAAGAGACCATCATGGCTGAGTTGAGATTGCTGGTTAAACTAAAGGGCAAAAAGGAAAAGCACAGGCAGTGGAAGTAGGGACAGGTATCCTGGGAAGAGTATAGAGACACTGCCTGGTTGTACAGGGATGGGATCAGGAAAGTCAAGGCATAGTTGGAGCTGAACTTTGCAAGGGATGCAAAGAGTAATATGAAGGGCTTCTACAGGTATGTCAGCCAGAAAAGGAAGGTCAAAGAAAGCGTGCCTGCCCTCCAGTGAACACAATTGGCAAACTGGTAACAACAGACAAGAAGAAGGCTGAGGTATTCAACAAATTTTTTTGCAGCAGTCTTTACTAGTAAACTTTCTCTCCGCGTCTCAAGTGGATGGACTGGGGAAGCAAAGTCCCTCCCAGTGTAAGAGAAGATCAGGTTTGAGACCACCTGAAGAACCTGAACATATGTAAATCTGTGGAACCTGACAAGATGCATCCAAGAGCCCTGAGAGAATTGGCTGATGTAGCCGACAGGCCACTTGCCATCATATTCGAAAAGTTATGGCAGTCAAGTAACCTGTAGCTTTACCTCTCTGCCTGGGAAAGTCATGGAACAGATATTCCTACAAACTATGCTAATGCACATGGAGGACAGGGATGCAATTCAAGACAACTAGCATGGCTTCATCTTCGGCAAGTCTTGCCCGACTCTGAAGAGTGTTGCCTTCTCTGATGGAGAGACTACATCAGTGGACAAGGGAAGAGGTACGGATACTGTCTATCTGAACATCTGTAAGGTCCCCCACAAAATCCTTTTCTATAAACAGGAAAGGTACAGATTTTAGGGGTGGTCTATTCAGTGGATGAGAAATTGGTCCAGATGGTAGTAGTCAATGTCTCAACATCCAGACGGAGATCAATGACAAACGGTGTCCCTCAGAAGTCTGTATCGGTCTAGTACTGTTTAATATTTTCATTAGTGACATAAACAATGGGATCAAGCGCACCCTCTGCAAGCTTGAAGGGGACACCAAGCTGAGTGGTGCACTTGACACACTGGAGGAACAGAATGCCATCTGGAGGAGACTGGATAAGTTCAAGAAGTGGGCTCCCGTGAACCTTTTGAGGTTTAACAAGACCAAGTACAACAACAATATTCAAGCTATGCCGCTTGAATCCGCACAAGTCTGTGGGTCCAGATGGGCTACACCCGAGAGTGCTGAAAGAGTTGGTAGACGTGCTCGCCAAATCGCTTTCCATCATTTACAGGAAGTCATGGCTAACTGGGGAGGTCCCAATGGACTG
>JAOXJM010000019.1:32181258-32194957 GCA_026413425.1 Tringa solitaria
TCAGATATGATTCAACAAAATTATAAAGAAATTAATTTGGTAATTTTTTTTCTTTCTTTTATATTTTTCTTTTTTTTTTTTTTAAACTCAACAGCACAATTTTATGACAACCCATGTAAAGTGTGAGAAAAAAACCTCAGCTTTCAAGGGTGAAGAGTGTTCAGGGGGAAGGGTGGGTTGTTGTTTTTTTTTTTCATTTTGTCTCACAAGATTTAATATTAAATGAAACATTTCTAAGGAATATTTTGCTATTGCAGTGGCAAACAGGTTGTATGTGAATGAGACATTTCACTTCACAGAAAATATTAAAATATTCATTCAGGGTACCACTACACAGGAGTACTACACCCATTAAATTTTACAGTACTTTTTCATACACAGGGATCTATAAACAGATGTATTAATCTCCCAAACAGCTTCAAAAGGAGAGGACACAGAAAACTGGTCTCAGAATACTAGGCATCTTTCTTTTTTGTGCGCTGATGAATGTCTTAAGGGAACCGACTACTGAGCAAAAAGAAAGGCTCCTTTCTTCACTTGTTCCTCATAAACATAGAACTACTCCCCATTCCACCACCCAGGAAACAAGGAAAGTAATTTTTTATCTTTCAACAGGTACATAAACAGTTGTGTAATTTACAAATTAACTTATTTTTGGAAAGAAGTTTTTCTCTTTAAAAAGTGAAATTTCAGAAATGCACTGCTCTGTACTTGAAGATAGTACCTCATTTTTTTTTAACCTTCCAAAATGATATTTTAATTCTTTCTGGCCAGAGTATTCAATGAAGCAAGTAAATCTTTATTTTTATCTGTCAGTTTAGTCTCTTAAGAATTTATAAGATCGGATTGGCCTCTTGCCCACTTGCTTTTTGGTCTTGCTTTACCACTAGATTGAAAATGAAGAAAAACATGTATATACAAAATAGGAAAATAAAATCTTTTACAGTGTAGAAAAGATGGGAAAAGACTAATAATTTTTGTGAATCTATGTCTCCACCTGTCAGGAGAAAAAAAAATGTGATGTGATATAAGTGTAAAACAATTACATGCCAATGAAGCCGACAGGAAAGGCACTACTCCTGAATTACTGAGTCATGTTCTCCCCTATTTCAGATAGGATCATGTCTCCTGTGTCTTTTTCACTTCTATTTTCTGTTCTTACTCCTGATAAGAATTGACAATGTTTCACTCCTCTCTTTTGTATTTTATACTCTGTCTTGTTAAGAAATTATTGTCTGTCATATACACGTTCATGCTTAGTATTCTATTCTATCTCCTATTCTATTGCATTTAGATCTCTCTTTCCTCAGCATTTCTCTGCCTGAAGAAGAAATTTGTTTCCTTCCCTTCAAGTATGAATTTGATAACTGGGAGTCTAGTAGGCAGTTCACTTGTGCTAAAAGAATAAGAGAAAGACTACTACATGGGAATTCTGAAAGTATTTCTATGTTGTTTAAGGTACAATATTTATTCCAGCATATATTGTTGTGTTTACATACGTGGAATTACATATGACATTTTGAATCAATGTATTTAAATAACAAATAGAAATTAATATTGATACTGGAAAGTACAGAAACTTTAAAATACCCTTTTTATAACAGTGTACTTCCTTACATAAAACACTGTCATTTCTACAGCTGCTGGTCATTCAGTAACTGCTCTTGTCAGGCTAAAGTTCAGATCCTGCTGAAAAGTAGGTCAGCATTTCTGTTCTACATTTCCCCTAAGATGAGGTTCCAGCAACTGCATGGAAGTGCTTTATTTATATATATTTTTAAATCTTGTCTTTTATATTTAATTATTTGTTCATAAATTGGCTGCAAATGTCAGGTGAGTTAAATCTCTCAAGTGTAATCTGAACATTTAATGATGTTATCCTAGGCAACTTAATTTTCTAAGAAATCAGACACTTGTTTGAAAATAACCAAGCCAAACAATCTTACCGATGATTTTATTTAATATTTTTGCATTTTTGCGAGGAAAAACCACATGAGTTTGATAAAGGATATGGGGAAAAACATGAGTTTCTACCCGTGTTTCAGAAGCACTCCTCCAGGCCTTAGTCATTATGAAAATTATGTACATACCCAAGAAGACAGCTGTTTACAATAAGGATCATTAACTGTGTTTATTGTTTTGCAGTTTTTGAAAGCTTGAAGAGAACTAATGATGGTAAAATCTTTAAAGATTCATAAAGTCAATTTCAATACTAAGCAAGAAATACAACATATATTTATAAACCTGAATTCCCATGTTTGAAAAATCATTCCAGAAAACTAGTGGGAAGAGACTATCATGACTTTTGGAACTGAATGTTTATGGATGTTTCTTTTTTGAAGACTCTTCTTTTTCCAGTCTGACTGGTAATAGAAAGCTAAGTTGAAAGTCATGAAAGTTTTTCTTGCACAAAATAATAATAATTTAAAAAAAAACAATAACAGTTTTAAAATAAAAAATCAAAGGCACTTTCATGTGTTGTATGAGCATGATCACACACGAATTATTAAAGGTATTATTATAGTATATTATGATATTAAAGGCAGATTTCAGACCTAAACTTTTGTAATCAACTGAGTTCAGATTTAGACTTTGGGTTCAGAATGTCCTTCATCAATTGCATATGTTCATTTAAAGAAATTTACCTTACACTTGAAAAAAATAGTCAGAACATTTTTTTTAAATTTCTCTTATTTTCTTTTTTTTTAAAAACATTTTTTAAATCCTTTTTCTTTTATTTTTTTTCTTTTCTTTTTTTTTCTCTCTCCCAACCTCACTTTTATTTTTTTTCCCTCTCCTGTCTTTCAATGCTGCAGAAAGAAAACAGATGTGCTTGGCAGTCACTTACCAAATTCAAAGCTGTAGTTAACAGATTCTTGTTCATGTTAGGTTTTAGTCCAAAATCACTGAGTATTTTTTTTGGTGAGATACATTCTGTCACATACTGTTATATCACATTGAGGTTACCTAAATATATTCTCTGGCATGATGTATGCTAATAAGATTCATTTTAAAGCATTCGCCATGCAAACAATTCACACCACTTTAGTGTTTAGAGCTAGTCAGTAGTCTGTGACAATATGTGTCACTAATAACAACTGGGTGATACTAGCAAAAATTATTTATCAACACCGTTTTCAAAAATACATTTTAGAGTTGCTTTTGCAATGACATTATACCTTTTTAGATCATATGTCTTTTGTACTAGTAATTGATTCTTACAAACTCCACTGTTCCGCTGAGTAAAAGATCATCTTGCCTCATAAGAAACTGTTTTACCCAATCAGTTCATCTCTTAACTGGTGACTTCAGTTGACAGTGGCTTGTTCTACTAGATTTCTATAAAGAGCATTTTGTGGCAAGCACAAAACTTAGTTATAAGCACATAACAAGGACCAGATTTCTGTGTGGTTCTTTGGTAGGGCTTTTTATATGACTTTTGGGGTCTTTAATTGGAATTGTAGAGAGCTGACCACTTTAAAAGCTTAATGTTTCAACCTTTTTAGTTCAGTTGGTTGTGGAGGGTTGTTGGTGTTTTTGGTTTCTCTTGTTACTAGAAAGGGTATGCTTTTGTAAACAGTAATATTTACATAAAATAGGATAATGGTAAATTCAGTCAATGTACTTGTCATAGGAAAATTCATACAAAAATTACCTGTCGCAGAATCACTAGATCTTTGAACTTGTTTTCAGAAAGAACATCTTTCAGAGACTATTGAAGGCTTGTGAACTGTTACTATTCTTACTATCATTACATGTATAAAAAAAGAAAATGGTTGTATTTCAAACTTAGTTACTGTTTGCCTGTTCACTTATAGAAGACAGCAAATATTTCAAAGTTAATTTCAAGGAAACTGCAAGTCCTTTAGTAAATCATTTGTGGATACATTAAAATAAATTAATTTTTATATTCTTTTAATCTTTTAACTCAGTTGTCCTGTGGGACATAAACCACTCTGAAATATACTTGTTCTGCAAAACATTAACTCAAATTTTAGGCTTACATTAGGACTTTTTAAAGAATACAAGTTATTAAGAAAATTAGTTGTTTAAAATATTTGCATTCGAAGCTCAAAAATCAGCTGATTGTTTAATTTTTATTATTCATTATATTGAATGATATATGAATTAAAACACATAGTTTTGTTTTTCAATACAAGTTAATAATCAACGCTACATCACTGACTCAGAGTTGCTCTGTTAGCTACACAGCAGTTCTGATCTGTACATTGTTCTGGAAATCTGGCATGGAAGCAGTCTTTCCAAAATCAGTGTCTTTTCCAAAGAAGTGGAAATTTACCTTGCATTTTAACTGAACTTGCTATAAATTGAAATCAAAACATGTAAAACTAAACCTAAACAAATCCAAGTTATTTCAAAATGTAATTCTCTGAGAATCTATTCAATTTGGTGCAACTTAAACATTTACAAAACCTACAAATATGACTATGAACTTAAATAATATAAAAAGATCATTTGATAGTTTGGGAAATTTTACTGATTCTTATTTTCCATATTTTGAAATTTATTTGTGTGAAAGCCTAGAGTGATATTCGTAAGAATACAAGTCAGTAGAGGAGCAACTACAGTTTTTTACCCTGCACAAAATGGAACCTCTGTATATTCAGATTCAGCTATCTTGATTTCCTGCAAGAGAATAAGATGTCCAGAATAATGTTTTTTGGTTGCTGGGTTTTTTATTTGTTTGGTTTGTCGTGGTTTTTTTTTATTTTATTTTTAATGTAGCTACCTGCTTGCAACAGCACCATGCATCTCATTTTGAAGTCTCTGCAACACAGCATGGAGATCACTGAACTAATGGCACCCTGCCATTTTCTGAAACTATTATGTACATACTTGTGTAGCTGTGCACCCAAACTAACTACTCCTGTTAAGATAAGGAAAAAAAAGTTTATTAACATAGAACTACATCAAGACCTGGACAAGAATCTGTTCAGTACACTGCATTGTACAGACATAACACCTTGGTCTATACTACTTTCTTGGTCTATGCTACTTTTATACTACTAGTACAAACAGGCATTGAGATATTCTTTCTTCTCTCTACTCCTGATTGTATTAATGTAACGCCTTCTCAAACCCAGTCAATACGATGATTTGTCATCGGTAGTGCACGTTGTGCAGAATTCTAACATCTGATATCATGGTTATCAGTATTCTGCACGGATATCAGTATAATACAGAGCTGTATCATCAAAATGGAAAATTAAAGGTTTGAAAACATTTCATCTTCTCATGGACTACTGTATTCTCTATAAACAAACCTGATTTCTACTAATTATTCTTAATTATTGATGTTCCTTGTTATATGACAACACCTATTAACACTAGTTAGGAAACAGAAGTTCCATTTCCTGGAAAATAAATGGTTTTGACATAAGATTTTTCCATGAGTACTAAAAAGCAAAACAAAGAGATAAGTAATTTTGTTCATGCACAAGGAAGAAATATCCAACAAAAGAAATAAAAACGCCTGTCTCAAGGGAGTACCAACCTTTTAAATAATAACAGTTTGCCTATTAGAACAGTCACATAGGACACCAGAGACATATTCTGCTTACACAGAGGACACCTAGCATTTGCCCTAACTGCAGATTGATGAGGGAAAAAAGCTTCCCACACAGAGTCACTTATGCATTGTTGGAGGAGTTCTGTTTCATATTCTAACACATTAGGGCAGAGACAAACTGGCACCAGGCCTTGTATTAGTAACAGTGGAATTTTGAGTCTATATCCCTTGGGAGGGAGGACTGTGAAAACTGCACCACTTTGGAATTTCAGGCATCTCTCAGTCTGAAATATATTTTTATCAAAACTTTTGTTGCCACCCAACACGCCTTCTGGGGAAAGCTTTTATCCAACCTAATTATTCATGATTTAAAATAAGTAAGTAAATAAATAAATAAATAAATACTGCAGGATGTTTTGCCACTAGATCTTTTCAGTTTTGTCTGGTACATGGCATCAAGATCCACAGCATCAAGATCCAGGGAGTTACGGAAGTAAAAAAAAACAAGAAGCCCATCAGTGTTTCAGCTATGGAACTTACAGACATCATTCATTTTAACCAATTGAAAGTTGGGAACATTAATATGAACTCCAGCTTCTTCTTTGTACTTGAACTACACTAACTGTTGCTACACATTTTGAGGTGAAAACTCCTGGGTTCATAGGACTGCAGATCCATCACTTCTTACCATCCCTACTGCTTTGATAATTTTTGTTTTCCCTTTCATGTCTTCTGTCCTGCTCACCTGCAAAAAGGAGATGTGTCATTGCTAGTTTTCCTGCATATGCACGGAAATCACAGTAACTGTGGGAGAGGCACATGTGCAACAAGAAGATACAGCAAAGAGGTAGGATGGTCTTTACACATATAGCAGCAGCATAATCCATTTTAAAAAATGCAGATTAGCTGAGAGAAATTTAATCAATGCCTTCTGCTCATTCATGATAGTCAAAGACATAGTCTGCATCAGTGTGTAATTCAAAGGAACTGGATAATTTCATACTACAGTGAGGAAAACTGACTTGACATAGTTGACTTACTGACAGCAGCTGTCCTCCTGCTGTCACTTTTAATTCTCTATAAACAGTTGTCCGTAACATCCTCTACTGCCAGAGACAAATCACATCCTGTGCGTGATGGGGGTCATTCAGTACTTTTGCATGCATTTTCTTGTTTAGTATTTGAAAATGTAAAGGATGAAAACAATTGAGCAAAAAGACAACTTTGAATTTGAGTTTGTAAATAAAGATTTATCTCCAGCTATAATACAGATAGCTATATTTCTATGAAATAAAAATACATGTGTACTTGTATTTCTTTTCCAGTTTAAACATACTTGAATTGTACTTACATGTCTTCCCTGCACACAATATTTATACCTAAACAGTACAAGATACTTTTTTATAAAACAAATAAAATTAAAGTGTCTTCTTACTGGCGACTATGAGTTTCCAAACAAATACATTATTAAATTGATTTTTATGCATCAGGTAAGGCACACAAAAAAGTAAACCAGCCAACTAATGAAAAATAAGGTACTTTTTTATTAATAGTGTTTATAGATAATAGTAATAATATCTGTTTAATAGTGAAAGAAAACCTTTGTCGGTGATTACAACCTCATTCTCCATCTTAATTCATCAGTTTTACATTCCAGTAAACCTGTTCAAATCAATGGACTTTTCCAGGATGGAAATACCAGTAAAGATGAACAATTAAAAACAAAGTTTACCATATGTAGTACGGTATGGTGTGTTGTACTGTGTTTAGGCTTTGTTTCCTGTGCCATGTACATTAACCGGCGAATTTAGGTATACACATATTGGATTTAAGAGTTCTGTAAAAAGAATACATTTCTCATTGAGTTTTTTGTATTCAAGTATAAGATTGTGCTATAACTTGTTTCATTTTTCCTGATAAGCAGCAGAAGAAAAAAGGTACTAGAAAGGTGCTCAGCACTTTACACATATGAAAAACTCAACAAGTGTTATTCCACTTTCTTTTAGCACTAATGTTCTAATGACATGTTTATCTCTTCCGCTTTCCCTAAGAACATTAGTGCCTCTTCTTTTATGAAATTTTAGCATTTGTGATCTTCCTATTAGATTAAAAAAAAAAAACAACTTTTTTTTTTTCTTAAGTTGTAAAGTGTCTCAATTTCTCTCTAAAGTCTTATGGAAAGTCTACTTTGATCTCGATCAACCTTTCAACAAATATTATCTGACATATTAAAGTATGAAAGACCTAAAAATCTTCTCAAGGTATTTCACATGGTACCTTTTTATGTGTCTCTTACTTGAGAAAAAAACTCATTCCCACCTAAGATCAGCCCAGAAAAAGAACATAATCTTATTTATTCACACCAATTTCCACAAGGAGATATGCCCTAACACCGGGATGGAAGTAGATTAGTGGCTTCCATAAATAATATGACTTTGTCCATCATGCTTTTCAAAACGAAGAACCTGCTAGGCACCTAGCTTAATTTACTGCATTTTTTAAACTTATAACTTAAACTTGTAAACTTATATGCTTGCTGCCTGAACAGCTTGCTTCTTACTTCTGTGCATGTCCATATGTTTGTGAAAAAGGCAAACACGTCAAATGTTTCCAAATTTCTTTTTGATTGTGGTATCCTTGAAACTGATCAATTTTTAAACATCCAGAACAGTTTACTTTCAAACGAAGCATCCAGGACAACTAACCCTGACTCATGGAGGAGTACCAAAAGGAAACAGCAAGTGATAGCAGTGGTCTATCTGGACTCCTTGCTGTGAAGGCTGGAGGCACTTAAGTGCCTTCTAGGGAACTTAGCTGCTTGATGAGGGCTCAGATCCAGGGTGTTGCTGAGAGACAGTCAAAGCTTGCCTGACCCCCTGGCTATTAGCCCCTGCTGTTCTTCCATGTTGGAACCAATTATACTACAAGGAGAAACCTGGAGGATAACAGATGTGACTACAGAGCTCTGGAGGCAATAGTCAGTGCATTGGAACCCAGCTGTTGTTACCGTGAGTCCTGCAAGTGAGACAAAAGGGTGTAAAAGGAAGGCACATAGTAAGAAATAAATGATAAATATGCTTCCAATTCAAAAATTTCAAGTTAAAATTGTTGGTATCTTAAAGTTAAAAAAGTTAATTTTTATATAACACTGATTGGTCAAAAGCAAATTACAGAATAATATTCCATAGAGAAGTACAGTAGGCTTTCTACGGTTAATGTAAATTCTCATTTAAAAAAATAGTAACCAAGCTGATTGATACATTCCTTGAAAAGAGTCAGTTAAAAACATTGGATAAAAATATCACCAGAAATCTAGATAATACTACATAGTAGTAATATTATTAATACAAACTAGATTTTATTTTGTTTGATTTGGTTTTGTTTTGCTTTTGCATAGGACAAACTGATCAGTGACAGTATTTCAAGTTGCTAGCTTTGATTTTACATCCCAAGGGGGAGAAGCTAACCTCACAAACAGGCATAAAACTGCAAAAAATAATTTCTTGTTTGAGTATTTTTAACGTGTTTCCAATTTTCTTGTTCTTGGGAGTGAAAGAAATATTATAAGCCACTTGTTTCATGTACTAAAACTGTTGTGAACTTTGCATTTCTCAGTTTGCCCTTCTGGAACTATTTTACTAGTCTTACTATTTTAATAGTCTTCAATTATGTCAGGTAAGTTAGAGACACCAGCAATCTATTGCAGGACCTTGTTGATTATTGTACTCGATGCACAACCATTGCATTCTTAAACAAAAAATAAATGAAAAATATGTGAAATTACAATGGAGGTTTGGGGCTGGCTGCATTCATGATAAGTTTGAAAACTGGGCAAAATTCTCCCTGGAAACAAGAGGATGTTCTGACACTGAAGCCAGTAAAGAAGTTGAGAAGGGAGAAGAGTCCACAAAATACAGCGGTTGTGGTAAACACCAAATTCCTCCGCAAACACCATATTATAGGACAGGGAGGGCAGGGAGACGTAGCATACAGAAATAATCATCCTCAGGTTTTTCCCTGTCAAAGTCACAAAGTAATAGTACAAGCACGGTAACTCCAAGTAATAAAGAGAATTGATTTCACTAGGTCAGCCATGAAACTATTCAATACAACTGTCTAAGCACTATCAACTTATCTTCCTAGTAGGGAGAAAAGAGAGTCACAAACATGAGTAATGATAACTTACATATGTTAAAGACAGATATATATAGAGAGAGCTATACCCACAGAAATGTTCTGAATGAAGATACTCAGCAAAATTAATGATAATCTTCACTATAGTATTTGGATATATACTTAAGAGGATATATAATTAATGCAATCGTTTTACACTTCCAGTGTGCTTCTGGTGGGAAAAATAAATCACTCATTTTGAAAGATACAATTTATTCCCATCATGACAGTCTCAGTTCAGCTGCATAAATTTAAAATTCCATCCATCTCTTTTGTGTCAATCAATTGTCTCATAGGAATATAGCTAAAATCTTTGTGATTGTTCTAGTATTATTGCTGTCTTGAACCAATTCTAAGATACAACTCAGTTAAGAGTTTTCAGTTTCCAAAACATCTGAAAGATGCTTCAGTCCATGAACATGCTCATTAGCATACTAAAGGTATTCTAAGAAATATTTACCCTTTCTTTACATTCCTCTACAATTCTGTAGTTTGTAGTAGAAAATATACACTTTAGTAGTAATGCCCTTCTAAATTGTCTTTGGTGCATAGATATTAATGTCAATGGTGAAGTTTTTAGGTTATTTTAGAATTTTTAAACCCTCAGCTCCATTTACCAGCTACAACATCTGCCTGAACTAATCACATGCAACTATCAAAATTGTTTCAGTTTTACACAACTCAAGGCACTGTTTTGATCCTTTTTTTCCTTTCCCAGTTATCTGTATCCTTTGAAGCTGGTGACTGAGCCACAAATACACAGCTGGCATTTGTTCACTATTTCCCAATATATGCAGATTAGCTGGAAAAATAGCAATAGTTCTGACTAAGCTTCTGGTCTACTGCTGGATATTAGGAGACAAATTTGACAAGTGCTCAAACCCCATACCAGCAAATCTTTTAGATTATAGCAGAGCAATAGCTGCAATCACTATCACTCTAAATATTTCTATTTTCTATAGCTGTAAACATTATGGAAATGGAAGGTTCTATTACCCTGACCAATACAGAGGTGTGAAGCATCAAGATTGTAACTGGGTTTTGGCTTTCTTGCTTTCAAGTTATTTATGCTTTACTTTAAAACTGAAAGGATATTTCATTTAAGAACAGCAACACATATAAGAATAATGCAATTAATGCATCACATAGTAATTTATTTATTTCATTTGAAAATGAAACATTTCTTTAAGCTTCTTTTACTTGAAAATTTCACAGTATATCATAAATACTATTAATTTGTTGTTACATTCATTTTTGTAGTAAATAATACATTCAATTATTTTTCACGTTAAAAACTGGACAAAATAACACCTCAAGACTATCTTGGCAGCTGTCACCATCCATTACCACTGAAATTGAAAGGTTTGCCATCAGTTATTTGTGGAATCAGTCTCAGGGAAAAAAAAAAAAATTGTTTATCTATTTTATGCAACTTTGATTGGTCTAAGTGAAAGCATTCTTCAAAAGGATGTACTTCCATTTACAAACTTGTGTATATCAAATAAACTCAAATGTTTCATCCCTGTCTGCACTTTACTTAAAATTTGAATAAGTTTTATTCAAAACACATACTTACTGTAATTCATATAATACCAGACAAAATATAAAAGTGTGTCCATGGCAGTGAAATGGCCTGAATATGAAAGTGCAGATTCTGAGCTTCGTACTACATTAAAACTTATGTTTGAATTGTGTTTCTCTCACCTAAATTAATTCGTTAGAAATCCACAGATGTGCATTTATATTTTTGAAAGAAGCCTTAGAATCATAGAATCATTTTAGTTGGAAAAGGTCATTGAGTCCAGTCATTAACTTAGCACTGCCAGTTCCACCAAAATCCATGTCCCTAAACATCATATCTACAGGTCTTTCAAATCACTCCAGACATGGTGACTCAGCCACATCCTTGGGCAGCCCTTTCCAGTGCCTGACAAACCTTTCAGTGAAAACATTTTTCCTAATATCCAATCTAAACCTCCTCTGGTGTAACCTGAGGCCGTTTCATCTTGTCTTGTCACTTGCTACTTGGGAAAAAACACTGAACACCCATCTGGCTACCGCCTCATTTCAGGTAGTTGTAGAAAGCAGCTCCTCAGCCTCCTTCTCTCCAGACTAAACAACCCCAGTTCTCTCAACTGCTCCTCATAAGACTTGTGTTTTAGACCCTTCACGAGCTTTGTTGCTCTTTGACACCCTCCAGTACTTTCTTGTAGTCTTTCTTGTAGTGAAGGGCATCCAAAACTGGACACAGTATTCCAGGTGTGGCCTCACTAGTGCTGAGTACAGGGGCACAATGCCTTCCCTTGTCCTGGTGACCACACTGCTTCTGATACAAGCCAAATGCTATTGGATTTCTTGGCCACCTGGTCACACGGATGAATCCTATTCAGATGGCTGTTGACCAACACCTCGAGGTTCTTTTCTGCAACTCTTCCCCAAGCCTGTAGTGTTGTATGGGGTCGGTGTTACCCGAGTGCAGGACCCAGCACTTGGCCTTATTGAACTTCATACCGTTGTCCTCGGCCCATCAATCCAGCCTGTCCAGATCCCTCTGCAGTCTTCTTACTCTCAAGTAGATCAACACTCCCACACAACTTGGTGTTGTCTGCAAACTTACTGAGAGTGTACTCAAACCCCTAGTCCAGATCATTAACAAAAATATTAATGGCCCCAATAATGAGCCTTTACCCAGGGAACACAATGCCCATCCAAGGCATGAGCAGCCAGTTTCTCCAGGTGAATGCTGTGGAAAATGGTGTCAAAGGCTTTACTAAAGTCCGGGAGAAAGACAGCCACAGCCCTTCCCTAACCACTAAGCAGGTCACCTTCTCACAAAAGGAGAGAGTTAGTCAAGCAATACCTGCCTTTCATAAACCCATGCTGTCTGGGCCTAATCACCTGCTTGTCATCTGTGTGCCATGTAATGGCACTCAAGATGATCTGCCCCATAACCTTCCCAGTCACCGAGGTCAGACTGACAGGCCAATAGTTCCCTGGATCCTCCTTATGGCCCTTCTTGTACATGGGCATCACATTTGCTTACTTCTAGTCAACTGGGACCAGCGTCTCCCACAAGAGATGTCACCTCCTGGCAAGTCTCTCTGCTGCCATAGTATTTTCCTGCTTCAAGAAAAACCCCTGTGTGTCAAGATTTGCTGCTTTGATATAAAGTGAGCTGGCTCCGGAGCAGCTTCCTTCAGTAACTGTCTTGAACATCTATCCACTAATAAAGATTAACAAGAAGGAAAAAAAATCCCTTTTTTCAATCTCAAATTGAAGTATTTCTAGCTTCCTGTAAGAAAGACCATTGCACGCAGTCACTTTTCTAAGTAAACCTAACTTGCAGCTACAATTTCCATCTTTGGGAAAGAATAATGCCTACAGCCTAAGAAAAAAGCAACCTGAACACTGGTACATAGGAGTCTGACAGTACTGCAAATTTGTGAAGATCTCATTTCTGTCCAAAAAGGAAATAAAATAGATTACAAGTACTTAGGATAAAAATTAAACCTAAAATTCCAGTTATATACTGGAATAATATATATAATATTTACATATTCAAGTCCTGTGGTCTCTCAATGTAGTATTATATAAGTATATGGTAGCTTTAACATGTCAGCACCTTTCAGTCAATTAATCAAAAATGTTGCCTTTTATAGAAGAAATTATGAATAAGCATTTTCTATACTAAAAGAAAGCTTTTATAAAGGAATTTGTCGCTAAAGATAAACAAAATAATCAGTACCATGTAAATCTGTTAAGACAATACAGACACCTGCCTTCCTTGAAGGCTTAAGAATTACACTGTTCTTTTCTTTAATAAATATCTGTAGTGCAGTATGAAGCTGTTTTGGCTGTTCAAGAAGGACAGTGAACTGCAGTAGAGGGTACAGCAAAGGGCTATGAAAATGATTAGGGGACTAGAACACCTCTCTTATGATGAAAGGCTGAGGGACTTGGGTCTTTTTAGTTTGGAGAAGAGAAGACTGAGGGGGG
>JAOXJM010000019.1:32243482-32256245 GCA_026413425.1 Tringa solitaria
AGAAAAAATTCTTCTAATACTTTTGTAGTTGTGTACACTAGATGGCACTGATAAAGTATTGCTCAATTCACTAATAATCTTGAAGTATTTTTCTATTGTTACTGAACGCTTTATTTCAGGACTTAAAAAAGAAATTAAGATAGCAGTATTGTTTTGCCACAAATAAAAGTAAAAAGGATATTAAAAGGGGAAAAAGAAATAATTTGGTGTCATCAGTGTTTTCTTTATAAATTCTTATTTCATACAGTAAAAGAAAATATGACATGATCTTTAATCCTTGAGGGGAAAAATGGTAATGACATAATATTGAGGTCTGTTATTTCTGTATAGTTGTTTGTACTGTTTTTAACATAAATAAGGAGTCTTATTTCAGTAACTGTGGGGCAAGCAAGCAGTTATGTGATACATATATGCTATGGTGTATCTAAAAGCTTTTGTTAATTTAAAGATAAAAAAATCAGCTGAGATGTAACTTTTAAAAATGAAAGAGATTTAAAAAAAATATCTGATTAAATATTCCCTTTAGCTACAAAGAACTTCCTTTACACATACAACACCTATCTCTAGGTCAGGTTTACATGTAACAACACCTAATTATATTTGAAACTGAAATACATTGGCTAATTGTCATTCTTGAAATGACATGACCAAAATGCATCTGTAACGAAGTTAAATCAATAGCTGCCTTAAAGAAAATCCTGTTTAAAATTCTCACTTGTGAAACCTAATTCAAAATCAGCATGCTCTAACACTTCACCCTGTCCTTTGTCCTTTTTAGTTCTAAGTACTTGCTAACTGTAACTCCTGTGGTTGAAGAATTCCAGAAGCCACAAGAAAATAAATATGTATCATACATTATTGAACAAAACAAAGAGATTGTTATGATGCCTCCTGTTTTTAGCTCAAACATGAGAGTATATCTCTGTGTCTATCTCTGACTTCTGGGACACAAAACATATTATCTTAGAAGCTTTGGTATAAGCTAAGAGTAGCATTTCAAAGCCTTCATTTTTAATCCCCTGGCCTTCTGTAATTTAAGCAGATGCTTTAATATTATCTGGTCAAATACACAAAACAAAATAATTCTTGTACTCAGTGTTGCACTTGAGAAGGTTTGTACAATGAGTTAGACTCATAATTTTTTTTCAGCTTTGGGCATCTGGGCTCATTCAACGCCTTGTTCAGGTCACTAGTTAAAATAAATTTTATGTTCACATTCTGCTTTATATCCCTCTACTGGAAAATGGTTGGCAGCTCCTGGGTCTGGGAAGCACATAAGGGCAATATAGAATTATGTAAAGATAGCTATACTCACAATAAAAGCTGAAAAAAATCATACACTTATTAATTATATGCAATGTGTAATATTCCTAGGGATGCATCTAGGAATTCCATTCCCCAAAAAGCAGAAGGATAGACTATATCTCAGGGAGGACAATTATCTGAATTTCCTTTACAAGGAGAATTAGTATTCATGTCATGTTAATACCCCTGCCCTATGTGCTTAAGACAGCAGTTACTCTAGGCCAAACTGGAACATATAAAACCACTAGTTCTTGCATGTACATGATTAAAATGTAAAATAAATAAATAAAACAAAATAAAAATTATTTCAATGCAAGAGTCCTTTGCAGATTTTCACCTATTATTCTATTGGCCTGATACAATACGACAGATCTGGCAAGCCTCCATCAGTTTTGGCCATCTAATACACAAATGAGCTTCGTCAAATACTCTGGCAACTGCAGGCTTGTCCCATGACTTAAACATAACCTGGACAAAATTGTCTTGGCCTAAGTAAAGGGAAATTTTAAAAATGTTGGTTAGCTTTGTTGACACTGATTTAAACTAAACAGAAAAGAATTAGAATTATTTAGACTTCTGAGGAAAATATTCCATCATACTGCAGGATGTCATATTTTATTTTCTAATCAAGTTAAGAATACTAAAATGGGTTCAGTTTTAGCTATCTTTCTTTTTTCTTTCTTCACAGCCTTTTACCTGAAGTATACACTCAAGCCTCATCTCATATTTGCACTTACAGTTGCTCATCACATCTACAGGTTATGATTTTGCCTTACTGCTCATAAATTAACCCACAAGTGAAAAAAATTACTGAAAAAATAAGCCAGTCTTGTTGGTCCCATACCTTGAACTTCTCTGAAACTTCTGTACACAGTACAGAAACAAAGTTATCAGACCTTCAAGCACTTCAACTAGTGCTTCAGGGACTAGACCATTTTAGGATGAGCTGCACAAAGAGAATATGACCATCAGGAAGTGTTTTATATATTTTGCTCATGAGTCAAAGCATCCTAAGTCAGTCTGTCATGTTTCTAGGACAATCACAGAAGAAAATATATGTTCCATCCAAGGACATGTGAGATTAGAAAGAAGGACGGCTGAACTAGCAATGAAGAGAAAAATAATAAAATTTAAAACATAAGTGGGAAGTAAAATAAAATAAACAACAAAATATTTTGTACAAGTTTTCCATGATGTCACATCCTTTAATGTGTTTATTTCAGTGTGAATAATGAATACCTCAAAAACTAATATTGGCAGATATTCCATTATCATCAAAGTAATTTACCACTGGCAAAATGATGCAAAGAGTTTGAATTCACAAAAGGAGACACTAACAGGGCCAGAATTAAAACAAACTTCTGATAGAACCCTGTGAAAGATAACTTTTTCCTATTCACTTTTATTTATTGGTTTTATGTATTGGTTGCACTGGTGGTTTTATGTATGCTGAGGTTTGGGACTCTGCTCACAAACCAGTAAAACCCTTTCTCATTCAGGCCTCCCTCTGATGTACTATATGAAAGTTTAATATTCAGTCATACAAATTGGAAGTATTATTGTGTCACACATTCCGGAATAAAGAACTGATTGGTATTCCAGTATTGGCTAGAGTGGATAAAGTAGAAGATCCCAAGATATCCCAAATTCAAAGCAGTTTGTGTTCATTACAATTACGCACGCTTGTTGTGGTATGATACACCTACTAGTGCAAAGAGTACATTAGGCAGCCAAAAAAACTCCTGAAATTGGTAAGGAATAAATATTAGAAATATTTAGACTTTTTTGCATATTATTCAAAGATGAAAATTGATCCATGGGGCTATCTGAAGTTTCACCAGGGACCTTATGTTAAGACTGCATTGCCACTTTGGATACTACTATTACTATTTTAGCCTTCTAATATTAACTAATGTAAAATATATACTAATCACAAGAATTAACTTATTATATTTATGGGAATTCTAATTTTTAATAGGCTCACAGGTTAGAGGATTTCAATAATGTCCTCTTTATAGACATCAAACTTTGGGCAGTAATATTGCACCTTGTGTGTGAATTTGTGAGAAAAGTAAAATGTAAATTCAAAGATATGTAAACTATAAAGCTTGTATTACTTTCAAAAGCATACAAATAATTTGACATAAAGTGACACACTTTACATTGTTTTTAAACAAAATAGCAAGTAACCAGAAATTCACAATAGAAACAGTATGTTTAAGCTCTGATAAAAATTCATTCATCATTCCAAAGTAATTTGTTAAAAAGAAAATGTATTTCCTTTTGTTTAATTCAGCTTGTAAGTGCATTAAATGCTAGTTGATTACATTATGTCATCGCATTTGATATCTCTTCTGCATCTTCAGAGATAGGGTTAGGAGAGAGAGAAAGAGAGAAAGAGAGAGAAGCAGTGCAGGGTTCTCTTTGGATCTCTGCAAGAAAGGCCCAACAACAAATGGCTAATAATGTAGGTGCTTTAACAAGACAGTGTAGGAAGAAGAATATCGACAGACAGTAAGTTTATGTCCCTTTAAATGCTGGGAACCCTGCTTTGGTGCGGCATCGGACAGATGTTGGATAGGCTTCTCTCAACAGATCCATCTGTACATAACACTGCACCAATGCAGAGCGGATTTTGATGCACCAAATATGGGTTAATTAAATGCTTTAAATAATCAACCCTCACAAACTAGAAAAGAACTCTAAGAACTCAACTGAACCTAAATTTATTAATTTTTTAAGATAAAACTATTGAGTATTTTTCATAATTCAGTTTTATGGAAAAAAAAAGAAACTTATTTGTTCTTAAGGTTTAACTGCTAGTCATCACAGTTATCATCAGCTTTTCCCAGAGAGAAGGACACAACAAATGTCATAATTTGGTTAAGCATAGATCTCTCACACAGTACCCTTGGGCCTTTGATGTTTCTCAGATTTTTACAACAGTGACATAAAGCATCATGCTCATTATTACTAGATCAGATTTAGATTTGTATAACTAATCTGATACCTTTGATAATTGATAAGGGTTTGCATTAAAAACACAAAATTTCATATTGAGGTCTATTTTTTCCTGTCAGAATAGGATAGGATCACTTTAACCCTGTTTGATAAAAATGGGCTTAATGGGATCTAGTATACTTATTCTTCATGCAGTTTTACATTCTGCTATTAAATTCATTATATCAATTGTTTGCTAAAATAAGAAAAAGAAGAAAAGCTTCTGATCACATTAAAAAGTACATAAATTACTTAAACAGTGTTATTTAGTCAATAAAAGTTTATTTCACTTATACTCCATCTCAGACAGACGGTAACTTTAGAAAAAGAATGGTTAAGAATTCTGTAACTAGAGTATTAATTTAGCACAGGTCTACTTGCATTTAGGCACAAAGTGCTTAAAAAACTCCTGCATGTCTAGAATACTAGTTTTGAGATTCTCAGAAGACAGGAGCCAATAGCTTGAATTAATAAATTATGAACAGGAAACTGAATTGATTTTTCAAAGTCTTAAGTGCTAAAGGAACTTAAGACCTTTTCAATACAGTACGTAAGAACACAAAGGCACATTTTCAATAATATCTAGAATTGCAAATATATTTAAAAATATCATGCTGCTTATTTCCTACTGCTGACTTAATTATTTGCAGAAAGTATTATTTTGGAAAACAACTTTAAAACCTGCCATTGAAATAGCACTATTTAAATGCATTAATACGGAATGCGATATTTTACAAGCAAAGTTGAATTGAAAAAAAAATTATAAGGATTTCCATTAAAAACAAAAAGTCTCATATTGGTGTCCATTTTTTCCCTTGGCATAGGATAGCATAGTTTTAAACCTGTATGATAAAAATGAACTTAATGTCATCTAGTATACTTATTCTTCATAAATTTTTACATTTTGCAATTGAATTCATTCTATCACTTTTCTCATCTAACTTAAATTGTCTTTTTGATTAATGGAAGATGTGAATTAATCGTAC
Source organism: Tringa solitaria (assembly GCA_026413425.1). NCBI lineage: Eukaryota > Metazoa > Chordata > Aves > Charadriiformes > Scolopacidae > Tringa > Tringa solitaria. Next base: position 32,248,774 of record JAOXJM010000019.1, read on the forward strand.
TTTATGTTTTAGTTAAATTCAGTGAAGTTGAAAAATGCTCATGAAGCCTGGCATAGCTATCTGATTAAATTGCTTAACTAACACATTTTATAGCACTATGTTATTTCCATATGCCTTTTGTGGATATATTTTTTTTTAATATTTTAACATGTTAATAAATTTAAATCTTAAAGACCATGAAATATTAAATATGACATGTTATTTTAAAACACAAAGGTCATGTTCCTTTTGCTTTACCTGGAGGTTATTTAGCTTGGAATGAAAGACTACCAAATTACGGAGCTCATCAGTTTAAACTGTTAATTCACAAAACCAGGGTAGTCGTTTGAAGCTGAGCTTGAAAGTGTGAGAAATGTCTCATGACTTTCAGGTTATAAAGGTGTAGTTTGCTTACACTGCAAGTAGAGGAAACAGAAAATACAGGTACGGCAAGAAAGCTTTGAAAATAAGGGTAGCAGAAACCATTTCCCCCCTCTTTTTAAAAATATGTTCTTCACACTTTTTTAGTCTTTAAAAATTCTCAACCTAAAGACATTTTAAATTTGATTTGTATAATATGTGTATCTTTAATTACGACAGAGTATACTCATCATAGATGAGAAACCTCTATTCATTTTATTGCAGCAAAATAATCTGAACAAAACATCAGATTAAAAAAAGGCTGAGATACTGAACACCATTCTTTACCTGACCCTAGAGACAAGGTGAAAAGCCTGGAACAAGGCTGACTTACGCTTGGTGGAAAAGGGTCAGCTTAGGAAATACTTAAGCAAACTGGACATTCATAAATCAGTGGGCCCTGAGGTATGCACCAATGAGCTGACTGACATCACTGCAAGGCCACTCTAATTTTTGAACAATTATGACCATTGTGACGGGTGCCTGAGAACTGAAGGAAAGCAAATACTCCTAACGTCAAAAGGGGCAGGAAGGAGAATGCAGGGAATGCAGGGAATGCAGGAGAATGCAGGCCCTTCAGGCATCACATCCATTCCTCAAAAGGTGATGGAACAACTAATCCGGGAAACTATTTCCAGGTGTGAGAACAACTAAAAGGTGACCCGGAGTAATAAGCATGAATTCACCAAGGGTAAGTCATACTCCACAAACCTGACAACTTTCTACAGTGAAATGACAAGCTTGGTAAACGATGGAAGAGAAGTAGATATTGTCTACCTTGACTAGTTAAGGCTTCTGGTGGCTTCTCCTCTAACATCATCTTAGAGAAGATGACACAGTATGGGTTGATGAGCAGACAGTGAGATGGGCTGAAAACTAGCCAAATGATCAGGCTCATTCAACAATAAAATATAGGGCAGTAACTAGTAGTGCACCTCAGGGGTAAACACTGCATCCAATCAGATTCAATATCTTTACTAATGATATGGATGATGAGGTAGAGTGTAGCCTTAAAATGTTTGCTGATGATACAAGACTGGGGGGAGTGGCTGATATGCCAGAGGGCTGTGCAGCAATCCAGGGGGACCTCAGCAGGCTGGGGAAATGTGCTGACAGAAACCTAATACAAACAAAAAGAAGTGCTTGACCTGAGGAGGAATAATGTCAGGTGTATGGAATCCATCTTGGAAATGGGTTTGCAGAGAAGGCTATGGGGGGTATGTGTCCAAATTGTACATGGAACCAGCAATGCGTTCACACCACAAAGAAGGCCAGCAGCTGCCTAGACTGCATTAGGTGGACCATTGCCAGCAGGTCAAGGGATGTAATCCTTCCCCGCTACTGAGCACTGGTGAGGCCACACCTGGAGTATTATGTCCACTTTTGAGCTCCCCGGTACCAGATGAAGATGGAGCTACTGGAGTGAGACCAACAAAGGGCCACAGAGATGATTTAGGGGCTGGAGAAACTCTCCTGTGGGGAAAGGCTGAGAGATCAGGGACTATTCAGCTTGGAGAAGGGAAAGCTCAGGGTGATCTCTTCTATCTGTGTAAACATCTGAAGGCAGGTTGTAAAGAAAATAGAGCCAGCCTCTTTTCACTGGTAGCCAGTGACAGGACAAGAGGCAATGGGCAAAAACTGAAACACGTGAACTTCCAGCTGAACATCAGGAGACAATTTTTCACTTTGAAGATGATGAAACACTTGCACAGGCTGCCTAGAAAGGTTGTGAAATCTCGCTCTTTGGAGATACTCAGAAGCTGTTTGCATGTGGTCCTGGCAACTTCCTGTAGGTGACTCTCCTTTAGCAGAGAGGTTGTACAAGATTACCTCCAAAGGTCCCTTCCAACCTCTATGCTGCTTCTGTGGTTCTGTGATTCTGTGAAACTTTATTTATTATTTTTATAGTTACAAAAAATTGGTCATCAGTGTTTGTTATCTAGGCCATGTGGACCTTGACCAATTTTTCTACTTTGAAACTCAGTATACTGCTAAGTGGCCAACACAAGGGACACAAATAACATCTCAGTACCAAAATATATCTCAGTTCTCCTGGTCATTGTGAATGTAGAACATAACAATGTATAAGCTAGGTCAGATCCACAGCATCCCACTTCTGCTAAAGAGTTGTATAAAAGAAGCGAGACCTGGAGGGTTATTTTTCCCTGACATACCATTTCACCTTCTGGCAATACAATTTTAGCTTCTAGCAATACACATTTAGGGACAGAGAATAAGAAGAAGTTAATAAAGCTGCACTTGAGGTAGCAATTTGGAAGAGATACTTGGTATATGTTGCTGCTTTTGTCAAATGTTGGTGGTTAATAAAGTGTGTAGTACTCTGTAATTTTCTATGATTGTTTTCTTTTACTTTGAAATTTTTCTGCAGAGTTTAGTGCTAATTGTTGGAGTCATAAGTCATTTATGGTGACTGGAAAGCAAGAGCTACATAAAGATAGTTTCTTGAGAATGAGTGAAGTAAGTTTCAAGTAGAAGTGGTTGTAATTTTTTTCAGCAAAGCAGGCTTTTGAACATAAAAAGGGAGGAGAGAGGTAATCCAATGATAAAATAAGAAACAGGCCAGTGAATAAAGCCCTTCCTGATCAAAATCAGGGAAAGAAAGAACAAGGTTTTCCAACATGCAAAACAGGGTCTGTATCTCTACCAACTTTAAAATCCTTTTGCTGCCACCTTCCAAATCTGTTTTCCATATGCTATCTCCATATGAGTCTTCAAAAGATCCTGTTTCTAACTCAAATCTTTATCTTTAAAAGAAATGTCAACGTTTGATAGTATCATAAAACAATTCTGCAGTGTCAAGGTAATTGGCAATTTTTCAAAAAGCATGTTGCTGTTTCCAGATAAAAGCTAGTTTCAACATGTAAAATAAGAATAGGCTTTCTTGGCGAAAACATGAGTAAGACATAGGATGAATAAGGGCTGGAAAGGATATAAAGTAAGACAAAATTTATTCATTTTGTAAACCCAATGTTAGATGTTGGTAGCTGCATTATGTGTACTTTTCTTTCCTACTATATTTCCATCTGTGTACAAAGAATTTGTTATAAAAGCTTATAAAGTAATTTATTGCAGCATTCAAGTTACAAAACATACTTTAACACAATCAGTTAAACAGTACCAGGGTAGATTAAAAATATAAACAAGATTTAAATTGCACAATACTGAATGGATGAAATTATTACAAAAAATTAAGTTAACTCAAAGTAGGAGCTATCTTCCAGAATTCAGTCCTAAAGACTAAAAAAAAAAAAAATTATATATAAAATTTACCTGATTTCAGCTCTCAGGATAGTTCTCTGTAAGAAATACCTGACCAGTTATTGTAAAGAGGTGGCAAGTCATAATTAGATAAATGTGAGAGAGCAGGTCTATGTTTGCAAATGATGTCAAACATCTGGAAGCAGAAGGAATCTTTAGACTACTATTTCAACTAATCAAAGGAGATTTAAATAAATAAAAACATTTAAAATTTCATTATTTTTTAGGTTATAATCATAGAATCTTTTAGATTCGAAAATAATTTTATCATCTTCAAAACGTAATGGTTTATTTTTATTATTCTAAAAGAACAATCATTAAGAAAATCTGCCACTATGAAAGAAAAAAAGAAATTAAACACTTTGTTTTGGAACAATGAGTGTTCTTCATCAAACTCAGGACCACTATGGAAGCTATTTTAGACAAGAACAAAATATATTTTGTGGCTCTTTTGTTCGGTTCAAGACCCACAAAAATACTGAGAATTGTTTTGTTCCCAGGACAATTATAACTTTAAAACCTATAATTAGAAAAGAGTTAAACTATTTGGTAGGGAAAACTCTTTTTTTTTTTTTTTTTTTTTTTTGTGAAAGTCCCTTATGGGCCCTTTTTTGCTTCAGCCTGCAAAAACCAGAATTTTGTTAATAGGTGACAAAACGTGAAAAAAAATCCATGTATTCAAAATTACTAATTTTTTTTTATAGAATAAGTGTTAAAGAACACAGCTTTGTACTGAAAGTCACCTATATATATCTGAATTTTGCAAAAACAGGTTTCATTTTTCTTTCTTCGCTTATACGGTGTTTCTCACAATAAATGCTTATATGTATTTATGCATAAATCAGAAAAGAGAAATGGATATGTTATGATGTTTATAGGAACATTCAACTATGCAAGAATAGCTTGCTATCTCAGTAGCACATTATTACAGACTATCAAAAATGTTAGGGAAGGGAGCTTTGCAGATAGTTTTGGGGAAAGAGCTGTAGCTTCGAACTTCCTTTCCACTCTTATAGCAAGAAGAAGAAATATTCCTTGATATTGCTGATATTACACATGGCCCAGTGTCTCATTACTTCACTTAAACTGGCATAAAAGGATGTAAAAAAAAAAAAAAAGAAAAAAAAGTGGAAAAGAGCCCCAACAACAAAAGTGTCCAAATTTTAACCTAGTTTTTTGCCAGAAGCTTGCTTGTTTTGAAAATCCTTTAGAAACTTAACAATATGCAAGTTAACAATATGTATTTGGCCCACAAGTTGTTTAAAGAACAAGCGAAGCACAATTTTCCCTAAATGTTAATAATACAAAAGATTTTATCAGATCTTTGAGTGGTACCTTGTTACATAAAATAAAGATTTTTGTACAGTAGGGACAAATTCAGTGCCTTCTAGGCATTTTAGGTGAGAATACATTTTGGAAGAGAAATGTTCAGTCACAAATTCTTAAAAAGCATTTCCTTCCAGGATTCTATCCCTTTAAATAGATATTTATACTAAACCGCTATACAAAAGAATAGTGGAAGTCTACAATGAATGGAGCATAAAAGGCTCTAACTTGGAAATAATCTTGTTTCTTGTGTAACATCCAAAGCATTTCTCAACAACAGGGGTTTTTTTTACAGTATTATAAATTTTCTAAAATTTGTTTAACTGCTAATTGGGTAAATGGCAGATCGACTTACTTTGCATTTACTTTTCCGATCAAGATCAGGTCTAGTGGACAGTGGAATGTTTAAACTAATTGTTTACCCCTCAGCAATTACAACAGTAAAAAGGAAATACAATTTAACAGCCTTGGCAGATTTCTTAACATAGTTTGCGTGATCAAATAATTCCCATGAACAATTTGATAATCTTATTATACAAAGGCCCCAGTGCCTTTTGCAAATTCAAAAAAAAAATGCAATCTTATAAAGGTCCTTTTGAGATCATTAAAAATGACACATTATCATGTATATTCATCCACCATGTATACTTGCCACATACTTCACAAGCCCTGCAGTCAAATTAGCCCTGTCCTGACCACTGATAAGCACATATCACATTAAAGAAATGAGTGTGAATTTCTCTTTTCCAAGAATATTTATCTCTATGAATCACATCGTTCTAAAACATTTGTTCATTGCAATTAATTCAGGTGTTTTTGCATATGTATAATATAGGTCTATTCACAACTAAAGCTCAAAAATGCATAAACGTGCCCCCAAAAACAGTTTGATGTGCAGATTTGGTTGCTATAAAAAAAGAAACCACGCATTTTAGTAATCATGCATTTTCAGTTGGATTTATAAACAGATATAATTATTGCTTATTACCAATTTTTTTGTAGGAAACAGTGACAACAAAGACAGCTCCAAAGAGGGTAAGTTACTGATGGTATAACAGTCAATATTTCTGTATCCCTGTAACTCTTCATGTACTTACACATTTTAAGAATGCAATGATCATATATTTTAACAATGAAAGTCTTGCTTTTTTACTACATAACTCACGGAAACTCACATAAAGAACTCTTACTATGCTGTAATACCGACTGTATTACAAACACATTAATATAGGTTTATGATAGTTACATACACTTTAATGCTGGTTAAAGGTAGTTTTTCTTGTCTTTCAGAAGCATTAGTTACGGATTATGTCTACTTCCATTAACTTCAACAGACAGTGGATCAGATGCAAATAGGTTCACATTAAGATTTATTTCCAGATGGCTGTCCTTACATTTTCATGAATAGAGTGTGATATAAAAAAGACATACAATATAGAAAAATCATTAACTGAGATCTCTAACAATCCCAAGTACAAATATGACATATACTATTGTGCAAGGAAAGCCTTCAGATAAATTTCAGAAATTACATTTTTTCTTTCTACAGGAAATGGAGCATAAAGTGCCCAAAACATCAGTTCATCTTTAGCAATTGAAGAATGCTAAGGAATAGTTTATAATCCATATAAATTAAAGGGGAGTAAATCAAAAATTTCTGCTGGAGGATGTGGTGAGCATTGCAGCAATAGTCCAAAATTAGTATTTCAGTCAGAAGTTCCACTACTGTTTGATGATATTCTATAAAACTAATAACATGGAAAAGCCTATTAATAAACACAGTAATGAAATAAAATAGGCTTACAAATGGATAATTTAAACATTTCAGTGTTTGGAGAAAGATTAAGAGCTAAATAATTTTCCCTGCTAAAACTAAACAGTAAAACTAACATATTTTGGTTTTTTAATACTATCTTTCAACTGCAAGTCTTGATGTATCTCAGAAAGATAGATGTTAAATGTAAAACTAATTAATATACTAATCTTTAGTGAACAAACAACAGAACTTTGTGCACTGCGCCACTTTATCCAAAGTCATTGTTATTTAGCTTATTCCATTAGCTGAGTTTGCATATTTGGGGACTCACATTGTTACCTTTAAGCAACAAAATAATCAGTGTGGAAGCTCAGGTACTTAAGGTCCCACTGGTCATATGCCTACTAGCAATACTGATAAGCAATCCAAAAGTTTTAATAATAAGGTAACTTCCTGTCTCAGTAGAACTACAAAACTTGCAACAATTGTTGTTTATCTAATTTGGTACAGAAAGATTGGAACATTACATGTTATTCTAGGTAAATATACAGAGCTTATCTTTCTAGGGAAGAAAGAAAAGTCAGCAACATGGAGGAATCAAAATCTGCAAAACATTTAAACGCCTTTAATTCTCCCGAGCAATATTTTCTTTAATTGCTTATTAATATTGCCAATTAACCATATTTATATTTTCCCCTTAAACAAAATAAAC
>JAOXJM010000019.1:32256265-32266398 GCA_026413425.1 Tringa solitaria
GAATGCAAGACAGAATAAACCATTTTCTGTTTTGACTACAACATTTTACCAAATAGCTGCAATTTTCTTTCTCCTGGTGTCTATGTTGTTGATGCAGGAGCAGAAACGTACAGGAATGTCTATTAATATAAAATTAGCATAAAATTCTCTCTAATTTATATGTGTACGCATGATATATGCCAGCAAAGACTCATTGTATAGACAATCCATTTTGGAGAAAGGATGATAGGGTTAGTAGCACAAAAAACTGGACAAACAACTCCCAGTGATTAATCCTCTCCCTTCTTTTTTCCATTATTTTAACTTCTTTATTTTCAGTCTAGCAACCTGTAGCTCTGCATCAAATTATTCTATTTACTCAGCACTGCCTCTGTTTGAGGATAGGCAAAATTCAGGATGAGTGTAGAATTTACTGGATTTTTGACTCTCTTACAGAAAAGGGTCAAAATTTAAGACACATAATATTAAGAATATTAAGAAAGTGTTTCAGGTTTCCATCTTGTCAGAAGCATAATTTCTAAATGACTTAGTAACAAAGTCAGTAGCTGGTTGTCAATCAAAATTTATTTTCTATTAAATGCTTATATGTTTATAGTTTCAAAAGACTTTTGTCTCTTAATTCCCTCTATCCAAAGTCACACAAGGAGAAAAATTCATATTAGGCATAAAGCTCTTACAGATTAATACTTTTTTACCCACTGCCTCCTAGCCTTTGAGTTTGGTCTTCCCAGCTCATAGCAAAAACCAGGGATAGGGCACAGTGAGAAATTACTGTTGTCTAGATTGCCAGCCAAGTTTCAGAAAAGCTTTTAACTAGTTTTACAGAACTAGAAAAGCAGTGAAAATAAATCTGAATGAAACTAATAGCATCTGCACTATAAAAATAACCCTCTAATCAAAGATTTCAACATATTTCAGCACTTATGTGTAAGTCTTAAATACTGTGGCAATGGCTAGAGTCCATCAACTCAGTAGAGTTGATCTGAGGCTGTAGAAATTAAACTTATGTGGTATATTTTCTTCTACTCCACCCTGGGAATTGCTATTAACATTAATTGGAGCTGTGTGCACAGATCAGAGTGAGAAGAGACCCCATGCTGCAGATAATAAAATGTTCAGACATGAAGGGGAGGAGAAGGAAATCCTTTCTAATAACATTAGAAGCTCCTTGGAAATTACAGACCAGATGTTTTTAATTGATTTTCCAGACTAAGTGTAAACTCAGAACAGCATCAGCATTCACATCAGCAAGTATTTAGATTATAAAAGGTTATCACACATTTTTCAAGCCATGATCTGAATGCCACTACAGGAAAGAACAAGGAATCCAATGTTTAGTTAGGTCCCTTAATTCCAGATGATTTTTGTAGGGTTTTTTGTTGATTTTTTTAGTTTGGTAATGGTTTTTTAGGGGAGAGGACTGAGAATTTTTTAATCACTTTTCTCCACCTTCATTGCCTTGTTAATTCAGGAGAGAAAAGGATATGCCAGAGCTCTCCTTATTGTCTGTTGCTTTGCTTTTCTGTTTTGTTTTTGCATAACTACTTCCCTTCCCTTCATCTATGTCATATACTTCAGTTCCAGAAGTTCAGCCAACATCCTCTAATTAGTTACATCCTCAGGTACTTTTTTGATCTGTTTCCTTACCAAAAGCAGACAGACATGTATATCAATGAGGATACTGAATTAACTTCATCTCTGTTTTCTTAGCAACAAAAGAGTGGGTAGTAAGGAAAGGATGATCATGTATTTAGTTAACTTCTGCCTTAGTTGACTTTCCCTTTTTGTCTTCCAGTGGCCATTATGTATTCACCTCCCTTTCCTTGAGTACTCTGAGAAACAATCCTTCATAACGCTTTCTTTCCAAAAAGCAAAATCTGTAAATGGGTTGACAACAAAACACAACCAAAACACATTTGGCTTTGAGCCAAATGATACAGAGCAACATAAATTGCTTTGCACTAACAGAAACTATTAAAGAATCTGGTCCCTCAAAGAATCGAAGTGTATTATTTTATGTATTTTATAGAATCATAGAATATTTCGGTTTGGAAGCGACCTCAAAGATCATTGAGTTCCAACCCCCATGCCATAAACAGAGACATCTCCCACTAGATCAGGTTGCTCAAAGCCCCATCTAGCCTAGACTTTAACATTTTCAGGGGAGGGACATCCACAACTTGGGTAACCAGTTCCAGTGTCTCACCACCCTCACAGTAAAAAATTTCTTCCTAATATCTAATCTAAATGTCCCCTGTTAAACAGTTTAAAACTGTTACCCCTCATCCTATCACTACAATCCCTCATAAAGAGTTGCTTCCCATCTCCCCTATACACACCCTTTTGGTACTGAAAGGCTGCAATAAGGTCTCCCTGGAACCTTTTCTTCACCAGGATGAACAACCCCAACTTTCTCAGTCTGTCTTCATATCAGATGTGCTCCAGCCCTCTGATCATCTTTGTGGCCCTCCTCTGGACTCACTCCAAGAGGTCCATGTCCTTCTTATGTTGGGGATGGCAAAGCTCAACATATTTGTAATGAAACAGAGACTTTCTATCAATACATGAGAGAAGTAGCACTATAATGATCCATAAATCCTCTAAACTCATAATTTCAACTTGTTTCTGCTCTGTTCTAATATCTTCCCCAGAAAGTCATCAGACTGAAGGAGAATCATTGCTTTTTGAACACTTAGAGCTCTCCAAACAGCTATGAGAGATATCCCAAGTGTCTTGAGCTAGGCCCTAACTGGGTAATGCCTGTGGTGTTTTCATGGACCGTATATCAAGGGCTAGCATAGCAAAGCCTGTATCCTTTGGTAACATATGGGGATAAAATAGAATTACTGTATAAATATTCACACTTCTTTCTATGTGGCAGTAACCTGTCATTGCAAATAAAGATGAGTTTAAATGAGTTACTACCTTTAGCATGTAATTTCCTTTCTTTCTTTTCCAGATGGACATGATTGAGACCATCATCAAAGAGATATTATTCTTCTCTATATTAATTATACCTCCTAATTAAAAAATAAGTAAACAAATTTGCCACAATCTGTGTAGAAATATGATCATGCAATGCACAAAATGTGCATGGAGTTCACTCTTTCCTTCTTGGGAAAATATTATGGACATCAATGGAGTTGTTACTCCAGATAACCCTGACTGATAGAGTAGTTCTTCCTCTGAAACTTAAAGTCCCTTTGTAATGATTTTCTGGAAGCATCACCCGGACTGCAAAATTAATTCTATACATTTAGTTGTTTAATTAGTGTTAATTACTTGTACCTAAATGTTAGCAATTCTGATATCTATTTAAGTTTTAAAATTACCTGTCCTGTTTTACCACGCCATTTAATCACTATAAGAAGTTACAATCTAAATATTTATATATATAAAAAAGAAAGCAGAAAGATATATTATTTTTTTAAATGCTATTTTTTTCTGTATAGTTTTCCATACTCTTCTTGTTATGTTATATACTTTATTGTAAAATTACATTTTAATGGTAAATGCAAGGACCACAATATATGCTACTTCTGCCCTCTTTATTTTGGAAAGATGGCAGATCATTAATATAGAAGGTTTAAAAGATAGAGTATCGTCATTTAAAAGTGTTGTGTTTTAAAGAGAAGTTCCCACTATATTGATCTTTAACATTTATTGCTCTCCTGTGATGCTCCGTTCTAGATGAAGGTGGCCTGCTGCCAAATTCATGAATGTTGGCAGAGATGGAAGAATTTTAAGAATGGTAAAATAAGGAGGTCAGAGCACCAGGGAATCACTTTCCTTAGTTTTCACACAGTTAAAGAATTTATTACTTTCAAAAAATTTTGAATTTGCATCTCAAGATCCATGAGAAAGCATGAGCAGCATACACTCTTACATACATACACTTTTGAGTCTGGGAAACATTGTCTTCATACTCTGCTAACTTTCCACTGAACACATGGTAACTCAGAGTCCTAAAATAAATATCTGGAAAAGCCTGCCTAGCTTGTAATAATAGAAAACATTTTGGATAAGAATCATTTTCTAAAAGGAACTTTTCACAGAGAAAATACTTCATTCAGTTTTGCTGGCAGAAAGGAATACCCATTTTTGGACAATATTGGCCAAAATTCTTGATGGCAATCTTCTGGTTTGGCCATCATATCACTTCTTTTACATCTTGGAAACATTTTTCCTAAATGTTTTCTCTCTACTAAGTGACTGCATGAAGATACAGTTTCTCTCAGCATTGTGTCAAAACAGCTCTATACAAACACAGCGCAGGAGTAGCTTGTAGTAAGTTTCCCTCCTTTTCCTATTAAAAATACTATTTAAAAAAAAAAAGCCTTCCCCCTGCAGACAAAAAAACAGATACACAAGCAAACTCTTGTAGATTAGAAAAGCTATGCAACCTAAAAAAAACACTCCCGGTAGATCTGTCTTCTAAGAGAGCACTCAGTTTTCCTTAAAAGCCATGTAAATGTTCTGTATCCACTGCATCCTGTGACAAGGAGTTCCACACATGGCCTCCCTATTGTGTAAAGTAGCTAGATTTGGGTTTAAGGAAGATCCACTTGTTAGTTTCATATTATGGCCTTAGATCTTGCACTCAAAGTCAATGTATGCTTTCACACACAATCCCTGTCTACCTTCCCAAGGTCAATAATAATTTTGCAGAGTTCTATCATATCTTCAGTAAGTCAGCTCTTTTTCAAAATTTCCTCATACAGAAGTTGCTCCATGATTTTGAGCATGTTTCCTGCTTTTTTCTGAACCTCCTTCTGTTCTACTTGAACTTCCTTCTGTATCTTCTTGAGAAGCAGTCTTGTAGTTTTTAAGGTGTAAATCAAATGTAGGTTTATACAGAAATACAATTACATTTTGGGTTTGGTTTGGCTTTTTTTTGGTTTTGTTTGGAATTGGTGGCTTGGTTTGTTTTTTTCTTCCTTTCTATTATTTTCAACTTTACATTCTATAAAGCTAATAAATCACTCCTTATTTGTACACAGAGAAAGAGAGAACAGCTGCCCCTCATAAGACTTGTTCTCCAGACCCCTCACAAGATTTGTTGCCCTTCTCTGGGCTGTCTCCAGAATGTCTTTCTCTCAATGTCTTACCTGAAGTGAGGTGCCCAAAACTGAATGCAGTACTCAAGGTGGGGCCCCATCAGTGCTGAGTACAGGTGGAAGATCACTTCCCTAGTCCTGCTCACTACATTATTTCTGATAAAGGCCAGAATTCTGTTGGCCTTTTTGGCCACCTGGGCACAATGTTGGCCCATATTCAGCCAGCTGTCTACCAACACATCCAAGTCCTTCTCCACCTGGCAGCTCTCCAGCCACTCTTCCCCAAGCCTGTAGCGCTGCTTGGGGCTGGTGTGACCAAAGTGCAGGACCCAGCACTTGGCCTTCTTGAACCTCATACCATTGGCCTCGGCCCATCAATCCAGCCTGTCCAGATCCCTCTGCAGAGTCTTTCTACTCTCAAGTGGATCAACACTCCCACCTAAATTGGTGTCATCTGCAAACTTATTGAGGGTGGAATCTATCCCCTCATCCAGGTCATTGATAAAGATATTAAACAGAATATATATAATTAAATAGAATGCAGAGAAGAGGTTCATTGATCCTTTGCATGCATGGCAGATACGCTATTCCTCTCTCGTATAGTAAAACAGAAAAGAAAAGGAACATTTCCCATGTATTTAGCTTTTTTTTTTTCCTGTTTACTGGATCATGTCTTGTTGCATAAACCTGATATCACCTTTGGTTCTGTAGTACTTTTCACTAAACCTAAACTCTAATCTGCTGTACTATTACTGGAATAAGGTCTGTAAACTATTTTAGAACATATATTAAATGGTATACCTGTGGATTTCCAGAATGATGAAAGGGCTACTTGAAGTAATGAATTTTCCTGTATTATTCACCAGAAAGGTGATGAGTGAACTCTGGAGAAGCCCATGTCAGTCTTTGCCATCCAAAGTTAGATAAAAGCAGCTAGAAACTGATTGTATATTTTTATAAAATTGCCATGCACTCCTTGAGCACGGTACATACCAACAAAGGTATTACTACATAAATTGTCTACATGACATATTTCAGTAAAGAACGCTTCCTATTTTGTTCATAAACAGAAAAATCCTAATGTGCTAGAGAGAAGACAAAACTGCCATGAAACATAGAATCTTTACTTTGTGTTGAATTCAAAATAATCCACAGTACCTAAGTACTAAAAATCTGCTCATAATGATTCAAAGAGTAAAAATTTTAAAATAACTGAAAATATAAATTGAAATATATATTAATTGAAAATATATTTATAACTTAATTTATCTCTTTTAAAGACACAAGATATCCTGAGATTCTTGTTTCAAAAAAAATAGCCAAAAAAGAAAACCTAAAGAACAGTGAAGAAATTGGTAGACAAAGGGTTAATTTATCTTTTTCTACAATTAAAATAATGTGAAACTGATAAACTGGTTGGGTTTTTGTTTTGTTGTGTTTGGTTTTTTTTAAGAATGCTGCCATCACAGGCCCAGATCTTTATCTCTGTGTTTAAGAATTGGCTGTTACTTTTTCCATCAGAAAGCATGCTAAAATATTACTTCTGCATGGAGATGACTATTTATTTATGTATTTACCCCACGAAGCTTCATTATTGCCTGAGTAAGAATCTTCAGTCATGCATACCTTAAAGAGGCAAAGTGCTATTGCTCGTTTTGTTCCAGCAGAATCTAAAATCAGTGGACTAATAGAGTTATGTAGTGAATCTCCTTTTATTTCACTTGGCTCCCCTCCCCCATTTTATCACAATGACAGTCAAATTGTAATATATTTTTTAACTGATTTTATTTCTCTATAAGTCTACAAATAGATGGATTTTTTGAAAAGCACTATCCAAGATATGTGCTGTTGCATCAATAGGCTATTCAAAATACATATAAAACATGGAAGTTCATTTACCTTAACAGGGACAAAGGTAAAGTATTTTTTGGATACAAACATACTGAAAGTTTCAATTCCTGTCTAGCACTGAGTAAAACAATTAATCAAAAAAAAAAAAGTATTTTCCTTGGTCCTCAAAATCATGACTGAGAAAAAAGAATGGTTGATTAGTGACAAAGTTTGACCCTGAGTAATTTTTATTACTTAAACCTTAAGATCTTCAAACTTCATTACTTAATTCATATGATGTTCCCACATGTAACTGATCTCTGAAAGCACAAAAATTTTCTGTATTTGTGTGTGTGTAAATACTTTTACAAAGAGGTTATTTTCAAAAGTTCTTTAACAAAGCTCCTTGAGAGAATATTACATTCATTAAAGTTCTATAAGAAGAAACTAAGATATCTAAAATAATATTTTTTGTATTATTCTAGACCTCAAGAAAAACACATTATTCATTATAAATAAATGAAGGAAAAAAGTCTTTGGTCTCAATTGATGAGGTTCATCAATTACAACTCTTCTTTCACTGTTTCTCCAAAGGTGTACGAAAAACTTTTTATAGGAAACATAGGCTAAACCAGAACAGTTGGCCTGATATCACATAATAAGTAATTCAAGCACAGAAAAAAAGTTTACTTTCAAAGGATCAGATAAGAAAGTTACACAGTCTGTACATACAAAATATAATCTCTTTTACATATAAATCCTGTCTAGATGTTTTGATCGGAGAAAGTAATGTGTGCTGCAAAATCTTTATACTGCATTATATTTTCACCTTGCAGATGTCATGTTAGATGTTAGAAATTTTTTGACTCATAAAATCTATCAGTAAATAACAAAATTAAGTGGTATCATTAAGAACATATTTTTGAGAGATGAAAATAAGAATGGCTGTATTAGGACAGTGGCTTACAAGTGAAAAACAGAGTTGGAATTAATTTCCTGGAAGAGTTCTAACTGCTTAATCTATCCTATATATATTATATTTGAAAACAAGCCCTGACCCAGCAAAATGCATAAGTCTACAAAAGTCTGTGATAATTTCACAAAATAAACACTTACAAAGCCCATCTCTAGGCACTCATACTCAGCCTTCCTCTGCAGATGCTCTGTAGAACAAATAGTCTTTGCCATGCAGAAAAGCAATGAAGCTAAAACATTTAGCTTCTTGCCAAATACTGTGAATGCTTCTATGCAGCAAAACCAGCTGATCTTGGCATGTTCATTTAGCTTGGGGGAAAAAACAGAGTGAAAGGTAACATACAGGGAGTGGACCCAGTCAGGAGAAAGAATTATATTCTCTGCCATTCCAGAGAATTTTTTCATTCTTTGTTAAGTTCTGCTTCAGGTTTTAGCTTCATTTATTTACTAAACCGCAATCTTAGAAGTTGCTGATTTTTGTTTGTTTGTTTGTTTTATTTTTACAAAAGGTTTTCCTACCTGAATGCAGTGTTTCACCTGAAGGTATCCCAGCAACTGACAAAAATTCCTAAGAAATACAACTCTGCCAAGCAGTAAGCTAAAGTGGCAGAAGTATGACTGCAGTGTATCTCCATTTTCTACTTTACTGTGTGCTGAATAATGTTAAAATTGGATAAACACAATAGCTACAAGCTTTCCTAAATAAATATAGCACAAATAAGTAATGCTTAAAACAGAACTAGCACTTATGGAAAGAAAAGGTTAACATAAATTCATCTATTTAAGAACACATTGAAATACATATGCTTTTATGGAGAATGTGCTGAAGACTACATTAAGAAACCTAAAAGTTTTGCTCATGATAACTAGGCAATTAAAGAATATCATCAAGATAAGGAAACTTTGATTAACTGGTTATAAAAAAAGAATTTGTATGGATTATCTTTGATAGGTGTATTTGGTATCTGGCTGCTCTGAGTCTAGATTATTTTAAAGGTCTGACTTGAATTCGAATAGAAGGAAGAAAACATTTGTGTGAAATTTATTGTATGAAAAACAGCAAATATGTTTTTAGGATTTATCTTTCTCATAGACCACTCCTCTTTCAGAATACCTTCACTTTTATTTGAGGAGGCAAGGAAAGTGAAAAAAAAATCCTGCAGGGAGTTAAAAATATAAAAATTTTGCTGCTCATGCCACCTTCAGGCAAGTTATTTCACTAGACAATTCTGTATTCTAGAATAAGATATGAAAAACAAAATGCATTTATGACATAGCTAGCGTGTTCTTTGCAGTGGAAGTGAACTGAAGATCCTGTAAAACGGATGAGATGTAATGGTTAAAATTTGACTGAACTTTAAATCAAAACTATACACTATGGTCTTCCTGCCACATACACAAAAACCCTAGACTTCATACTTCAAGTTAAACGATGCATTCTGTCATAATAGCGCGAAGGAAGAGAATAAATTTGTTCACAGATTGCATCTTGCAGACCAAGACAGATAAAGGTCAGGTACCTTGGTGTATATACAATCTCTAAATCAGGTATACTTGTGGGTTTTTCTATTTTATTTTTTTTTCTTTTCAGTGAGAAGAAATGATGAGATGAAATGTTATAACTAATAATCAATCATGTGAACACTGTCTGGTTTGATTGTGGCACTGGTGTTGATCTGATTATTATATACTATAAAATACATAAGGGATAAACAGTCTGTGATAATCACCATATGGAGAATGGAATAGTGTAATGTCACTCACTACAGAGGGGACTACATCACAAAAGGCCTATACCTCCTTCAAAATTAGAAGGCAGGCTGACTGCCAAGCATTGTTGCAGGTACATTGCCTAGTACAGGGATTGCTTTCATGACTCAGCAATGCACAAAGGTGATATTTATTGTGAAAAACTGTCAATTTTCCCTGACCACAATTGCATAATGGAAATTTATTCACACCCTGAACTTTAGTAGATACTACATGGTACAGGCACAAGAGCAATAGATCTCCATATTCTAAAACATAAAAATTTACCCTAAAGAGATTTTGTCAAAAAATTGTTTTTCCCATTTACAATTAAATTAAGTAACAACTGTATCATGCAGCATTTATCAGTATGTTGACACTAGAATTCTGAGTGTCAAGAAAGCTTCTTACTAAGCTATCAGAAATATAGCCATACAACAGTGTATCATTTGAAATATAAATGAAAAAATATTTCAGTTAGCAAAACACAAACTCAAAAGAAACAATATAAACATTGCTATT
>JAOXJM010000019.1:32272625-32294390 GCA_026413425.1 Tringa solitaria
TTTTTGCAAAATAAAAAAAAAAATCTTGTCAAAGTTGCAAATACACATTGGGATTTAGTAAAGAAGCCCTGTCTGAAACCAGTAAATGAGGACTTTAATCTCAAATATCTTTTCATGCTATTACTCAAGTCATGAAAGTGCCAGAATGCATGATTATAAAAGAGATAGTCCATGTCTTACTATTCATGGTATCCCCATTCTAATTTAGGGACCTAATTTTTCACTATTAAGTTTTGAACAATCAGTTTGAATAAAGAGCAATAAGTAAAGAACATATAATTTTTTACAACAAAAGAATGATCACCAGTGGCCAGGCTTGTATTATTTATCTAAATAGAGGATTTAATGAAACCTATCTT
Source organism: Tringa solitaria (assembly GCA_026413425.1). NCBI lineage: Eukaryota > Metazoa > Chordata > Aves > Charadriiformes > Scolopacidae > Tringa > Tringa solitaria. Next base: position 32,272,985 of record JAOXJM010000019.1, read on the forward strand.
GTACCTGTTTCCCAACAAGCATTAATCTGGTGTTACTTCCATCTCGGAACCATGCCGTAACATTTTCTGGTACCCAGTTTTGCAACATCTGTCACAACTGCAGCTTCTTGTTATATTTCTAAGATCATACAAGGAGGGAGGTGGAAGACTGGGCAAGAGGCATCCTGTGCCAGGTTGTTCTTGGCCAGATATACAGCTCTCCTTGTATCCACCAAATACACCACTGCAAAAATTTCCAGAGGACCTAATGTTACAAATCTCTTCTCTGCTCATGCCACCACACCTTAGGAACCTGCATTAAATTAATACTGGAAGAATGTTAGTTTCTGCTGTATTTGGCTGAAATTGGCATTGCTTGAAAGTCACTGGGGGCCAGGGAGGTTGGGAGAACAGAGTGAATGTATAAGATTCCTTTCTTCAGAAAGTTGGGCAAAATAATCTCAAGGAATGGTAAGAAACTCTGTAAAGCTAGCAAAGTAATAGCTCTCCCAGGTGAAATACAACTCAATCAATCAGGTCACATATGGTTACTAAACTACTTAAACAGTACTGTTATGGTAATTAAGTGCTGAACATGGGAGACAATTGCCCCTTGAATATGGTCAATTTCACACCTTAAAGAGAAGAGCTGGTAAATATATAGAATAATAAAGTAAGCCAGTTCATTATAGAAGCAAATAACATCCACAAATCTTTTCTTCCTGTCATCACCACAATTACCTGATACAAATAAAATAAAATCATACTTTATTTCATATCAATATTTTCCAGTGTAATGCTTTTGCCTTTAATTACTTGGATATATGAATCTTTTGCCTTCTTTTATGATACTAGCTGTAGAAAGAAAAAAAATACTCATCTAAAACAAAAATAATTGTCTGGGATATCTTTCGAAGACAGAAATAGATTGTGGTGCATTGCATTTCCATTAAAGACAGAATGGGAACAATGTGATGTATTTTAAGTTCTGAATGTATATAACTGAGTTAAAGTTGTGAGTTGCAATTGAGGCAAATGCAATTCCTGAGGTTGTATTTCAAAACAGAATTTTAAGGAGAATGAAATGAATCTCAATACATGAATTTCATTTTCTGTTATTTTGCCAGTAAATGTAGGAGATAGTGCAGCATAGCTGGGGCAACTTCTTTTCTTCTGATGCAACACATGAAAATTGAACAAAGAATTTCACTTATATGAGACACAGTTTATTGTTCAATCTTAAATTCATTGAGAAACAGCTATCATGTACTTTAAAGTGACTGTGTACTGTTTGTATATTTTCACATAAAGAAAAAATAGCTTACTTTTTCATAATAAAATGATTCATTTTCAAGGAAATACAAATAAAAAGGGGGGTTAAAATTTATTTTCCCTACCCTGACGTCCAGTGGAACCAGCTGGTTTCTGAGCAGGATCACCCTTTAGCAGAAAATTCTTAATTAGACTAATGTATGATATAGCAAGTGAATTTTTTAGTGATTTGATGAAGCAGTACAAACCAACTCTAGAATAAGTAAGAATTAGGCCAACCTCTATTTATAGGCAGTTTTCTTTGGGAGTCTGCTTTTTACCCTTTGAGCATCTCCTTCACACCATTCCAATTTCAGCCAAACAGCTAAAAATCTGTGATTTTTTTCTTCAAGTTTATATATTTTATTCTTGTGACATTTGCAAGAATTAATTGCTGATGATGGCTTTCCCATCTCTTTGCATAATAAAGCTATCAAGAAAGAATGTTTCAACTTACAGGTACCATAATTTTAGCAAGAACAAGAGGAAACAGACTTTTTCTCATTACTAGTTACTGAAATATACTTTTGTCTATGGTTATGTCTTTATAAAATAGAAAGTAGCTTTTCATTTGACAGCAATTTGATAGCAATAAAGGCTAACAATTACATTCCAAACATGAATTCTCCTACATCTGCAAACTAATCTCAGTGAAATTTACCTTCATTTTGTTGGCTAAACAACAGATTCCATTTTTTAAAGATAATCACATCTCAGACTTACAGTTCTGTTTCATAGAAATAAACATTGGTTTACTTCACTGACTTGGTAAAACAAAACAAAACAACCCCAAAATATTCATAGAACTTGAGACAAATTTGATAAGAATATCTTACAAAAAGAAAAAAAAAAGATGAAGAAAAAAGATGAAGAGGAAAAAGCTGTTCTAGAAAGCCTGTGATAACTGTTTAAGGATAGTTTTCTCTAGAGTTTATATCTGTTATAGAAGCAATTGCAGCAATAAGTGATCTTCCCAGAACTACAGATCAATGCAAACTGCAACCTGCAAATTTAAATGACGGTCCTATAAAGAACTTCTAAATCCAGACTTCTTCAAGGGAGCACAGCATTTTATGCCAGAGCTTATTCCTCAAGTTGTCCATTTTTAGAGGTAAAGCTATATAGTTTACTTATCAAAAACATAGATGGAAATACTCACATGCTACAAAGGTAGTCCTGTGTTCTGCCAGTGCTGAGTCCCTGATTTGATAGACAGAAAGCCCAAACTATAAATTTTACATATAAAGGATAAATAAAACCTGCAAGACATCACCCCACCCAAAAGCAATCAGAATATACATTAACATGAATGCTATGTCTACATTTGAAATGTTCTCGTTAAGGTCAAAATAAAACTACTTATGTAAATGTAAAAAGTGAAATATTATAACAGTTCTATACAAAATCTCTGACAGAAATCTTTGCTTGTCAGTTTTACTGCCTTGGGTCTTACAGGTCTTTAGACCCTAAAGTAGGAAAAACATTTGTCTGGATAGTAACAAGGCAAAAAAGAGAAAGTTTTCTCAAGAGTAAACACTGCAACTGTTAGAAATTATGGTTAATTTTACCAGCCTGGAAGAAAACAAAAGAAAAAATAGAAAGGAAATTACAGAAATTCAATGGCGAAAGAACACTGGCAAGTTAGGCAAAGTAGTCAACTTCCATTCCAATAATTATTTGGTACACTCTTGATTAATGATTGCATGCTGATTTTTGTAATTTTAGAACCTAATGTGAAGCTCATACGCTCTTGGAAGACATTCCACAGTAAAGTTTACATGGGTTCAGCTATGTGTAATTTCACCATAACTTTGAATATTGAAAACACAAAAAAAAAGCTGTTGTTTCAGAGCATTTTGCCAAATAAGGAGGAACTTTTACATGCCACTGACAAAAAAGACATGTACTGTGAAAAGTGCTTAATTCAACAGGAGTGTGACACCAGTAGCTGCTATATAAGACCTTGAAGAATAAAGCTCCTCATTTCCAGGCTTTTGTGATACTTTTTTAGAAATAGCACTGTTATTTCTACAGAAAATTCAAAACTTATCTTGATACTTCAGCACTTCTAAAACTTGCATGTCAATGAGTAGACCTCTAGAAATTAAGAAATACTTCAGTGTCCAAAAAATTACCCAAATCTGTTAGCGCAATCTTCCTGCTCCTCAAGAATACAAAAATATTTCTTTAATTGAAGATAGATTTCTGGAGACATTTTTGGTATGCTCTACCTATTAAGTTTTTCAAGATATGGAGAAGGTGGAAGGAAGAAACATTTTGCAGATGCTTTGAAAAACCCCTCAGACTGTATTTTTATTTCATGCCATTTCTTTGGACAAGCCTGATGGATTCCCTTATACCAAGCCAGGCATGTTAGTATTTGCCTTAGCGTATAGAGTTTACTGCTTCACATCAGACTGTAGCTTTTAAAGAAACAAATGTTGTCAGATGGCATAGATGAACATTTCATCAAAAGCAGTTGTTTGTGGAATGCTGATAAAGGCAGAGTGATCTGAAATTTAAAAGATGCACACTGCTCTAATTACCATGCTCCAGTGATGCAGAATGCAACATAACTATAACATATGAAAACATTTCTTCTTCAGGTATTCACTACTTTGATTGACCTGGAATATCAATGGATAAACTTATCATTGCTGAATCCTTTCACCCTGTACAGCAGCCCTGCCACAGCAGTTAGTGAACTTCTATAATCTGTTGCCATAAGAAGTTGTGAACGCAAATAGTCTCAGCAAGTTTAAAAAGGCAGGAAATTCACGGACACGAAGTCTGTAAATAGATGTTAAATAGAATAGGCACAGATATCTCTCTTCCAACTCTAAGAAAATCCTGTGGCTGTTGTGGCAGTACAGGTGTTCAGACTGCAGATATTGATCAGGCATTATCTGAGAAGCATCTCCTTTTGCCACAGTCTGACATAAAGCTTGGTCAGATATAGAGGCGGGTCAGACATAGTAGAACCTTTATTGAGATTATAATATAAGCCAAAATGTGTCCCAAAATGTAAAAACAAACATTTTATTGTGATGGTATCTCTTCCGCTACTAAAAGACTCAGAGTAGATGGCAAGTAACACCAGAGTCTGCTTTTGTACAAGGAAAGAAAAAGTATAGGAGGGAGGGCCAAAGCGAGGGAAGACTATGTAAGACAGCACTTGCAAAAGTAGAGACAAACCCACTTCTTTTCTCTTCTGGGCTGGGGCTTACTGATCCGGCTGACTACCTCTGTCAACCACAGTAACACCTTACATATATTTGTAATTGTGTTTTTTGGTTTTAGTTGTCCTGACCTCCCTACCTTCTATTGTAATTAAGCGATCTAACAAACTGGATTTGACCAGTTAAGTGTAAGACATTGGTAAATTTTTCTTTTTGACTAAATGAGTCCTGTGGATGTCTTACTTCATTTACAGTTTCAGCTAGGTAAAGTTATTTTCATTATACTAAAGTTTAGCACTGCCCTATGAGATTATAAATGGTATTGTTGCAGGTTATGGCTAGAGTTCACTGCAGATGAAAGAATAAGATCAGCTCCTAGAAAGATATGGACTCTTCTGAACGATTGTCTTATGTATAAGGGAAGAGAAGAAGGTCTGCAAAGATAACCCTTTTTTTGTCTTTACCCCTTTCCCTCAGCAGTTCACCGAGGAAAAAAAATAGTCAGGGATGTACTAAGCCAAAAACTTTGGCTGTAAATTGCAAGCCTTTATAACTGTCACTGGAGCAAGTTCAAAAGCCTGCTGTAAGTGAATGCTGATGCTCTCCAGTATTTCCATAAGTGCAATTTCTACCTCCCTTTGAAAATCAACTTTGAGCTAAATAGCAACACATATAACAAACACCCACATATGTCCAGAACTTAGTGTGGGATGTGAGCTCTAGGCACTGATATTTAGCAGTGAGATATTCTCAGTGTTGCAGATCATTTCCATATGCTATTTTTGTCTGCTGACCTTCCATCTTTTTTTTTTTATTTTATTTATTTTTTTCCCATTTGCTTCCTAAATGAATTAGGACAAATATCAGATAGAGGTTTATGTTTTGTTCTGTTTTTCTGGTTGTTTTTATGCATTGGAAACTATTGCAATAAAATAATTTGTAGTACTTTCCACATGCAACTACTTTAACATAAAGTGCATAAAATAATTTTATGTATGCCATAAGAATGGTATTTGAATAAAATACATTTTCTGAAAAAATCAGTTTTATTCTAAATTACACTGCTTAGCTGCAGCTAAATTCAAATATCAAAAAACAAAAGGGAACAGAGAATGATTTTTATTTGATGAAATTTTCTAATATAGGAAGAAGCTTTCTTCCTTACACAAAGTTTTTGTGCTCAGATGTAACTAGCAAATATTCACAAAGTCAAAAAAGATTTCAAAATGTTGACTTTTTTGAGAATCTAATAAAACAAGGCTGATTCGATCTGCTGAGGTTACATGAACACAGTTGAATCTACCAGTTCAAATCATTGTAAGCATTTTTGTCAAAGTTAATGAATGACAACATTTGTACCATTTTATAGGAATTAAATACCATGGCTCAGTTACTGTAAATTGCAGCTAAAAAGTAGGACACTGAGAAAAAATAGCTTTAAAGGGGGAGTAGAGAGTTTCTTAAAGAGTGTTTTATTTAACATGTATTTCTCTTTCCTTACAATAGTTGAAGCGTAAATCTGATGTAATCCCGACTGTATTTGAGACTTCACAAATCGACAAAATTTTGTTTCAGCTACTCACAGGCCATGCATATGCAACAAGCTTGGCTTTTTATATTTTCATTGTGCTGTCCTTTCATGACATTGTGCATTACAATGACTGCAGCTGTCACAGAAAAACCAACCTCCCTTAAATCTTAAAAAACAAATTCAGTGATAGATGAAAATCACAGTGACAATTTCAGGAAAATTCAGATAGAAAAATAATGAATTTTTTCTCTCTCAACATGATCAATGGGCTAAATCTTTTAATCAAGAAAAATGGCATTCGAATGTCTTGGACTGTATTTTCATAAGGTGACCATTTTGTTCTGTGGTCAGAATGAAAATAGGAAGGTTTGTTAGATGCTTAGAACCTCTTTCTAAGACAGATTTGTTCTCTACACTTTATTTCCAAGCATTTTATCAAGTATAGAATCAAATTAATCAAATGAGAGTATTCCCAAATCTTCAGTGAAGAGATTTTTCCTACCTCTAGTAGAATTTGCCAGCAGAAAAACATCGCAAATATTGAGCTTAAATTTTCCATTTGCAGGTTTAAATCATATTACTGATCATTAAAATTAAAGTAATTGCAAAAATCTTCTCACTACTCTCCTCATTCTTTAATCACCACTCCTTGAAATGCTTGAAAAATTACATTGCTTTTCATTCAGAAGTCTTCCAGCTAAATGACATTAATTTTCAGTCTTGCCAGAATGTAGTGTTTCCCCTTTCCCCTACACTTTGTCATTATATTAATTTCCTCTTCTGTTTTGGCATAATTCGATGTTGCTTCAGATAACAATAGGTAAAGAAAAAAAATATCCTCTGACAAAATTTACAGGGATCTCTTGCAGGACCTTCTTTGCCTGTAAGTTACTCTCACAGTAAGAAACAAGTTCTTTATGCAGTTTTTGGCACTTCTCTCTTTATTTTATCTTCTTCCCAACTTAGTCTAGTAACATGATTTTACAAATGTAGAAGTGTAACTTGTCTTGAACCCTCCACATAGGTTTCTATACACATACCTGCCTAGGACAATTTGTAGCTTTGCAGCTTCTGAGGTATTTTGAAATATATTTTCTTAGTCATTAGGTTAACAATTGAAAAAAATATCCACAAATACACAGAAGGTGTCTTTACTCATTCTTACTATACGTTTTCTGACAATTGTTTCATTTCACTATTATATGATGCAAATCATTCCTTTTGTTAAGTATTTCATGTCAACTTGCCTTAATCTTTGATAAAATGACTGATACAAACATAAAACCAGATAAAAAGAGAAATTTTAAAAAAGAAAAAAAATATCTAGGAGATAAGTGTTATTTTTTTCCTAACAGAGGAAAAACAAAGCCAAACCAAATCTGCAATTGTCAAATACTGAAAAACAAGTAACAGCAGTTCTACAAAATCTACACTGAAAATTCAGAACATCCATTCTTATAAGTACTTCATTTATTTTATTATTGTCCATACTGGACCTGCTAATAAGCAAGTCCAGAAGGGAACAGAAAGATGATAACAAAGTAGGTGATCTGCTTCTTTAATAAAAAAAATTCCAGAGGAGTTTTTTATGTGGTAAAGTGAGACATTCAGAGAACAGGAAACTCATAAATAACAACTAGCAAATACTTGAAGATTTTTGACTGTATTGATGTGCAGGTTGGATAATAAAGGCCTTTTTGTTAGTCACAAGGGAGAATTGTAGGGATTAATGGATTAATCTCCCATCTGTAGCAAACTCTAGATGAAAGACATTAGTCTGATAAAAAAAAGAAAGCAAGAAAACACAAGCATACCCCTCCCCCCAAATCACACTAAATCAAATTAATATCACTTTAGATTAAAGTCCCCTATAAAGTAAATAATAAACACACAAAACTACTCGCACGCAGAACAACTGATGTGAAGGCAAGCATCCAACAGTTGGTTTATGTAAAACGACTAAAGCGATCATTTTATGGTTACTTTTTCCTTTTACTTATCTATAGTTAGTTTTGTTATATCTGCTTTTAATCTGGATAGTGGGACCATGAATATATTTTTCTAGTTTTCTTCTGCCCTTTCTTCATACCCAAGCCAAATCTAACAACAAAGAAACTTTAATGCCTGAATGCAAGAATTCCAAAGGTTAAAATAAGATGTTAATAATGAACTAATGTCAGTAATATATTTCAGAAAATATAATCGTTAGAAGGTTGTTAAATTTCTCGTCTTCCTCATGTTGCAGTCAGGAGTAGAATTCATACTTTTCCAAATACTACTTAGGTTCTGGAGGATTTTCTGTCCTTATGGTTAAGCATACCAGATTTTCTTAAATAGTTTCCATTGCATCTCCTATCATCATATGCTTAACCAAGAGGACAGGAGAGGCAATGGGAAATATTTAAGAAAACATAAATCTTCCACATCTAAGAAAATATACTAAAAACAAAACTGTATAGTGTCTGTTTCTTTCTGTATTATTAATCCAGATAATAGTAATCTCAGCTATTGTATTCTTCCATTGTTTAGATCATTTTCATTGTAAACTTGTAAGCATTAGCAAATTAACATTTTAAAAATTATGAAACCTGAGCTCACAAACATGACAAGAGATAAAAAGAAAATATGCATATATAATAAGTAAACAGAGATGAATTCTCTCGAGGAGCCTGTTAAAAGTTCCACAAAACTAAGTTCTCTGCATAAATATAGGATGATGGTGAACAAAACTCTCATAGCAACGTAACTTCTTAAGTCTTCCAAGTCAATTACAGTTATGACCCTTTGCCATCTATGATATTCTTTTCAATTCAATAATTACTATTTCAATTTTTTTTCCATTTTAAATATTTTATCACTTAAGAGATACTGTATCACAAGTGGGAGCTACAATGGAATGTACACTAAGATTTAAGTGAGATTTTTAAATCAGATTTTGCCTTATGAAATGTACAATTTAATATTTTGAAGCTCACAGGGGTTGACAGTGAAAGACCTGTTACTTAGCAGAGAAGTTTATTTGCCACATACATTTTGCTGAGCCCTAACAACAGAACAGACTGTATGGTACGTTCACTGAATTTCTTTGTATCCTTGTTGAGAAATGACAAAATAACACAGTTACATTCTGTATATTCATTTAAATTGTATGCAAGTTGAAAAAACCCACAAAACTGTATGGGAACTTAATGCTGTACAGACTCAGTTGTTAGCAGAAAATCAGAGTAAATTAAGAAAGAATCTGTACAGAATGTCTCTCTCATAAATGATGTAGAATTTAAATGAAAATTTAATACATGGCAGAAAAATAAATAAATAGATGGACATACATACAATATGACGTGGCAGTTCCCTAAGGAAGTAAGATAGGCCACATTTAAACAGAGGAAATAAGCGATAGATATATAAAAACTGGATGAAAAGCTGCAGAAGAAGTGAGTAAGCCTGCGAAGCAACCTCTTTTCATGATACTTCAGTTCCCTGTAATAAATATTCTCACGAATGACTACATGGCCCATCAGTGAAGATGACTAGACTGGTACTGCAAAATTTTATCTGGTTCTTCAGTTCCCTGTGTTCCCTTATTACCTACTTCACTGCCACAGAAAGAAGTATCCTGGTGGAAAATTCTACTATGAAGCCAATTTTCCATTCACCAGTAAGAACTTTCAACAGCACTCTTCTATTCAAGGGATTTGGTGGCCACAGAATATGAAGGTACACTGAGGGAAAGGGATCAAAACAGAGAATGATTAACAAGAGGCAATTAGTAAGAGTGAAAAAAAGCACACCTTGAAGAAACAAATATGTGCAAATGAAGTAATTGAGAGAGAAGTTGAAAAAAATAGGAGGTTCTTGAAATTTCTCTTGATATGTCCAAGTCTAAGGCAGACCTTCTTTATCTTCTGCGGCAGAAGGAATATTATCAGCTATTCTGCTGTGGAAATTCTTCTGTGAATCATATTAGTGACATCCTGTACATACAGTGTCTGAGTTATTAAGATGTGTCACTGACTCCTCTAGACTAAATTCAATAGATTTTTTTGTTTTATTTTCATTTCTAATATTCATCACCCTACAAATTAATTACTTCTGGATGCAGCATGTCTGAGCACATAGTCATCCATCTGTATGAGCTAATTACTGATCCAAATTACTGGCAGCATTCTAGAATTTACAGTACAGATGTATAGAACCCAAATGGTTAATGTTCATTATTAGATATTAATTTAATGCTGAAGAAGTAGTGCAGAGACTTGCCTTAAGCAAACTCTGACTACTACTGGGGTCTTACTCCACTTAAAAAATAATAACGGCCTTGCATGTACTGCCAGATAAAGATGACCATGGAAGAGAATGAATTCCTGGCACAAATAATTCCAACTCCTGAGAATTTACTCATACTTGCTGTGAAAGTAACTACCTGATTTACAGTGAGACTGTCACAACATTTGAAAATTTCATTTTTATTTCCATTTCTTTCCAACGTAGATATCCTTGGACATATCAGGACACTTAATCGTTCTGTTAGATAACCATTTAGTGATAGTTTTATGCAGCTATGTGTATATATGAATGCATTTTTATATGATATGACAGCAAACGTATTGAAAAAAACAAGTAACATACAAACATAAAGTTAAGTGACAAGTCCCTCAAACAAGCAATTGAGTAAGTTCATATTCAGTCAATCATCTTTAATATTTCATGGTACTATTGTAACTGTGAATATTTATTTATTTATTTATTGCTGAATTTATATCCCTGAAGTGATAAATCCTTAATAAGCTTCTAATCCACAATAGTGGCAAGCATTTGTTTGAACTGAAGTAGTATAACAAATGCACATTTAAACTATCAAATTATATGTTTTCATAATTTTGCCAGATCAATTCTCTTTTTAGCTCTAATCATTAAGTAACATAGGTATTACACTGAAGTAGAATACTTACATTTTCTTCAATATACAAAAGTATTCTGAGGGATACAGATGGAATATATCTTTTGTTGGTAAAATAACTCTGTCTAGCAAAAGAAATTTTGTACTGTAAATTAATAGGTAGAGATTCCCATTATTTTTTCCCCCTTCTCACTGACTGAAATACCCCGTCTCTTTTAACGTCTCTTTGAACATATTCTCTCTGAACACTAGAAGAAGATGTGTGCGCTCATTCATGGAAAATCTCAGGTTTAAACCTGCTTTCTCTAGGGGAATCCATGTACTCTTATTAAATAGTTTGGGAGGAAAAAAAAATCCATAGCCAATGGATTTGTTTTTTCAGGTGAAATTATAAAGCAGTTCTACATTTTTATGTGTAAGGAGGAAATATTCAAAAAGGCTGGTGATAAAAAGATATCCTACTTTCTTAGAAACATATAATTAGGTGCATCATTCATTATGTCTCATTTCACTTCTTAATAATAATTTCTAGAAATAAAGTTGAAAGATATTAGGCTTAAAAACACCATTCTAAGGACCACTACATCTGATGCAGGTGCAATAGTTTAATAATAGAAAAACTCTACTTCCAATTTTAGGTGAACATATATAGCATTGCTTTTGTCATATTAGAAAGGATGTTTGTGATATAAAGGAATCAGTTATTTTGGAGAATGCAGAAAAGGAACATTAAGTTCCTTGAATATTAATGCTTAAGAAAAAAAATCAGAGAAGTAGCTACAATGAAGTAGTGCACTGTACAATCACTACGTATGAAAACCTGAAGTATTGAAGTGTTTTATGGCTGTATTCAAACATTCATAAATTAGGATTCCACTCTTGCCAGTCAGATAGGATACATATCAAGTATTTGTAGCCCTCCCTTGTCTACAGCTCCATATCCTGGTCTACTTAACTCTATCTTCCCCATGTCTTCCATTCCTGCTGACTCATTCCTTCCCCAAATACATAACTCTTTCAATGATAAAGCTATGTTTGCATTTCCTTCATTAGCTGGGTGAAAGAAAAGGGAATAAGGAAGGAAGATGGCTCTCATCTTATCCTTACAACTTTTACAGAGGGTTTTGACTTTGTACTAGGCTTGACAGCAGGGGTACACTTTACGAGGGTATAGTTATCAGTAGGAAGGAGGCATGTAGTAATTTCAGTGACATCCAGTTCATTCTCAAAGGCACAGCAAAGAAACGCATACTGCCATTATTATGTTGCCTCTAAAGTACGAAAGCTGTATCAGTGCTCAGTGGAATAGCTATTTGAATACATTATCATGAGCAAAAGTCCAAATTATTGTGGAAGGAAGGTTGGGAAGGTTGATTTACATTTAGTAACAATTTTGGAAGGTAGTAGGGGGAAACACTGAATTTTCACCTTCACTGATGTTGCACAACATACCTCATAATACAAACACAGATGGGAAAACTTGCCAGACTGCTTGCTAAGGTAGAAATATAGCCTGGAAACAATTTTCTTGAAAGGGTTACAGAGTTTTCCAAAACTGTGAATAGAATAAGTAAGGGAAGGGATACTTGCAAGTTTGGTACAATGGACCTGCAGAGATAATTTGTTTTAAAGTAGAAACAACTTTGAATGGTCAATTTCCCTGGTATGTCCAGCTAACCGGCAATAAGAAAGCTGCTGAATATCACTACCTATAAAAAGAAAAGTGCTTCAAACTACACACTTTACTCCCTAGTTGATTCACCTCTGCAATTCCTACACTGTCATTAGAGGGCAGGTAACCTCTGTCACTCACATTTACTCCCTCTATTGTTGTGAAACAGGAATAGCAATATTTCTTCACTGGGGGACTCAAGTCATTAGCAGCTGCAAAGTCTGTTGGTATCTGCTAATGGAATGCAGTATGGCAACACAAAGTGTTGTTATAATGGGAAAGGCATTATGGTCTTCACACTTAAGAGCACTTTTGTATGAGTACTTAGACCTACAATTTTGAAAACTGGTCCATTGTGTCTATTAGTGAACTGTTGTTTATGATTCAACAAAACTGGCCTAGCAAAATCTACCTAAGTTTCACAAGTTAAAAAAAAGCAGTAATGAAACCAGAGTAAAATATTTCATACAACTTTGTCACAGCTTAGAAATATTTTATTCAATTTGCTAACCCATTGCAGATTTCTAAGGTGTTGTAGACACAATCTTTATTTTGACAGTCTTTAGGTGTTGTAGACACAATCACCAATTTTTACAGTCATATAGAATAACAGGTTCTGTGGCAGTAAATATTTGTTATGCATTTTTATGAGTCAACATTTCAGGGAAGAGGGGTGTCAATTCCACAGCCAAATTTTAAGTGCTTTTTCTTGCCAACCATAACTATATTTGTTTGCTCAGTAAAGGGGAAAATAATAATAATAATAAAAAGCTTACCAAAAAAATGGTAAAATTTATGAGCAATCCATAGTATAAATATATCAGGAAAAGGACTAACACAAAGGTTAAAAAAAAATGCTTTTTCAAAGGAAGTTACTCAAAAATAGTTTCACATAAATTAAGAAAATTATCATCATCATCATGCAATTTGGATGTGAGGGCATCTCCACCACTAACTTAAAAATGAAGATTCAAAGGGTAGAAGGAAACAGTTACTGAAATTTTCTTGTCATAGCAATATAACCACCTGAAAGCCCTTCACAGGTAAGCACAGTAATAATAAACAATTTTCAGCAGAGTTTACGTTTGGTTTGAAGCCAACATTATCATTGGAATGATTTATGCCCACACATTATCTAAGCTAATAGCTGTGGACATTTACTGTATTATACTTATCACCGACTTAGACTTTTAATAGCTTAAGATGCAATAGTTATTTTGATTAGCAAATGTTATTTCCTAGGTGGTTCAGCATAACCTGATGAATCAACTCTTCTTCTTCTCAAAACATTGCACAGTTACATTTCTGGGATGCAGTGCACTACGTATTACTGGTTCCATTTCATGTATGTTTCTTCAGAAGATTCAGATTATTTCTGCGGCAGTACTAAATTCACTGCCTTAATCATCCCCGAGAACAGCGAGGTAAGTAGCAGAAGAGGCACAATAAAACACTACTGGCATATCCCTATGTTGCAATTAATTGCCTCTGTGGACAAAAGGTACCTATGTTCATTCACGATTACTTATGTCTGTAGGATCACTCAGTAATTTCCAAATTAATTTACCTGACACCATTAAAAGAACATACAGAAAATGTTTGTATCCCCAATTTTGCGTTTTTTGTCCAACAGGAAAAAAAAAACATGATGACTTCAAAATGATTAAAATTTTACATCAAAAATCTGTTTCCAATTTCCAGTTTCCATCTCATCTCAAAAAAAAATAAAAACCAGTCAAGAACGGGAAACAAAAATAGAAAAAAACCCAAAACTAAACCAACAACCAAAAGGCCAAGCAGTCCACTAGCATGGACTTAATACGATAATAAGACAACAGGACAAGAGAAAATGTCACACAACTCTTTTCTTGCAGATTTCATGGTAAGATCCTGGTATATTTTATTGTAAAAAACTGTTTTCCCCCTCCTTGGGGACACATATTTCTGTATCACTTTATTCTTAAGTTTTGGTTGCAGCTCTTTCATCACTTCATTCTGACAATTTAGAAATTACCTAATCTTTAAACCATTTACTTTTCTGTTAGGTGCTTATACTGTTCCCTGCATTATAGTATTTATGAAAATAATAGCAAAGAGAAGACTACAGTTCATGTCTTTGAATATTTTAAGCTACACTTTTCCTTCAGATGTTGGTAAATGTTCTCCAAATCATAAATAACAGATTTGATGAAGTTGTAAGCTGAAGAAACATAGTTTTGGACAGTTGAATTTTTTTATAGGATATTGAATGTGGGCACTACCCACCCCCCAGTACTTTCATCCTCAGAACCACTGTAATCATGATGTAGCTTCACAAACCACAGTTCACTTCAGTCTAAGTATCTTCTACAAAAATGTTTTCTGACTTTGACGCCCCACCTTGGCTGCTTGACCATCATTATACCAATATAACACCATATACATATAATATTGAATATGACAATTTCACAGTTCTCCACATTCTGATATGGTTTGCATTTCCTGAAAAAGAAAAAAACGTACAAATGTACTTGTACATGGTAAAAAAAATTAAAATTTGGAACTATTTAACACATTGTGTTTTCTCTAGCAATGGGTTCTTTTTTTCAGGGCTTTGCCTGCTGCATAACAGACTTTTTAGCATATTTGTAAGTAGCTTTTTACATTCTAGGAGCCAGTTTCTGGCATGTAATTAAAGTCCAGATCAGCAAAAACATAATGTTTGACATAGCACTTACAGACATGGTTTACTGGTGGACTTGGCAGTGGTAGATTAACGATTGGACTCACTGATCTGAGGGGACTTTTCCAACCTAAATAACTCTATGAATCTACAATTCCATGTTTCTAACAGTTCTACGCTATCCCATTGCATTTCTAGTATATGGATCTTTAAAAAAATTCTGGAAATATCCTATTGAAGGTTAAGAAGGATTTGTATTTAATTTTTTTTTTACTTTTCAGTAAAGCATGTTCATTTTCTCAAGAAATCCTACTCAATTACTACTGGAACACTATGTAAAAAGGAAGAAATAATATAAACTCATTTAATAGAGATATTTTGCAGCATTTCTCCAAGATTCAAAGACTATATAAATAATAGTTATATTGCATTAGGGTGGCGTAGCATGTAAATGGAATTATTTTTAATTAGATAATTAAGTCTCACTATTGCTTAACTCAACAGCACCTACTACTAAAAAAGTCCACCTCAGCGCAGAAGACTGAAAAATCCTACCGTCTATGGCTCAACCATACTAATTTATTATTCACTCTTCCAGCTGTTTCCTCCTCCAAAAACTCATCCTTTCATTAAAAATTTAAGTTTAAAGCATTTATGTAAGAACAGAATCTGGAAAAATAATTGTGTATTTTTTGGCCAATGTCTCATGCCCAGAGGGCCTCCCTGGTTTAGAATGAGAAGAGGAAATCTGGAGCACCAAGAGGAGTCATTCACACTGCATAATTCTTTTGGTATAAAAAGACATATGACAGTGTGAAAAGGCCACACCTTTTAACTAAATGAGCTGGAATGCACAGTTCATTTCCACAGGATAGTCAGCAGATTCCAGTGAAAAATAAAACCCACTACTGTGTATAAAGGCAAAGCAGGTCATACCACCAGTATCTATAAAAATTCCGTATTTGGAGTAAATTCTGTTCTTGCATACAGTATTGTGGAAAAAAAAAATTGCATTTAAAACTCAGTGTTCAAAGTAACAGTGGAACTTCAGTTCCAAGCACAATAGCTAGAAATAAGGAGATTAACTTCCTAATTTTCAGGTTACTTCAGGTAACAGTAAAATTCTAAAATCAAATTGTTTTTAAAAAGTCATCAAATTTTCATAAATAGTATACAGAGTGAAAATTTAAGTTGAAAAAACATTGAAGAGAAAAGTAGTGCAAAGATAAGTGATGTTCCTGACATTAAATTGATATACTGCACATAATTCTGCCTCTAAAATAATGTCTTCTTTAAAACAGAATATGATACCAATGTTTTGAATATCTCCTCAATTGGGCTTAGCTTAAAGATACTAACCAGCACCAGGCGACTGTCCACTTAAAACACATCAACAAAAGCAGGACTGAAATAGAGAAAAATCAGTCTCTCCAGCTTGTTTGGAAGACAAAAATAAAAAAATACATATTCCTCTAAGTATAGTATGCAAATCTAAGAACAGAACAGAAATCTAAGAGGAATTCCATAGTTAAATGATACTATTCTGAACTACTCTGTTACTAATAGCTTTTTCAGCCCAGATATAATTGTCAAAATTGGACATTGTAGATAAAAGGAAACTATTTGGAAAGCAGATATTAAGGTGGTTTTATTTTTAAATTTTTTATTCCTTAAATTTAGTATTTTGGTGATCATCACACAAAAGCTGCCAGATCTCTGTAGACTTAGAAACAGGCTTAAAATTCACTTGTCTAGACATTCAAAGTGAGCAGATGGGTAAGTATGCTCTAAAAGTATAGTTACAGGGCTTTTTCAGGAGCTGTAAATCTCATCTCATTAGCTTTCAGAGCACTGTGCTACTCTAAAGAATATGCATGCAGGCTATCCATTAATTTCAACTTTTGCTTATTTTTTTCCAAAAGCAATTCTTTCAAGTCACATCTGTTTCTCGTACTTCTCTTTGTTGGAGTCCTGCTCTTTTAGACAAGGGCAAACGTGACAACTTATTTTGAAAAAACTAGACATATCTACAGTCTTTTCCACTCCTTCTACTAAGATAGTGAAATATTTACTTGCAAGATTGAAATAGTCCAAAAAAAGGCATTTTGGAATAGGGCAGAATGAGTTCAGGTATATTAATATCCTGAAATACATACAAGCAAAAATAAACAACAGTCAGCCACAATTCCACTGAAGAATGCAGAATTTATAAAAATGTTATGTTTTCAGACAACCTTTTCTGTGCTTTGCAAACTGAAGCTGACAAAGCCCTGGGACGATTGAGCTGAGCAGTGCCATAACTTCTGGACATGAAATATATTTTAGAAATTTAAATTCTAAATCCATTCTTTTGGTACAAACCCTATTGGTTATTTTAATCACATTTGCACTGCTGTGTTCTGAACGTTACCCAGAAGTAAGAGTTGTTATTACAGCACTCAAACCACATGCTAATTAAATATGAGTCTATTTGACAGTACTTTTGAAATTTCTATCAGAATCCATCGATTTTACAGAACTGACAAATATTGCTGTTAGTTGAGAAATGTTGGTCTCAAGAAAAAAAATACAAAAACCCCAAACCAACCCCATAAAACCACTTCTAAGCTTCTGAAATCAGGCATAAACACAACACACATTCATAGAGAACTGCCAGTGAAGAACTTCACTCAATAGAATGGTCTTGGAGAATTAAGAATACTGATGACAGCAGAATCTAGATAAATTTCAAAGTTTTTCCAAGAATTGCACTGCAAAGAGAACTTGCCCGCTGAGACATTTTGTTGTCTAGAGAGTACTTTAACTGAAGAGGTGTCATTATTTGGAATGGAATTATTTGGATGGAATACACTGCTGGTCAATTTTGGGTCACCTGTCCTGTCTGCTTGTCCTCACAGGTGCTACCCCTGTGTGTTTTTCTGCTTCCGACCCTCCAATGGGGTAAATAACAAAGTTATTTGAAACACAACTACCTATGTTTCCTGTTAGCAAATCACATATATAGGCCAGATAAATCCATTTTAATATATTATTATTTATAATGCGAATACTGTCTTACAGTGAACTTCTAATATTTTGTTTGCAACATTACATTTCAAAGATTGGTGAGTCACACTACTAGTCAAATTCTATGACACTGAGACAAAAAAAACCCCACAACCCAAAATCTGTTATTTTTTAATAGAATATCACCTATTACTGAATGTACAGCTCAAATGTATACCATATAATTTTCATTATATGACAGTAATAACTGAAGGATGTTTGCCAGTCATAGTGTCCATTGGTCAGTTATATGCTATGTATTTCATAGTCTTGAACAGAAAGATGCCTTAGCAAAGGTCAAAAGCACTTTTCACACCAGAATTTTCTGCTCAGGTAATTCCTTTACACCTTAAATTACTGCTGAAAAGTACTCATCTCTATTTATGAAGTGATCATTAACATGTACATGGATGCAGAAGATTTTTTCATGACAATAAACATTATTATCAAAATTCATACAGGCATGAATGATTTTGGCTGGCTGGTCTTTGCAAATGGTAGTACAATTAAGTAAGATGCCATCAGTCCAAGTTAATTGCTGAAGTCTCTCCACTCCTATCTACTAGTTGCCTGGAATCAATATACCATAATGAGTCTCTGATTACTCTTTGATGCTTTTTTTTATTTTCTTGTACAACTCTTCAGAAAGTTTATTGCCTTTCCCTGATAACACATATGACTTGTGAAGCCGGATACTTGCAGCAATTAAGCATTTTAACATTTAGCATCCTACATTTCTGAAATCATGCTATTTCTAACTGCAAGTTGAATAAGAACGTAACAAAATTCCACTCTGAAGAACACAAATTAAAACCACATATCTTTAAAATATGAATCATGAAAAAATAATACAAGGCAGACACAATTTTAATTTTTGCCTACTAAGTGGCCTCAATTTACCTCTCTACCCCAATTTCCTACATAATATGAATTGTACCTCATTTGTGCTATCCCATTTAGATTAGAATAGGAAATTTCTTCTGAACCCATGGAACAAAATTATCATAATTGCTGCACTTTTAACTCCCAAGACATTTCCACCTTCTGGAATATTCTATACGCAGTTCACAGAAATCTAAAGGGAACATGGCATATAGAAGAGATTGTTTCCCTGGTAGTTTGAATGGATGTGTTTCATTTTAGTTTAATCCAGAATTCCTGAGGGATTAATTTAATTATAGAGTACAGGGTGAGCATTTAAAAAAATACCTTTCCCTTAGAACAACTCAACTGTCTTAAATTAGTTTCTCTACCTAATAATGGCTAAGCTTTTCAGCTGGAGTGGGGTATATCACAGAATCATCATGGTTGGAAGGGACCTCTGAGATCATCGAGCCCAACCACAAAAAAACCCCCCAAAACCCACACCACAAACCAACACCACACACAACACCACACCACATCACACACACCCACAAAACAATAATCTTGGGCACTAGAGCATGCCCTGAAGAGCCACGCCTACATGTTTCTTAAATACCTCCAGGTATCCACTAAAATGTTCCATCTCTTCCGCAGAGAGAACAGTACTCATCAGGGGCCCAAAAATATAGGAATTGTCTATAATACGATATGTGCAGGTATATGTTTTTTAGGACAAAGCCTGTGTTTTGTGTGGGGATGGACTGGGTCAGTTTCAGAAGAGATAGGAGATTACTCACAGAAAGTCAAAGGTGTTTGTATTATGATTTAACTTGTCCTGTGGTGTTTTTATAGGACTGACAAAAGGGAGTGAAGACAAGCCATCCAAGAGTGTTGGTGATAAAAATAAAGGGTAAACAGAACTGAAACAATTAAGAAGACTCACAAAATGATCTGATATTGTACTAGTAGTAGAGTGAAAAAATGTTAAATGAAATTTACTGTCACTGTCAGTACCAGAAAAAGTACATGGTAGAAGACAATCCATGTGTCCATCCACAGTCATGGGTTTTATGTAGTATATAATCACACAGAGATGACTGGAGCAACAGTTTCTTAAAGTGTCCTCAGGATTTAGTGATGGCAGATCAAATGGAAGACAATTTTATAGTACTCTGTGCCTTGAATATTGTGAGTTGTTTGGTATTTCCACTGTTGAACACAATACAGCAGAATAAAAAGGTGGGAACTGTAATCACACATACAAAATAACTTCTGAGTAAGCAGAGATTCTTTGTCACAGCCCTCATACAAAATTCCCTTAGAGATTTATGCTACTATTCATCTTAGAAAATAGACAACAGAAAGGTGATGTTACAAAATGTGATTCACTTATGAGTAGCAAGAAAAGGTAAAAAAAGAATAATTATTGATTATAGTTTGTTACTCAAGAATTGAAGGTGCTCAATAAAGTTATGAAGCGGTACAGTAGTGTAGCAACAAAGAGGAGGAAGTACCTTTTCCATACTCGATGTTATGCAATTGTGGATTACTTTGCCTTAGGATACTGAAAAGTATAAAAAAAGATAATTCAGGTAAGGATTGTAGGTGCCACAACAGGCATTAAATATGATGTTCCAGATGAAACTGATGGTTTATGAAGTCCACACGTTGCCAACATCTGGAGCAGTATGCCACTCTACACTTATTTTTTGTACCTGTTCATGTAAGCATTTTTTATCTGCAACAGTGAAAGACAGGTTCTAAAGGTACTTTAGATCTGTTAATGATTGGACATTTTCATGTTTGCTACTATTTAGCCCTACACAGAACAAAGGAATTTGAAAAAGGTAGATGCGATAATCTGACTTAAGCCTTAGCCAAATTTGTCTGCTCATATAACCTAGAAAATGTGAGAGAGGGGTTACTAATCTAAGCAAAATGAGAATTTTTGGGTTTTTACACTATGTTAAGTTTGGTGGAAAAAAAAAAATTCACACTGTCAGGTGTTTCATACATCCTAACAGAGACAACTCCTGCTGTGCTCCAGTCATCTGGAAATGGAACACAGTAACTGCTGTTTCACTGTATTTTTGTAAGATTTTTTACTCTTCGTAAGTTTCCTCAAGAGAATTTAAGGGGGTCTAATTTTTTTAAAAACTGTTAAAAGCTAACCATTAAGTAGCAGTAAAAGAATGGCATTGGACCTTTCAGATTATTTACAGGTGCCCTCCTAAATCTTGGGTATTTCTCACTTACCTCCCAT
>JAOXJM010000019.1:32314392-32329672 GCA_026413425.1 Tringa solitaria
CCCAAAAAAAAATCCAACAAAACCTAGTAAACCTGAATTTAATTACTGCAGATACACTAAAACAGCTCAGTAAGAAGTGGTTCCTCACTCTGATGTCAGTGAATGCAGAAAATAACATATTTTCAATGAAGATTCACAAAATAGGACTTTAATATAGTACTTTTTCCTCTTTGTCTTTAGCTCCTTAGAATGCAAGAGAAAATAGCAATTGTCTTGAGCATAGCAACTTCGAATACCAGGGCAAGATAAATAGCAGAACTGAATTAGTCATACTGGGCCTGAAAAGAAAGTGAGTCTAACAATTGCATTGGCAAAAAAACAGAACCAGAAATCCTCACTTGAAAGCTCATGTTGCTGAGAAAAGAACACTCGTTCCATATTCGAACTCTCTCTACTTCTAGATCAGCTTCAGGATCTCCTTTTCCTGCATGGTATACAAACAAGTTGTTGTTTCGTGATACTTGACGAATAGAATTAGTGAACCTATCTGGATATTAAATTCCATAGTACCATAAAGGTTTCATTCTTTTCAAACACTTTCACTTCCCTCCCTCCCCAAAGGTATTTATGGTTTATTTGAAAAGAGAGATCCTATGGAAATGAAAACTAAAAAGAAATCTAACTGAAATGAAGAAAAAAAACCAACTTTAAGTTAAAATTAAGTTTTGATCATAGAAGGACTTATTAGAAATAAATAAATTATTTTATTATACAAAAATATCTTATATAGAAATTAGTTTAGTGAAGTCAAACCCATAAGAATACTTCTATAATTAAGAAAATAATGTTTTAGTAGGTTTTGATAAATATCAAAATGCTGAAAGGTTAAAGTTCATGCATCATTTCCCCTTTCTATGGTATCTGGCAATTGGTACAAGATCACCTTAAAGCTAATGCATCTCATGGCAACAGTACAGTTTACCTGCACCTTGCAGTGGGCTTCAGGAGAAATTAAACAGCTGATCTTTTGCTGTACACATTACACACATTACATCTTATACCAGAAAAGTCACAAACTAAGCTGAGCACTAACAACATAATTTATAAAACAACTTTTCAGTTCTTAAAGGTCTACATTCATGAACAGGAATTTTGTTGCAAACACCACTGAAAATAATGATTTCCACCAACTTCATTTGGATCAAGCTTCTGTCAAAAAAGTTCTTTAATGTTTTGCTTTTTTATATAAACATTTTTCTGAGTATCAGGAAACTAAATTGATTTTTTAAATTAAGTACATTTTTCAACGGTGCTGTTTGCGTGGTAGCCACTGAAGCACTGTTTATGATCTTCTGCCTGAGGGACTACGCATTTCATCTAGCTAGTTTTATGCTAGCTTCTTCAAAACTAGTGATTATATATGATCCCTTCAGAAAGGATTTAAAAATGAAAAAGAAAAATTTTGTCAGTTCCAGGAGTAGAAAGAGTCTGTTAAAACTGGGGTACATATTGTTTATTAATTTTTGTTATCATTACATTCAAATATAATACTATGTTTTGTTATATAAGTAAAATAGAAAGAATTTTTAAGTATTTAAAGGCCCATTCAACACCACTTTTTAAAGTAAGTTATAATTTCACTTGTGCAACCCAGCCTTCTAAAGAAAGCTTTTAGAAATAGAAAAGTTTCTTCCTTTGTCTTTACTCTAGCTCTTGTGACATTGAATAGAAGCTTATTCAGTAAAATGTTGATTGATGTAAGTCACTGTTACCCAAATTAAATTAAGAATGTGATGTAAGATAAAGTTCTTAGAAAGTCAGACAACATAGTTAATTAAATTCAGAAGGATCACTGTTCTTTATCAATTACCCAAGAATACAGTATGAATAGACTTATCTTGTTCACTAGTCCCTGATGTCATGTTTGATTCCTCTTATTCTTAAATAAAATAAAATAAAATAAAATAAATTCTGCACTAAATTTAAATTCAGGGAGTTACATTTACGCTCAATTTTTAGACTCAGCTAAATGTAGACCAATATGCATTTCTAAACCATTTAAGAAACTTCTTATACAAGTGATATAAGACATGTATTTAAATGACAGAACATTTACAAAAATGTTGTTTTTTAATCTAGTCAACAGGAAAAAAACCCAAACCATTCTGGAAAGCTTTCGATAACCACATGACTAAAGCAAAACTAACTTACTCCTGAGATTCTCTGTTATCCCAATTACTTTAAGAGTTACTGCACTTGCACCATATTCTCTTTCTACTGCACACATTTAGGTTATCACCATTCTCTCATTTCACTATTTCAGGATAATAACAGAATAAATAAGCTGTGCCACAGTTAATGCTGTCTTTTTCACCCTTCGCAACTCAATACCAAAGAGCAAATGCCAGTGTTTCTTGACCTTCATACTAGTAATTCAGTCTTTGGGACTTTGATTTTATTCATCTTGGCATACTAAAATCCAACATGATCCTTTGTGCCATTCCCTGAAAACCTACACAACACAAACAGCAGACAATATAGAGGTTTTCCATAATAAATTTTCCAATTAATTTATATCTCAGGGCAAATTTCCATTTAACCAGTGAAAAGCACAAATATATTTCAAACATTTCTCATGAGAGGCTATACTTGACAAGATCATGCTTTTACGAGGACTTCAAACAGATACCATTAATAGTAAATCTACTGCTCTATAGGTACATTCTCTTATGTGTATTAGCATTAAACAAAAAAAATCAAAAGCGGATGAAGAAATGCAGTTACGGTAGTACAATCTGCCTACCTACAGATTACATACTCTGAAATACACAAGGACATATGCAAATCAAAAGTTTATTTTAATATTCTACAGAAACTATATTCTGACATCTCAAAAGGTCAAATGAAGAACCTGTTGAGCACACCTGAAGTTTTGTTATTTGTTTTTAAATTGTAAAACACTGGGACATATTTGCATTTATTTGTAATTGTGCGTTGAGCAACTTCAGTTATACTAAGAGAACTAAGAATTACAGTGCAGCTGTACATAATAATCAAAATTTAGTCTAGGGTCTTAAGGTATTAAAAGAGTCTTCAGGAAAATATACAGCCCATGGTTAACGATTGAATTCCTCCTGTAACTAGAAGTTTCTGCAGGAACTAACTCACGAGTTAAGTTTACCTATTAATGTGCCTGTAATAACTTTGCCATTAAGTATTATAAGGGTGACCTCATATAACTAGCCATCTTCCCCATTACAGTCATATGCCTGTTATTTCCATCCCCGTTCTTCAAAGTCAAATCCAAGTACCATAGGAATTTTTGGCAGCCATTCACTCATGAGACAAGAGAAAACAATTTCCTACAGCATATAAACCTGCCAGCTAACCTTCCTTCTGAACAGTTTTCCTGTTAAATTGAAGAAGGTGTGTTTAACAGAGGAACCAGTCTGAGATCTGTAATAAAAATGGGAAAATAAATTGATTTAATCTGATAACAATAAAATAAATATTAATTCTTCCCATACCCTTTACTGTAGTATAGAAATAAAAGTTAAGGTAGTTTAGAAATATTTAGTGATATTTATGTTATGAGCACAGTTCTTACATCGTCCCTATTTGCTTGCTTGTCAGTCATGAAAGAAAAATGTATCATTTTAGGTCCAAGACAGAATAATTAAAGCATTTCAAAAATTGTAATCAAAATAGCATTTCATGAGCCTTCTTATTCAGGATTGAGAATAAATATTTTTCTAAGTTCTTACAAGCATAAATTTAAAAAAAATCTCAGCAACAATTCTTAAGTTATTTCAGCACAGTTTCCATTTTACCATATTTGTGACATATCCCAATTCTTCACTCTACTTTACTAGTAAGAAAGTTTTCTGGAGCAAAATTCACTGTATCTTAATTTAAGCTAAAACTTATAGGACCTGTTTCATAACAATATTTATCTTCTCCAAAAGACAACTTCTCACGTATTTTAAATAAACAAAATCAATGAAAGATATGATTGTTATTTAGAATTTTGTTACTGCATTTTAACTACCAAATGCATTTGTTAAAAGGTGAGTTTAACTGTACTGTCACAGTCCAAGACAGCGCTTCTACATTTCTTTGGATTGTACTTTAGGATTGTTGATTTTTGGCTGGTTTTATTTTTCTCCAGTTTTAGACTCCGCTAAGTACCAAAAGTCAGGTAGGAATAATGAACAGCGACAAGCAATAATAACATTAGAAAAGTTACAGATTCAGCTTCCCCCTATTAAGGATGCCAAAAGAAATATTATCTTACAGTAGGATATAAGAGAGATAATCTGTTAAATATAAGAGACAATTACTCATTTTTATCAGATGGCACAAACATTTATCTCATTTTCCTCTATGCTACCCTGAAGGCCTCCTTCTAATCAATTCACACTAAAAAGCAAAAAGATCTTTTCAAAGGAAACTGAAATTAAGGCGTACTTTATGGGTCTTATCAAAAGAAGCAGAAACATCCTCAATAAATAGAGACTACAGTCCATATATATAAACGCAAAGAATAATTTCATTTATCATAAAAGAAAGTGACATTGAAACTTTACTTAAAGACCTTGATCTGATGCTTGTTATCTGCTGCAGATGAGTTCTCACACCCACTCTAACTAAAGTCTGCCTGCAAACAGGACATGCATTGAGATGAATAGCTGCAACATTGTTCAATCTGTCTTTGTATCCTAGAAACCCCTGGAGACAGTACTGCACTCTGTAAAGAGCAAAAAGTAACTGAAGTGCAAGTCCACTCAAATAAACTTTTGCAGACAAGAATCTAATCTTTCTTTACAACCTAGCCAATGACAGTGACTGCAGCAACTAGAAATAAAAGAGGCTGTATATTTAGCACAGACCATTTTCTCTGAGTCAGTGTGACCAATGTTCAGGTCCATCCTTAACTTAAAGAGTAAAAGATTAATTTTTGCTCCTCCATCCCTTTATTGTTTTTTGAATAAAGTATAATTTAAAAACGATGTGCATACAGTAGGTGTTTGCAACGTATTTTAAAAAAAATTGTTCTTTCTCCACAGGATAAACTAGACATCTCTTACTGTTAGAAGGTATGCAAATTTCAGTTGCGTGAGGAAGGAAGGAGACATCTTTACTTTGAGCTGCAATTCCAAAGAATTCTAAAGCATATCCTTTGAACATAACAAGAAAAAAACCTGCTTTTATATTGAAGATGTAGAAGTCCTGAGTTTAATGTAAGATCCTATTTCAGTGACATTTATCAGAATTCCATTAAACACAGAGAGATTTTAGGTAGATTCAATATCAATGGATGCATAGATGGTTTGTCAAAACTGTACTATCAGGCCGCTCCAGCATACAGGAGGGTAAAGTTGAAACCTGACAAGTAAAACGCCATTTTATGAACAGATTAGTTTGGTAAATACAAGTGGACAACAGGAGTGATTTTGGTGTTTTCTGGCTTACTGCATATGTATTTCTTTTTTTTCAGGAATTTAGATTTAAAAAGCACATTGCTTTCCTTCATGAACATGTGTTTTTCCAGAAATGAAAGCATTCATATCAGCCTGATCTACACAACTGAAAATGTTTGTTTACTATGAATATGGAAGATTTATGGCTATTATCCTTCTCCTTATCTGCTAAAAAATATAGGAAATTCACAGCAATGCACCACTTTCCTATATACTCCTCCAATGGGGCAGATATGCCTTTTCATATTTCAGGGCAAATATTGACCAGTTAAGCTTATTCATCTTCTATGGCAGAATTTTCATCATTAACTGATTTTCAAAGAAGCATTTATGTACCATCTGAGAAGGGATTCCATGACTCTTTGGAGAAAAACTAAGAGTAAAATTTCTGGTAGTATATTACACTTCCCAAAAATCATATGACAACACATGTTGATCTGTAAAGTCACTAAGGGAGAAGAGCACTTAAGAAATTATTTTCGTGCTTCAGGGCAGATAACATACAGTATCTTCTGTGTAGTATCTATCTTGATAATTGATATAAATTGACATTATATATTATATTTCAGTGTAATTCATCCCATCAAACTAGATTTGGCTCAAAACATTCATCTCCAGAGTGCCTAAGGAGGACAGTTACAACTTTTCTGCCAAATCAATTTATGCTGTGCTCAAATAGCATCAAATTTCAAATACAGCATATGCTTATAAACTCCAAATTAAAACACTGTATGCATTACTTCTAAAGAGATTTATCAAACAATTGATTTTGACTGACTGCATTTTCCTTTTTTTTTCCTGTTTCCTTGATTATACTTATTAAGTTTTCTGCAGATGTGCTTTGTGCCAAAAGGGTGAACAGTAATTACAGTAAAGTTGTCTATAAACATTATTTCATAAGGTGCCAGAGAATAATTTTGATGTGATAAGCAGATTCATACCATTTCAAATAGTTTTGAAGAGCTGTTCTATTTAGGCCATCTTACAAAATATTGCTAAGAAGAAAAAAAGTGTGGTTTTAGAAATCAAATTCAAAGTTAGGCGTTACTGCTTATTAACTACCAGAAAAACAGAATTTAAGTAACAGTATATGGAAACCCTTAAGACGTGTCACTTGACTGCCTATTAATAGACTAACAGAAGTCTTACATACACTTTCAACAAAACTGTGTGTAGTGCTTAGTGTTATGAATTTGCACTTGGAGATAGTGCAAAGTTCAGGTCCACTAAGGTTACGGGTGCTTGTAAAAATAACCTAGAGTGCTTTCCTCACCTCTGCTTCTTCCATCAATAATTTTATAAATCTAACCACTACCCATCAGGTTTCTGTCTTAACAATACTTAGTTTTGAGTGAAACAGTACATTATTTCTCAAACAGTAAGACAGAGGTCATGCACTGTTCCCTCATTCACTGTCCATATCTCATTCAACAGGTCATACAAGGCATGGCAGTAACAAGATATATTTTCATAAACCATTGTTGAGAACTGGGAAGAGATGTCAAGTCCTTTTCCATGAAAATTTAATGCCATATTGTTATGGCAACAGAAATTCAGGTGATAAACATATTATCTTTTTTTAAAAGATGTGATTTCTAGGCATTCAGGAATTAGATAGTTGATGATATTTTGATGCTGTTATTGTACACACTAGAAGGCCTTTCATTTAATACACAACTGTTCTGGTGGCAATGTGGTTTGAGCTAACTTCCCTCTTGACGTTTTTTCATAGGAATCTGTTTTCATTCCTTTACTTCTGTGCAATTTTGACTGCAGAGAGAAGATAAATAGGTACATTTTTGCATTTAATGAATATAAAATACTTCAGGTCACACTCTTGCAGGTCTTCTGTAAGAAGGTATATTGTTTGTAGAGAAGGCTATAGTTAGTTCTATTATGTGACCATAAAATACTAACTTTTTCATACACGTAATAGTTTGCAGTACTAAAATCCTTTGATAACTTACAATTGACTTCTGGAGAACAACAAGGGGAAAAAGCCTGACAGATTGCTATCACTGAACTAGGATGTCTTTTTTGAATTGATCTCTTCAGGAAAGAATTATTTGTTTCTGACTCCACAGAACAGAAAGCAATACGTTACCAATAAAACTTGCTGTGTAAGAGTATCCAAGACTTCTCCAAATAAATGTCAGCTACCTGTATTCTGCAAGCCCAAGCATTAAAAAATCTGGTTCCTATTTAAACCTTGGTGCATTTTGTCTGGTTCAGTAATCTCTCTATCTAGTCCATCAGCTATTTATCACCAATGTGATGTAACTAAAGAGGAAACTTTATAGGAGGATTCTCTGTTCATGAAGGACTCAGTAAGTTGTGGAGACTGAGTGATGAAACTATGGCATCACACATAGAAACCAATGCAGCTATTAATAAAAAAAGTGTACTAAAACTAATATAGAAACCATAAAAAAGTAGCAGACTGGAAAATATGTGAGCGTGGACTCTCCTATCTAAATGAACTGCAAGTGTTTTCTATTTACTACCTACACTGGGTCAGTGAATTTACATGAAGGCGTTTTGGTTTTCTGTGATTTTAGTAAAGAACCAGGACCTTTATTTACCCTATTGGGAAGACTTTCTTGGTGCCTTTTTTTCTAAACACTAATCTTTGACCAGATCCCATTTTTTCTTGGATAAATGCTGCAGACTATAGCACAGGATTATTACACAAATGGAAATGCACAAAGACAATAATTTCTCATCCAACAGGCAGAGACTGAACTCATTCAGGTTAGTATTTTGAGGATATGTACCAAATCTCTTGGAAAAATCATATTTCTCTATACCACATAGTTTTCTTTAAAACAATTTATGAAAAAAAGTAAAAGACAGCTAAAGACATTAAATGTTCTAATTACTGAAAAATACTCAAAAAACTGAAAAATTATTTACTACATAAGTAATTCTACAGAACATGGAGTATTAGAAAGTCACAAAAAGGTCTGTAAATATAAAAATGTATAGTTGTGCTAATTAATACCCAGAAATTCTACTGTGTTACAACTTGTGAATAGATATGTTGGTGTAGCTCACCATCATCTTATAAGCAGGCTTTGCATCTCACTCTCTACTTCATCTGGCACCTCATTGTAACCTAGAATTTCATTTTGCAATTGGTTGCCTTCTATGATTCATAAGCATCACTAAAATGAGTCATGTATTTTTCAGGTGTGCTCAGAATTTCCCAACTTCTTTCCTGGTCTCCAAGAAATCCCAGACAACTTCTATCATAGCTTTTCATAGCAGCCTATCATAGCTTTTCAATGCTACGTTTTGAGTCCTTCACTCTGAGTTACAGCCTTCTCTCTAGGGTTGCTTGGCAGCAATCTCTTCAAGAAAGCTGCAAATTAGCTAGATGCAATTGACGTCTGCATACACAGACAGATAATTTCAGTCCCTCTTAAACTACACTTGGGGAATGTTAGGTAGGAAAAATCACTACCCTTGGCCCAGAACATGGGGAGTGACAGTCTTTCCTCTTTTCCGTCTTCACTCTTTCCAGTAGAGAACCTGAGCCAGAACTTTCCTAGCCTGGATGCTCCCTCAGGACAGGCTGATAATTACAGTCATTCAATAAATATCAAGTGCACCCAGGAATTCAGATTCCATTCAATGGTCCCTATCTGGCCTCTCTGACAGCATAAATCCCATGAATCTGACCAGAAGATTTTGTTTCAAAACTGCTACTGCAAAACATATTGCATACAATGAACTGGATTTTCTTTAAATATGTGAAGTTTGCATTGGCAAAACTTAAGTTTATATACAAATCCATAGATGATGGTTTTCCCTAAAATACCTGTTGACATGTAATACACATATTCCATAATCTAGGATAATGCCTGCCAAATGTTTGAGACTGTGTGGGTATTTCACAACAGAAAAAAACTAAAACACAACAGAAAATAAGGAAAAAAAAACAACAACAAAAAGCCCCACTTCCAGACCCCACCACCACCAACATTCCCAATCAATTATTTTAAAAAGTCTAGTTGTGAAATACAGTATGGGTCCTGAATATTGATATTGAAGTTCATCATGTAATGAACAGATCCTTTGAAAAATCACAAACAGAAGAAAAGAAAGTTTGTGCTGAGTGTTTTCACTGGCATTTAAAATAGAGGATAAACCAGCAAGTTAGGGCTGTGAAAGCTTAGTATCACTTCATGACCTGTTAAGAAGACTCAGTTTTAAATGTGTACTCACTTGGAATTGTAATATGCAATGCTTTCCACTGGATTCAGAAGATAGCTATTCCTCTGTGCAGATCCAAAATTAATGATATCCTGGTAGTGCAGTCAAGCTGCCTAGGCTTACATGTTCTGCTAATGGCACAGATTCTCATTAACTTCAGTGGAACTATGAACTAGTTAAAAAGGTTGAGCATCCAGAGTTGATGCTGACAAAATTACTTTTTGTTTTAAATTCCTAAAACCATCAAACTCAGCATCACATTTTTTAAGTAATGCCCTAATGAATTTTTTTCAAAGCCAAAAAACCAGCCTTATTTCTAATAACAGTATTTCATGAAATATTTTCAGCTAAACTCAAGTTCCTCATACTTCCATAACAAACTAAACTGTATTTACTGATTTTTTTCCATAGGTGTGATAACAACTAAGAAATGCAGTGCTAGTTAATAGTGTTTGTTACTGTATTAACTTTTTTTCAAATA
Organism: Tringa solitaria; assembly: GCA_026413425.1. Classification (NCBI taxonomy): domain Eukaryota; kingdom Metazoa; phylum Chordata; class Aves; order Charadriiformes; family Scolopacidae; genus Tringa; species Tringa solitaria. The sequence continues at coordinate 32,324,509 of JAOXJM010000019.1, forward strand.
CATAAATGTATTTAATGATTCACATAATTTAACAGTCAATATTCTGATATAGAGGCAGAATAAAAAGTTATTGAAGATAAATTTAAATAAGATTTCCTACCATGAAATAAAACAGAATAAGAGTAATTTAGATTGAGAAGATACTGAGACAACATAGTCTTGAAAAAATCAACAGTCTCAGAGAGTTGAAAAAACATTCAAAAAAAGTTTGAATAATTAATTTAATATTAAATGGATCATTTATACTAGCCATAACAGCTAGATATAAATCACTAAAAGTGTTTTGATAAGATCAACATCTTTAGTAGTTGCAGTATTGTCTGTGGCATAAAGCTATTTTTGAAAAGCCTTACCTGAAAAAATAACATAAGCCTTTTTTTTTCTAATGAAAAGCTAATAGTATGTATATCATATTATGCCAAATATGGCTGACATGGTAAGAATAGTTGACACCAAAAAAGCTAAATAAAAAGTGGAATTTTATAAATCAAATATTCTTGTTTTTTATAGTAATAATTATCTTACAGTCATAATAAAAATAAGGCATTATTGCTCTTTCTTTTTGTAAATAACAGAATGCCAGAGAGTATTTGTCTTCCTGGGTACCAGTGGATATAAACTTCATAAGCTTCAAACACAGTACCTAAACCAAATGAGGATAAGAGCTTTATAAAAGCCCTGAGCGCTTACTGTGCTTTGAGCTGTGTGTTGGCTGTGTAGATAGAGTTAATATATAGTTAATTTTCTTCATAGTAGCTAATGCAGGGCTATGTTTTGAATTTGTGCTGAAAACAGTGTTGATAGTACAGGGGTGTTTTTGTTACTGCTGAGCAGTGCTTACACAGAATTAAAGCCTTTTCTGCTTCTCACACCACCCCACCAGCAAGTAGGCTGAGTATGCACAAGAAATTCGGAGGGGGCACAGCTGGGAGAGCTGACTCCAGTTGATCAAAGGGATATCCCATGCCATATGACATCATGCTCAGCAACATAAACCTGGAGCAAGAAAAAGGAAGGGTAGACATTTGGAGTTATAGCATTTGTCCTCCCATGTAACTGTTGTGTGAGAGAGCCCTGCTTTCCTGGAGATGGCTGAACCTCTGCCTGACAATGGGAAGTAGTGAACAAATTCCTTATTTTGCTTTGTTTGCACACATGGTTTTTGCTTTACCTATTAAACTGTCTTTATCTCAACCCACAGATTTTCTCACTTTTACCTGTTTCTCTCTCCCATCCCACTCGGAGGGGAGGAAGTGAGTAGCTGTGTGTGCCTGGTTGCTGGCTGGGGTTAAACCATGAGAAACTACTACAAATAGTAGCAGGTAAAGTACAAGATTAAAAAAAAAAAACAAACCTACTACTTGACTTAGTGTGGCACTAGTTGTTACATATCATTATAACTTTTTGAGAGAGTGCAGAGATTTTGAAAGCACTGATAGAATAACATATATCACCTCTATTTCCAATTCTATAATTGAATTTAAACTGCACTTATCTTGATTATTCTGGGATTCCCAAAACAATATTAATCAGTCTAAGACCAGCCATTCCACATCTCTTAACTTTTTTTAACATTTTAATTATGATACATGTGACTGAGACAGGAATCTTCTTTTTCTTCTTGAAAATCAGTTGTCTGTCTGATTATTTTTTTAATTTGACTGACGTATATTTTAGTTAAAACAGCTGATTAAGTTATGGTAGATTTGAAATCAGGCAAAATAAAAATAATGTATAGCAGAGTCTCTAGAAGATATTCTGTGAAACTGTTGGCACAGTCAAAATCTCTTATCTGTTACTTGAGGAAAACATTAGTTTTTTTAAGCTCACAGATCTCTACTAGGAATTGAAACCTGGACAGCAATACACAATTTCTCCTTCAGTCTTTTAATATTAAATTCATAGCATCATAGGATAGTTCAGGATAGAAAAGATCTCTGGTGGTCATCTAGGCTGACTCCCTCCTTGCAGCATGGTAAGCTAGACGATGTGGCTCAGGCTCTGTCAAGTCAAATAATGAGTAGATATTCTTGTATCTCCACTTATACTGTGGATTACACAACCTCTCTGAGTACCTCGTAGTTCAACTATATATGTCCCCTGCATAGTAAAAGTGTTTTCCCTATACAAGTTCAGAATCTTCTTCATTGCAATTTGTGAACATTTCCTTTGGCCTTTCACTGTATACCTCTAAGAGGCTGGCTCCATTTCATCTACACTTTACCATTGTGAAGACCACAATAAAATCTTCCAAAAACCTTCTCTTCCCCAGGAACTCAGCATTTGTTTGTACACCATGTGTTTTAGGCCCTTCTCATCTTTGTAACACTTGATTGGACTCACTCAAGTATGTCCACAAGTCTCTTGCATTGGAGAATCCAAAACTGGACAGAGCACTCCAGGTAGTCTTACACATACTGAACAGAGGACAGTATCAGCTCCTTAAGCCTCTTTGCTGCACTCTTATTATAGCAGCCCAGGAGGTGAACATAAGGGTACAGTGCTGGCTCATGTTTAGCTTTTGTCCACCACAATCCGCAGCATTTTCTCTGCCAAGTTGCATTCCAGCTGCTGAGCCCCAAGTCTATACTGATGGTGGTAGTGAGTTTATTAATCTACAGATGCAGATCTTGGTGTTTCCCTTTGCTAAATTTCATAAGGAGTGTGTTTGCCCATTTCTCTGTTTGTTTTTTTTTTCACATTCCTATAAATTGTTGTTCAACTCCGCCTTCCAGCATATTAACCACTTTCCCCAAAGTGGTGTTAACATCAAATTTGAGATTGCTCACATCGCATATGATGGAGGGCAGAGACAAAATTAATATATTGGTGAAGGAACTGAAAACTTGCTGTCATACTGCTAAAAAGCAGTAATAATTAAAGGATGGGAATTTACCTAAAAATAGTCTGCAAAAGAACTACAGAATAGCTACAATAGGAAAAAAAACAAAACAACAAAATGGTTTTTTTGATCTTTTGTTTTTGACTAATGAAGTTCCTTTCTAAGTTGTGTCTAACTGATGCAGTTAAGAGCAAATATACTAGAAAATCATAATCTAAAATTTAGCTTCTGCTTCCTTTCTTAAAATAGTCAAGTGCTTCCATCTTCCTGTCTCACACAATGACATGATTGCAAATGGACTTTCCCAGTTAGAAGTAAGAGCTATATCCTACAAATGTATGCATTTCTTCATTAAATACTTTCTTGTCACCCTTACTTTGCAATAACACAGATCTGTTGACTTTCAGGACATGATGCAAAGTTTGCATTTTAGAAGGGATGCTGAGGAAAAAGATACTGCCTAAGGGGTGATGTTTTGTGGGAAGTGTGATTTTTTTTGTTGCTATCGTTGCACTTGCCCTGCATTGGTTTTAGTTACTCTTTTGTGTTGGATTATAAGACAATTATTTTTCCTTATTTACACATGTGTTTAACCATAGGCAAAGGAATGCTCAAAAATAATCAGTATGTAAATATTACGTATGTTTATAACATTAATACATGTTCCATGAACACAATGATTCTTCCAGTCATTAGAAAACTTGTGATGAAAAACAAAAAAGTATTTTGGGGACCATTAGTACATGTAAATTTAAAGTAGAAAAGACACAAGGTATTTGTTCTCTTGTTTGGAGAAGAATCAGTTATTTTATCATAAACAAAGTCTCATTAAAATGCTCCACATATAAATAGAATTACTGGTTCAAAATCACTTGTGTTTAACATAAAAAATAAACAAACCTCATGAATTTCAACAAAGAGACATACAAAGTCTTTCGCCTGGGGAGGAACAACCCCAGGAACCAATACATTCTCAGGTTCACCTAGCTGGGAAGCAAATTCACAGAAAAGGACCTGAGGGTCCAGGTGGACACCAAGTTGAACGTGAGCCAGCAATGTGGCCTTGCTGCAAAGGTGGAAAATGGGATCCTAGGATGCATTAGGCAAAGTATTGTCAGCAAGTTGAGGAACATGATCCTTCTTCTCTACTCAGCACCGGTGGGGCCACACCAGGAGTAGTGTGTCCAGTTCTGGGCTTCCCAGTACAAGACAGACATGAAACTACTGAAGCAAGTCCAGTGAAGAGCCACTAAGATGATGAAGGAACTGGAGATCTCTCCTATTTGGAAAGGCTGAGAGAACTGGGACCATTTAGCTGGAGAAGAGAAGGCTTAGAAATTAAAAAAAAATGTTCAATTAAAAATAAAATATTTAGACACCTAAATTCATTCAACATTTATAAATAAACTAAACAACCTCCTCACGTCTCAAGGATTTATGTTTAAAGAAAAAAAAAACCACAAACAAGAATAAGGAAAAAATACCTAGTAGTGCTTGAACAGGAGATCTGTTTCTGTAAATATTCTTGACAGTTCACTGTATCATGAGCTGCCTCAAAAGATTAACCCCATTCAGAAACAAAGCATAAATTAAACACTAAACATTTCAAGTGTGTACAATGCCAATCAGTGTTACAGAAGGACAATGATACTTCAACTTTGGCTTTTCTGCATTACAAAAATTATGTTTTTTAGCAGAGTAACTTGGTATGAAAACTATGATTAAGTCTTTCAGAATTGTCCTGGCTTGAGGTAAAACAGAACCAACTTTCTGTTCAGTAATTTTACTTCTTAGGTAGGCTTCTTCTAACTCTCTGAAATTAAGAGGAGGAACTGGCTGTTGGAGAGGAGGATGGTACATCTAGGCAGGATGTGCCAGAAAGACCAAGTCGCCGTAGACCTGGCATCACAACTAGTTCCAAAAAGAAAAGTAGAAAGGTCATCGTTGTGGGTGACTCTCTATTGAAGGGGGCAGAGGGACCAATATGCCGTCCTGATCTAGTTCACAGGGAAGTCTGCTGCCTCCCTGGGGCATGGGTCAGGGATATGTTGGACAAAGTTCCCACTCTAGTCAACCCTTCCAATTATTACCCCCTTTTAGTATCTCAGGTGGGCAGTCATGATGTATATAATACATCCAGGAACCTAAAAACAATCATAAAGGACTTTAACACATTGGGGAAACTGGTTGAAGGATCAGGAGCACAGATAAATTTTTCGGCAATACCCTTAGTTGCAGGTAAGAATACTGAAAGAAATAAAAAGGCTTCCATGATAAACAAGTGGCTCAGAAACTGGTGCCACCAATGAAATTTTGGGTTTT
>JAOXJM010000019.1:32340715-32353864 GCA_026413425.1 Tringa solitaria
TGGACCAGAGAATTTTTCAGCATCAGATTAATTTAATTATAATAAAACTTACAGACCAGTCACTATCAGTTTCAGAAGACATAGACAGTGCTAAAAGACACACAGATCTGCTGTATAGCTATTAAGAGCGTAGTTTAAGCACTGACAAACAGCAGTTTTCAGAAATGATTCACAACAGGGTAATCCAGCAAAACTTCACGTAATTTAAAATATACATTACCCTAACTAATAATAAAACAGGGTCAAATCTTGATGACAGTTTTGCCATTTCTCTTTTATGTGACTTTTATATACTGCAGGAAAACATTTTTAAAAGCTTCATGATATTTCAAAGATACCTAAAATAGATGCAACAGCAAAACTGTAAGCACTACTGTAACATTTTATGCAAGCTTATTATTCATGTATGAATATACTACATAACTTAAAAAAAACCTTTAGTGTTAGAGCTTGCACATGGTATGAATTTGCTCAAGTATCGTATAAAAATAACTATTTAATGTAGCTGAATGTCATCATTAAGAAGGAGATTACTGGATTTAAAACATTTTATAACTGGAATACTCTGCTAATACATTCTCATTCTTACTCAAGATGTAGCTGAAAAGAGATGTTATCCAAACATGTAATTCCCAGATTGATTAGGATGGCATTTTTCTTGAAAGTAATTAGGAACAAATGAAGTGGTTTCTATGTCTAAAAACCTGTATATATATATATTATATATATATAATGCAACTTCACTTGTTACATTATCTTTAATGATGCTGCATTCCTAATTTAAAATTGTCCTAGTTCTACTAGTTTTCTATGTGGTAAAAACCATTAGAGTTACTAAATAAAGCACACTTAAAAGTAAGTTTAGAAATATCAGTGGACTTCAGTTATTTGCACATTTTTTGAAAAATGAATTTAGATCATTATTTGTCACTGAAATGGAATTCATCAAAATCAATTTATAACTTTTACTTTCTGTATGTACAACAGGAGATGCATTTTCCTCCTTTGAATAATTATGCTGTATAGTTTTCCATATGTCTAATCGTATGTTTAATGTATTTCCTTGTGAGATGTGTATTTCTCTCTTGCAAAAGCAACAACTAGCATCTAAACACATCTCCTCATCCAATTGTTCACATTAAATATTAATAGATTACTGATGGTGGTATTTTAACTTTTTCTGTTGATATTTCCCTACTGCATACACAAACCTCCAATGTTCTCCTATTAAATGACTGCAGGCAGCAAGATACAGCTCTCATTTACAGCTCCAAAATTTACAGCTCATATACTTCTTTGTTAAACAAGTGGAATCACAACCTTCATGGCAATGTAGTTTGCAACAGGCTGGAATACTAACAAAGTTATTCTAAGGCAGTCTGGACTGCCTTAATAAAAGCAAAAACTGTTACAAGCTAACTCTCAATAGAAATTGCTTGTTTCTGTGTTTTGGGGGGTTTTCATCTTTTTTCTGGTGTTTGGGGTTTTTTGTTCAGCCTTCTCTGTGTTTATATATGAAACGGGATAAAATACAATAAATACAATCCAGTAAGTACTTCACATGTGTTCAATAAGGCCTGTAATTCTGGGATGTTCTGTTTGTTTGTATTAATCAAATTTTGAAATATGTGGCTTATTGTTGTATAAATAAAAGATCAAAATTGTAAGGTGCATAAGATACAGCAGGAAGACACAACAAGAGCAGGAGATACTCAGCACCTTCCAGGCTTACACTTTTAACATAATTGCTGTTGATTACAGCATATAAAAACAAATCTGTTGTTGGCTTTCCCAAAGCAATTAATTATTATCAGCATTCTCAATAAAACATTCATGGCCACGCTAGCAAGAAAATACAGTGCAGAACCAGAGGAACAAATCAATTCACAAAATTCCCTTCCATCAATAAGTGGAGCTAACTGCTAGCAAATTACAGGTTTAACTTCTTGTATAAATCAAAGGTCTCCCAGTGTAACTGTGTGGCCTGGAGAGGCTCCTAGACCTAGTAGGTGTCTGTCCTCCCTACAGAGGCAGGTACTCCCTTTCTGATTTGCCTGTTTATCCGCCCCTCTGCACCTTCCCTGCATCAGTCAATATAGATGAAGTTCCACAGTGATGTTGTCAAAATTATCCCTTCTCATTTTTTATTAAGGTGGATCACCAGATCTCCTGTAATGTTGGACATTAAAAATTAATTTATTTCACAGCTGTGTTACTGACACTGTCTAAGAAGAAACACTTTGGGAGAAGTATATAGTGGCTGACAATGACAGCTCTTAGTTGTCTTAAGGTATCAGATCATTTTTTCCTTAACTCCTTCCCCTCCTCTAAAAAGCAGCAGTCTACAGCAATTAAAATACCTAGTCACTGCTCAGTCTGTGCTAACTTGTCAGGATTTCAGTAACCAGCCCACAGATTATTTATACCCTCTTTTTAAAAAAGTATTTCACTTAACCATTTTGTATGTCCTCTTTCAAGTCCAGTAGCATGAAAAAGTCTGAACATTAAGTTCCAGTCTACCATGTTTTTTACTAGTCATTCGTTTTGATGCTTACAGCTTTTATTTCCCTCTGAGACTGCTCAGTCTTTTAAAATTTCTATACTTCTGTTAATTTCTTGTTAACCAGAACACCCAATTATTGCTATTTTTTACCTCTGTTTACCAGAAAAGAGTACAAGTATTTCAGCCCATTCACTCATTGATATCTCAACATGAAAAGTAATCTGTTTCTGATTTTTTCTTTCATATTTTCTCAATTCTTTACTAAATTCTTTACTAAAGCACTGAATTTTCAATTATAATTAAAAATGTTCTGAAAAGTCGTTATTAAGTTTAGTTTTGTTAATTAGTTTTATTTTGTTACTTTAATCCAAATTTGCAAGGGATACACAACTTAAAAACAAATTTTATGCTTCACCGCAAAAATATGCCAATGTGTACTTCAGTCACACTTTACAAAACATTTTTTCAGTGACCTATCTCTTGCTATATATGCTTTCCTCTATGACTAACATTATTGTCACGGAAGTAGATTTAAAGGAACGATACTCTGTCTCTATCTGTTTCAAGACAAAAGTTTCGCAGCCTCCACAATTATTGCAAGATTTTTACCTACTTACAGCCAAAACCAGCAGTTTTCATTTCTTTATTTAACAAGTGTTCCCATTGATTCAGCAGTACGTTTCAGTGGTGAAAAACCTACAGGATTCAAACCCTAAATCAGAATTTGAATGTGACAAGGAAATAAGAATATTTTACAGATGTCTGCTTTATAAATCCTACATTAAAATATACAGGAATCTCTTTAGAAAGAGCTTAAGGCCATAAAGAATCAGTCACGACAGTTTTAACTATCAGTTGTTCTCTTCATTTATATCATTATCAAACAAATATTCATGAAATAGCAAATGGGGTTACACGCTCAGGAGAACTAAGAGTAAAAAGAATTCCCAAAGAAGGCCAAACCATTTCTCCTTCAGAAAATGGGTATGATAAAATTTAATTTAATTTGGTAATATTACACTATAAATAAAATCACACAGGAGAAATTCTGTGAAATTTTGAGATATAACAAGAATTTATGACATATATCTGAAGGAAATTTTCTATTATTGTAGAACTTTTTCCATTCAGCTTTTTCATTATGAACGGTTTGTGACCCCATTTAAGGAAGATTTCACAAGAGATATACCCCTGTCAGGATGAATTTTATTCAAGTGACGGTGTACACTGCAGTGACTTTAGCTTCTCTGTTGAAAAAAGCCAGCTTTGGAGATTTACAGCCAAAGATTGAATCTAGCAGTTCACCATAAACTCAATTTATCATCACACATTACCTTATCAGATAGTTCCACATGGTATAAAAAATACACAGAAGGTTTCATTAATTCTTTGGTGTATGTAGCTCGATTCTAATGATATATGGCTTCAACATGAACATTTCACTGTGGACTGACTTTATTACCTACAGTTCACATGAACATACACCTATAACTCTTACAAAAGCCAGGAACAGCATCCTAAAACATTTTTACCTGTGAAGTTTCTTGCTTAATACAGCAATTTTATTTCCCTGTCTCATTAATTCAAAGGCAAGCTTGTATTATAATAAAATATGACAAAGTATTACATATTCAAAAATTTTCATAGAAGTTTATTGAATTGACTAGACTAATCAAAACAAAGTACCAGAAATCTCATCATATTTGAATAGTCTAGACAGGAGTCATATATGGCCTAAGAATGGCCCATATCTTTAGCAGATCCCTTGTGTTTGGGTAAAACTATAAGTAAACCCCCAGACCAGGCCTGAGTAAAACTTTTCTGGAATATTTATAGACTGATTTTTTTTAAATAGATATGAAATCTGCTTTTCTTAGTGTTATAAATTTACCTGTTAATTATAGAGGGTTCTTTTGTGTGTCCATAGCCAGTAAATGTTGGAGATTCTTGGCAGTATACTACCATGTATATTTAGTTTTTTACTGTCTCTAATTCCCAAAGAAAACTTGGTGGAAGAAATTAAGTATTTCAGAAGATTTCATGAAAACCAGCAACACCTCTTGAATGTTCTGAAGCAAGAATCCATTCTAGGTGGTTTTTTGTATTGTTTTAATCTTTTCTAATAGAGCCATCACAGCTATAAGACAGAAACAAAAAGGGTATTGTCCCCCAAATCTTAAGGAAAGATGTTTCTTAGTTTATGTGTATTGGATTACTAAAGAACAAGCAAATTCACAAACCTGTCCAAAGTTTATGATACAAAAAGATAGAATTGAAAACTCAAATAAATATTCAGGCAAAAATAACATTGTATTTTAATGATTTAAAATAAAGGATTATTTTTTATTTTTATTTCAATATCTTAAACTCCAGTACTGAACTAAAACCAATCAAAGTTCAGAATTGCATTCTTCGTGCATAGTATTCTCACTTAATTTGAACAACTTCAAACCTCAAATAAGTTTCAAGTTTTGCTCTGTAGTGATCCATCAAAAATAAAATATTACAGTAATGTCATTAATCAGTAACCTTGTGAGAAAATATGTTCCATCAGAAAAATTTTGATCGGTATGGCCTACTTAAAGAAATTTAGGTAGGAGTAGGATACAATAAAACCTGCATTTCAGAAATTAGTTACAAGACAAGAATGAGATTAGGCTATTTTCTGAAAAACAAACAAACAATAAATAAACATATGTTATAAAACCAGAAGGGCAGGTAAATTGCTGAAATGTAAAATGGCTCAAACTTTTAAAGAAGCCTCAAGTAATTAAGCATTAGAACATCACTGATCTTCAGAGGTATTTGGGTGTTTCTGTAAAAAATCCTACCACAAAATCTCTGGCCATTAAGCATCTGTTTCAACTCACCTTCTTCAGTAGAAAATATGATTGATTATCCTCAAATTGTCTGTAAATCTCTTCTGCCGGAGTGTTTAAAAACATTGCAAATATCATCTATTGGTCTGCCAGGAAAGAGTATGACTGAACCCCATTGCTTCAGTTATAAACTTTTACTGAATTAGGTGATAGCACTATTTTCCGAATTTTAAAAAGATCTCAACAGTAAAGCTCACTGTGCAAGTCTATTCACCCCAGTGTAAGAAACATACTTGCTGGGTTTTTTTCCCCCAGGTACTATATAAAATTTTCACTAATGATCAAAATGTCAATATTGCAAAAAAACATTCTGTCTCCAAAATATATGTGTATCGTCTTCTAAACTGAGACCATACAGCTATTCATAGGTGGTGAGGTTTAATCCCAGACAGTAGCTAGGACCATGCACCCGCTCACTCACTTCTCCCCCTCTGGCCCCAGGAGGGTAGACATAGAGGGAGAAAAAGATGGGGAAAAAAACAAACCCAAACTTGTGGTCAGAGATAAAGACAGTTTAACAAAACAATAACGGAAAAGGAAAATAACAAATATAATGATAATGATACTAATGATGATTATAATGAAGATGATGATAATAACAACAGCAATAATAATAATGGTAAAAGAATATAGAAGATAAAGCAATACAACACAAGTCATTTTCAGCACCTGGTGAACTGGTTGCCCTGCTCGTCCTGAGGAGTGATCAGAGATTCCTGCCCCTGGCCAATCCCCGTTTATATACTGAGCATGCTGTCTGCGGTGCCAGATTGTCCTATCTATGATCCCTCTCAGCTTCTATGAGAAGCTGAAAAAAGTCCTTGAATAATAGAAACTTCACATGGCAACAACTAAAACAATATGCATTATCAATATTCCTTTCATGCCAAATCTGAAACACAGCAACCACTGGAAAGAAAATTAACTCTATCCCAGCTGAAAACAGGACAATGGGTCATAATTATCAGAGGACCATGGAAGATACAGATACTTCAGACCAACAAAAGCTATTGTGTGAACTCATCATTTCACTCAGTAGTAAAAATACATTTGACCTATAGTTTTCACTTGAAGTGCACCTATTATCTCTGTTTAGAACACTCAGAATTAGTGCCCAGTTACCATGTAAAGTATATCACAAAACAAATAAATAAGTGCCTGTGCCAAAGGGCTTTAAAATGGAAGAAAAGTGAAATACATAAAAGGACAATTAAAATACAAGCTGATACTTAAAGTAAATATGTTTTGCAAAGTATGTTCTGTCTGGATCACTCTAGAGAGGTTTAACAATTTTCTCTATTCTAAGAATGAAAGCGTGAAAATGAAAGGTCATTTTTCATAAGAATTTAATCTTAAGCAACATTTTAATCAAGGTTATTTTCTCTTTCCCTTACTCTCACAAGCTTCTTACCATCAGAAAACAACTGTCTACCACTGTACTGCTTTTTGACTGTTCAGAAAGTGCTGTACACAGAAGCTATCCCTATATGTATATTGCAGCATGCTTATTTCAAGAAATCCCACTGTATCAGTTGCTAAAAGACTAATAATTATAGTAGTCTATTATTTGTGTTATGACATCAGCTGGTTAAAACAATAAGCACAATGATTATTCAAGAATTTGATTTATATATCTACCAATTATTTGCTATCCTCTCTCTATTGCTTATGACCTAAAGACCTTTTAAGATCTTCACATAATCTTCTTGCTCTAGAACTACTGATACAAATATAAAATATTCAAATGAATAATTACACAGCACTGAGACTGTAAAGCTATATGTAAGACCACAATTAAGATGTTGAGTGTAGTTGTAAGAACCAGAGCACAGCAAAGGAGCTCTCCATTTCACAGCATCTATGTTGCTTTTAGGACACAAGTCACAGCAAAGCAGGGCAAATATTAGTTTTCCCTACTTGGCAATTAAACTGTATTGACGGATGATCTTGCAGCTGAAAAATTACACTGGGATTCATGGATCATATTTAAATTCCTGTTTATATCACATTTTACCTTGATAGGAAAATTAAACCTATTTGTAAAAAAATTCCTACTATGGATGCTATTTGGAATATTTAGATTGCTATTTCTTCAGGCACTGACAGTTACTGAATTGGAACCCCTCATCTTTCACATAAAATAATAATGAAAGCACTAATTTTGTTGTAGTTTGTAGGCATATAGGCTCAAAATAAGAACTGTTGGTTAAAACACCCTAATATTCACTACTACTTTATGTCACATACTGGAGTATGCACTGGCCAGGACAGCAATAATTAAAGCAATAATTAAAGCACAATGCAAATAAAAATATATAAACAACCCCCCTCATTAAATTTCAGCCTTACAATAAATAAATAAATAAATAAATCATTCTCAGACTTCTTACATAAAGGTCATAAAAAAACACGTACATTCCAAAATTGCAAATACATAGAGGAAATATAAATCAGTCATGGTTAGAGACTGATACAGACAGTTATTGTTCAGAACAAGCTTAGTCTCTTTGTATGATAGTCTGAAGATACAGTTATCTTCAGAGAATACTGCCAGACTTCAAGATCTTTCATAGAAATTTTCCTTCCTTTCTTACATGAGCAAGTGTTGTCTTATTTTATTAATTTTTTTCCTTTCAGCCCTCTCTAAACTGCAAATTGCTCACCTCTAGTTTACATTCAAATCCCTTCACCATCAAGTGAAAAAAGAGAAGTATGAAGCTTTTTCCTAATCCTTGTCTCTTGAGTCAAGGGAAGTTAGTATCACAGCCTCTTGCTTACCCCCTTCCCCCCATATGGGCGAGAGAAACCAGAGGCAAAGTTACACTTTTGTCATGGCTTTTAAAGGACAGCAGTGGAGACTAGAGGGGGAAAGCAGCTTCTCTCTCCCTCCTTCTCTTGGAGAACCAAAAGAAGAATATCCCCATGCTTCCTTTCACTCTCTCCAATGAGTCAAAGTGAAAGGGAGGAGCTTTACATATTTCTCAGGTACTTTCTCACCTTATGTTTTTTGAATTGGAAAAAAACTAGCTGCTCTAGTTATGGGTGACTACCAGAACAATTTACAAAGTGCAACTGATATTAGAACAATTAATTCCTCTTTGGACATGCACAGGTGATTCTAGGGTCCTATGTGGTTTTGTGTTCCTGTGTGCTCTTACCTCACTGTTTTTTATGAAATGTATGATGCGGGGTCATTTACTAGGCTTTTGTTAATCTAAATCTCAAAAATGTTTGTGTCAGTGGTGTAGAGCCATACAACACCACAGTACTTTCAGATTTCAGAATATAGTTAATCTGCTCATAATGTCACTTCCTCTGGTGGAAACATTATTTTTTTAAGAGTAGTCAGCTGTTTTAAAAATGTATCATTTAAGAAGAAGTGCTCCCAGGAAAATTTGACTGGTTTAATAGGATTTATTTGCAGTAGATGAAGACAACTTTTGAAGTCACAAAGGCCTACGTAGATCACTAATGATTTCAGAGGGCAAGCATACAGGGATGCCATCAGCAATAGAGGAAACACTTTTCTTAGACTAGTATATCTAATTTCAAGCACTGACAAGACTATCTTCTTCCCAAGCCAGATGAGTGCATGAGAAGTAAAGGGTAGAATATATACAAGCCTGTAATACTATCCATCTAAGGTCCGCAGCTACTGTATTTTTCTTTCAAAAGAAGCCCATACATTTCCAAAGCTGTCTACAGTAATAGCTGTCATACTTTAAAGATGCAATGGATGTCTCAAACTTTGGATGACAGACCATTTACAAAAATTGCTTTTAGTGATATTATACAACTACTCCAGAAACTTAGAGGCATTTGTCTGGAAAAGCCAATTCATTTCTGATGATTTTTGACACTCTAATATGCACAAGATAAAAAAAAAATAGGAAAAGAAACAAAGAAATCAGGTGAAAAGTAAAGGTTTCAAGGTTTCATTTAAGCAAGGAAACCAAGGCCGTATACTCCCAGGTAAAGTTTTTCAATGTCACAGGAGGGTTAGAATATTAAAATTGCTTGTTTAGCCAACAAAAAATATCATCCAGTTTGAACAGTTATATTTGCTCAGAAAAATGTTCTAATGAAAATACAAGCTTCTGGGAACTCACAAAACTTGGAAAAATCTTCATGTTCTCAGCTTGCTTCTCAATTTGAAGCTTGCACAGTACTAGGCAGGAAAGTGTACATTTGACAAAAGTATTCTTCATGCTATTGAATTTCACCAACACTTCTGCAACCACTTTAAATTTAGTTACAGTCACAGGTAAAGAAGGTTCACATAGGTTTCAATTATTTTTATTATCTTCATTCTCATAATGGTATCTTTGAAAAAGAATCTACTATACTGTTTCATCTGCAACGCTAAGGAACTCAGAGTTTCCATTCCCAAGGCAAGTAATCAAGTATTTTGGTCTTTTAAAACATGCAGATATTTCATAATTCTATCCCTTTTAAGCTTTTGTTACTCATAAAAAAACTGGTAAGCACCTATTTGGATTTCTGAAAAGGAAAAAAATAATAATTTTAAAAGAATGAATTCTCAGGAGTCATCGCACCAGCTCTGTAAAAATGAAACAGGCACATCAAATTAATGGTGGAAACTTTCACATTTCTATGAACCATAGTGACAACATAGTTATTCACTCAAATAACCACTGTTACAGTTGCAATGGGATGTACAATATTAACAATCTCAAATATTGTTTAACAAATCTTAGCCTGTCAATCTAATTTTCCTACTTACAATGAAAAATGAGTGTGAACATTCTTCTCCAAATGAAAAGATTTTTGTTTCTAGGAAAAAAAAAAAAAGCTGATTTTTTTTTTTTAATGAAAATTGTGAAGAATTTCATGAGAGGTATTATATGACTGTTACAATGTCAACAACTTATAGAAAGACATATTTATTTATGACTGTACTGGTTTTAGCTGGGATAGAGTTAAATTTCTTCATAGTAGCCTGTATGAGGATATGTTTTGGATTTGTGCTGAAAATACAGTTGATAACACACTGACACATTAGTTACTGCCGTGCAGTGCTTATACAGCATCAAGGCCTTTTCTGCTCCTCACACTGCCCTGCCAGCAAGTAAGCTGGAGGTGTCACATCGCATAAGCATATGCGTCCCTTTAAGTTGAGACTTAATCAGTAGCTGACAGACCATACTATTCTGCAAAGGTATGAATTCCATCTGTGATGAGTCATATCTTTACAGAAGGGGAATGCTTTTCTTGTATCTGTGATGAATGGAACACACCGTTCCCATTGCTTCGGTATCACCTGAGGCAAATATTGGATTATCTGAGCTGATTGTTCAATTTTACGTGAGCAAAATGTGATAGATCAACATAGCATTGTTGTAGCTTGAATAAGGGGGGATTCTTTCTGACTGCACAACTGGGGTATAACTAAAACAAGGTATGAATGCTGGGCCTCATTTTTTTTGCACTATGAAAATGAATTATTCATCAGTTATTAAAAGTTCATTCTAACATTCAGCATTCCTGAATTCTCTCCAGACATACAAAAGGTATAGTCTTATTTTTTCACATACAGTTATAGTTACAGCTTTGTTATAAAGATTTGACACATATAGCAGAGAACAAGAGCACAGTTAACTGAAGGAAGTGAAGACAGGTAACATAACTCTGGAGTTGCTTACACATATGAGCACGGTGCCACGACCTAGGAAGTTAGGTGCATCCGCTGACCTTTGGTAACTGTTTATGGACATGACCTTAACCTAAGGGAATACAAGTTAGTACAGTTTTATCTAAGCCTCTTTTATTGCACAATAAGCTAAGCCTTGCAAATGCTGAGGGATAAGAATCATAGAAGCATAGAATGGTTAGAGTTGGAAGGGACTGTGATGGTTTGGGCTGGACTGGCCACAGAAACAAATAACACATGCTCTCCCATCACCTCTCTCTCCAAGGAGAGGTGGGGGAGAACGAGACTTAGGAGTTTCGGGAAAAAACTAAACCACTTTAATGAAAATATTAATAAATTAATAAAATAATTTTAAAAATAAATATATAAAATATATTAAAAACCTTATCAAACTCCGAGGATGATGACCTCATCACTGGCAGGCATGGGGAAATCCCAGACTGGATTCAACAATGGATGGGAACTGGATTCCAGATCTGGATTCAGGAATGTATGGATCAGGATCAAAGGCAGAGGAACAGATGGGGTCTTGCTCGGATGTTGGCCATTGAAGAAAGAGGGCTGACCCTTTGATCCATCAGCTTTTATATTGAGCATGATGCAGATGGGATGCAATACGTTGTTGGTCAGTTTTGGGTCACCTGTTCTGTCTGTTCCTCCCTGCAGGTGCGACACCTCTACATTTTTCTGCTTCCAACCCTCCAACAGAACACATAACAAAATTAGCTAACTTTGGTTGTTATAGGAGTAAGCAAGACTCTCTCTGTGTACCATTGCTTGGCATTAACTATAAATAATCAGATCTTATAACTCTGGGAGCTTAGTAGAGTTTAAAAAATTAGCTGGTAATTTCAGAGAGTTCAGTTAGTTAGAAGAAGCTTAGCTAAAAAGTAAAATTACTGAACAGAAAATCAGTTCTGTTTTACCTCAAATCAGGACAGGGATCTTAAAGATGATCTAGTTCCAACCTCCTGCCTGCCATGGGCAGAGATACCTTCCACTAGACCAGGTTGCTCAAAGCCCCTTCCAACCTGGCACAAAAAGCTCACAAGGGACACAGGTGGGATAGGTGACCCCAACTGACTAAAGGGATATCCCATACCATATCATGTTCATTATAAAACTGAGGTGGAGGTTGGCGGGAGGTCAGCTGCTTGGGGACTGTACAGGCATCGATCAGTTGGTGGTGAGCAATTGCTTTCATTTTCATCACTTGTCTTTCCTGGGTTTTATTTTCCTATGCGGTTTGGTTTTTTTCTCTTTTATTTGCAATTTTAAAAAAAAAAATATTTCTTTTTAATTATTAAACTGTTGTTATCTCAACTAACAAGTTTGTTTCTCACTTTTACCCTTCCCATTTTTCCTACATTCCAGTGGGCGTCATGGAGTGAGTGAGCAGCTGTGTGGTGCTTAGTTGCCGGACAGGGTTAAACCACAAGAATGACCAAGTTTAAAAGTGAGAAACAAGAACTTTTCTTACCTATGGAAATGTTTCCTAGGATTTGAAGAAGTAACATATGAAACCTAACAAACATATCTTCCAGTCTGCAGAGGAAAAAGCTCTCCAGGTTCCATATAATAAATATGAACCCTCAATACAATCTGAAAGCTTATCAATGGAAGTAATTAAAAAAGCAAATCAGTAACAACATTCTTATGTTTCTATGGGTATCTTCAAAAACAAATGTAATAACTAGGGATAAAACTGTTGCAGTTTTGCCAGACCATTCAGAAACAGATTTATGACCTATTATTGACAGTCTCACAGAACTGAAAGTACCGCATGCAGATCAGCCTGCCACATCTACAGAAAAACTTCTGCAGAGGTTTTAAATGGATACTTTTGATTCTTTTCATGTATTTTATATATCTTATTAATTTTATCTTCAAGATAAGAAAGAGAAAGAAGCGTTTGGTTTAGCTTCAAAAGAGCCTTAGCATTTTTATGTAATTTTGAAGAAACAGCTTGCAACCAGGACAGCATGAAGATTATTTTGGGTTTGTGTTTTGTTTTTTTTAAGATCCTTATATGTTCTATAATGAAACAGTGTAATAAGTGGGAGGTGACAGATAATGATTTCAATTGATAATGTCAT
>JAOXJM010000019.1:32353964-32369621 GCA_026413425.1 Tringa solitaria
ATGTCATATGGATTCCCAAGAGAATAGAAATTTCAACAAATTTTTGT
Organism: Tringa solitaria; assembly: GCA_026413425.1. NCBI lineage: Eukaryota > Metazoa > Chordata > Aves > Charadriiformes > Scolopacidae > Tringa > Tringa solitaria. The sequence continues at coordinate 32,354,012 of JAOXJM010000019.1, forward strand.
GGGACTTTTAATACTAATTTACTTCTTAAATATTAAAAGCAAGTTCAGCTTAAATACAGGAATTAGCTTCTTGTATGACTAAAAACGTTCATATGAAATATTCTCAATTTAATAGCTGCTTAAAATAATTTCCATTAAGCCTGTAACCAAAACTTACACGAAATGTTTAATTAACTAAGAAGCAGTCAATTAAAGTATGAAATTAAAGAAAGAGTTACCCTCTCCCATAACTGTGATCCTGTTTTTATAAGCTACATGATGTAGTTAATGATTTTAATCTGCTCTTGCTCCAGCCATGACATTTATAAAGTATACTTGAGATCACATGCAATGCATATTAATTAGTAGCATTCACAGTTGTTGTTTGATATCTTAGTTATCCAATTTAATTTCAATAAATAAATTTTTTTTTTTATGGACTTACTGTCCATTTTTTAACACTATTGTGCAGAAACAAGTTTTTCTAAGCAGAAGCATAATTTATTTGTAAATCTGTTTGTTACACTTTATTCCCTCATCTCAAAAACAGTGTTTCAAAAAAACCCAACAACCCAGCAACCAACAAGTTTGATTTTTTTTTGCCAGGATATGAACTTATACAAAAAAAAAAAAACTTTCTGAAATTTGTCTTTTTAGAATAGAAGGGGTTTTTGTACAAATAACTCAGCTTCCTAAACAATGAATTCACAGGTGGGTCTGTCTCAGCCAGAAGCACAAGAATGAAAAAAATAGTTTAGTCACAATACATTACCATTTTTCAGATATAAAGATGACAAAGAATTCTAGAAAAAAACTGAAACCTTTTTAAATTAAATCATAGCATTGAAACAGTATGTCTAACGTGAATCTGTGAGAAGGACTGTTGTTAAGAGGCTTGCTATTGGGAAAGGACTAGGAGTACATGTCACTAATGTTCAGGAATGTGCTCTAACTCTAAACTCCTATTAAACTCTAGACTTAAAATTTTTAAGTGCTTAAATGTTTTAATTACCTTTACTTTAAATCTTTAAGCATCAAGTACTAGTTTCAATCTTCAATTCATTAATCCTTAATGGACTAGCACTGTCATGTCTCTCAGACAATTTCTTTCACAGACCCCACTTCAGTTAGGGTAGCAAAAATCCCAGGGGCCATTTCACTGACCAAGGATTAACAACAGGGCACCAGAGAGCCTCAGCAACTCACTTCACTTCCCCATAGCATAACCTAGGACTAGACCATGAAGTTCTTCATTAAAAAAGGATTCTTCTATATTTTCTCAAAAGCCAACCATTTGCTGAAATGAGGATTTTTTTTTTTGATAGATCTCTTCCAATTCTAGTTAGGAGTCAAAGGAAATACAACAAATACAAAAGTAAATAGTGTAAACATAAATAAGTCTTAGCTGCTGGACTGATGAAGCCACTATAAATGCAAAAAATAAACACCAGGCTTTTCCAGTATAAAGTTCTAAGGAGTGACCCATTAATAGTCTTCAACTACAGTTTTGTGGGAATATAATAATACAATCTGTTCTCTTTGCTCACACAGAATGACAACAAATGACCCAAATATATGATTATATTTTGCTTATTTACAACCCCTAAATAATGGAACACAGGGATTTCTATCTGTCTGACAAAGTCTCTAACAGCATGGGTGAATTACAGATTTTTTTAAGTGAAAACTAAAGACATTTTGGTTTTAAACTGGATTTAGGTTCACCATTAGTGAATTAAAGCTCTAGTATCCCGTTATAAGAGTCCTGAACAATTCTGTCTTGCTTTCTGGAGTTTAAAAGGCATTAGTTTTTGCGGGAGACACGGAAGGGCTCCTCACATAATGTTAGGACAATAACAGTGGCTCACAGTGCAGTACTTTCACGTAGTTGTAGTTTCCATATGAATATTCTATGTGTAGATTATAATAACACTTAGTGTTGATGCTATTTCTAAGGCTATGAATGAAATATTAACTTCAAGTGCTACAAAAGTATTATACAAAATATTGCGAGCACGTGTATTTTTGAGTAATTAAGTCAGTCTTCCATTAGTTTAATTACACTTTTACACTGATTAGAAAGCTAGTTTAATGGTTTTTTCCACATTTTGAGCTATGAAGTGTGTTCATATTAAGATTCTGTAATGAGAAATAAAACATAAATCTGAAGAATATCTTATAGGCAGAATAAAGGAAGAGTTGCCAGGTTTAACCCATGAAAACAAAACAAAACAAAAAGCCACACAGCAAACAATTGTAGCTTTGTATAAATCATACTTAGCATAAGAGTAATGTAACCATTAAGCTATGCAATTCCACAATAAATAAATAAAAAAAATCAAAGAAATTTTGTATAAATCAGTCTACAAGCAGTTATATTTGCAATAATAAATGAAGTATGTTCTCTCTTGTGTATAGGTCAATAACACTGTTAGTATGAAACGATGCACCCCATTGCAGTGATTTCCTGATGTGTGCAAAGAAGATGAACTTTTAATTGTTAACAGAAATCCAATTTACCACTTGGTATAAAATTAACACCTTTGGAGAGGAGCTACTATAATGAAACAGCATGTTAGGTATCCCTCTAGAAAACAATGTTTTGATGACATAAACAACAGCTACGCATGCATTCTCTACAGACTGAAAAAAACCCCACCAAAAACAGGTCCAGTTTCAATAAAAGTGGCAATTTTTAACACCCTATAGATGTTATAGATAAACATAGATATATGTAGATATATAGAAATTTCTATATCTATATAGAAATATCTATCTAGATATATCTATCTAGAAATATTGATATATAGAAATATAGATAAAATGAGGAAAAGATAAGATACCTTCTTTAAAGGAAATACATGCCTCACAAATTTAACAGACGGCTCTGAAAGACTCAGTAAACACATAGATAAGAGAGAGATACAGTCAATAAATACTCTTTGGATTTTCAAGAATTATTCAACGATGTCTTTAACTAACAAATCCTGGAGAAAGATGTTACATAACAAGATGGAAGGCCCTTACACAAATAAACAACCAATTAAGGAACAAGAGGCATAATACAAGAATAAATTATCATTTTTAGCTGTTGCTGTTGATGGCTGTGTTGGTGCTGCTCTTTTCAATATTTTCACAAATGACTCACAAAAAAGAGTGAATTGTTCAGTGATGACATTTAATAACTGTATTCGAGTATACAGAGTACTAAATTTGAAGCATGAGTTGCACGAGAGCCTTAAGCAACTGTCTGATAAAAAAAAAAGCCAAGAAATTAGATTCAACATACATAAATGCAAAATAACACATGTAGGGAAAAAAAACCACATCTATAACATGATGAACTAACTACAACCACCCAGAATTTTTCATTGCTCAGTAGTCATCAAGAATGCAGACTGAATGGTAAGAATTACTAGGGAAGGAAGATTGAAAAAAATACACAACATACTGACATTATGACAAACACCCTTCTGAACTAATGCTCAATTTCCAATGTATTCTTCTCAAAGAGAGTGCAATTGGTCTTGGAAAGGTACAGAGAATGGTGACAAAGCTACACAATGAAGTGAAATGGTTTCTGTCCAAGAAACAATAAATAGAACAAGACTTGAAAAGTAAGAATACCCGCCAGTGAGGAATATTTTGCAGATTAGAAGTTACATGTAATATTGAAAATTAAGAGGGAAAATGTTCTCTATCTAGAAAAAGAATGCTTCATATAAAGGAATCCATTAGGTGACAAAACTGAGCTGCAGACAGTGAAAAGGTCAGTGGATATTCTTAAGAAGTGCCAGTAGAAGCCTGGATTTTCCTCATAGTCTTTCCCAGATAACAATACTGTCTTCACTGATTTTACTGGAAGTCAGGTGCCAGCCTGATCGAAACAAACCTCACAGCCCTCAGAGGAAAGGGAATAGGATGCTAAAGGAAAACAAAACAGGATAAATTAAATTATTATGGGAACTACTACTGAAATGAAGGAAGGAAGTGCAAGAGAGTAAAGAAAAAAAGCCTTGATCGAAGGACCTTTATTTAGTTGACAATATATGAACTGTGAATGCTGTCCTTTTTCTATGTCCAGGAAATAAGAATCTTTCAGGATATTTTTAATTTCCAAGAACATAATTAATAGTGCAAAACAACAACAAAATAACTTTTCTTCGGGCTTTTTTAGGGAAGCAACTGTGTCTTGTCTGTAATGTTCTGCAGAACTTTAAGTTCAAGTCTGTTTCGTATTTGTTGTAACTGAATGGCTACTTTATGGACAGAACTACCCAATCAGGCAGTATGCACTTTCTTCTGAGATGAATAGCAGGACCTTAGTTGAAAAAACAGTAATTATTCAGAAAACAATAGGAAAGCTGGAAACTCAAAACTCTCAAAGATAGTTTTAAAAGAGCAGAACTCCCAGTAAGGTTACAAAAAAGTTATTTCATTTTCAAAAGAAGAAAAAAAAAATCTCATTATGTATTTGCTCTTATTTTTCAGAAAACACTAGAAACACTGTTCTTGTTACCCTTTACAATACTCTTTCCAAACCAAGGAAAAGCAATTGGCTAATTTGGACATTGACATTTTTCTTCATTTCTTACACGACACTTTGATTTTTCCTCTTTCTTTTTGGTTAGTGTTTTTAATATTTAGAAGAATGAACAAATGTGCTATATATTAGTATTATGTGAGAGAGAATTTATACAGGACACTTCTCAGATAATTATCTGGGTAGCTCCACCTCTGCTATATGGCAGTGCTCTTATCTTTCTCAGCGCAACCCTTCACCACCTCCGTTACATTCTGGCAAATGCCTTTGGATTCAACAAGTCTGCATTTTATGATAAAAAAAACTACCTCACTAAAAAAGAATTCCAGATTCTACTTGCAAAGAGCACAAGCACAACTGCAATGACATCTACTGTGCAGTCAAAAAAACCCCTGATAATTCCATCTTCAGAATAGGGTTTAAGAAGCATGCAGAAGATACAGTAGGGGGTGCATTCTTTCAATAACAAATAAAAACCATATCAAACAACTGCTCATTAAGCAAGTGCTGCCAATTCCATAAATCAAATGAGGCAGGACCTTTCAGAAAAAAAAAAACAAACCAGCACATAATTATACAATTAAATGATAATACAGTGTACACAAACAAGAAGACCAAATTAAAATATTGCAGGGCGTCCCTTGTTTTGTTGTGATTTTTTTTTTTACTTTTCTGAATTGTCTGCCTGATCTTTCAATTCTAAGAGTCTTGGCTGAATATAGACTTGCTTGTTCTTTTTAGCATACTATAATCTTTGCACAATTTTCTATTAACCAGAATTTACAAATTAGTTAGATTGCACTAGAGAAAAATAAAGAGAAAAACACATTTACCATAAGTAGCTTCAGTAACCAAAAATGTCTTACATTAATGGGAGCTCTAACCATCAACCAACTGAATCTGTGGGTGGGACTGAACACAACTATCTACTGCCATGCTGCATGCTGTAGATCATCTGAGAGACCTATACTGATCTCAGAGCTATGACATAGACCTATGGGAGATCCATGTCTTTCTGTTGTGGCAGCACACATTCTTAGGTCATCAACAGTAATTAATTTACTTATCTTTAAACAATAAAATCCAACTCTGTCTGTACAAAACCAAATCCATGTATCCATCCTCCTGCTTAAATTAACAATCAGGAAAGTACTGTGTTGGTCAGCATACATTTAAGTCTGTTTATATGCTGTCTGTCTTTATTGCAAACCCACAATCATTAGTCCCTCCTTTGCACTTCTGTGTATTTCTTTACATTGCAGTTTGGCTTTTCAAAGGTGCTATATGTAGTAAGCACTGCTCTGGAAAGCGACAACACTTACTGTTTGCTGAGTAGAATGACATTCTCATGAAACCTGATAAAATCACCACAGGCAAAGAAAAGCAAACCAGCTGTCAAGTGGAAGTAAACTACATTTATTTTTTAATTTTGAAGATTTTAATTTTCAGGTAAAGATCTTGCCTACAGTTTATTTTCCAGAAAGCAATTACACAGTGACTGGAAATAGCCTCTCTGGTTACCTGCTTCTCTTGAATGAATAGCTAACAACTCAACATCTCTAAGTAGAACCAAGTGTTTAAGAAAAGGACTGACAGCATATCCATCTGGTTTTACATTTGGATCTACCAATAACTTAAAATTCTTAAGCAAAATTTAATAATCTATAAACTACTGTCTCTAAGGAAAAAAAAAAACCAAAAAAACCCAAAAAAAACCAACCAACCAAACAAACAAAATCAAGCAAAACCAAAACAAAAATCATGACAATAATACTACTGAAATGTACTTCGAGACCTATGAATCAAAGTTGTCATTGATATCAGTGAAAAATGTTAGCAATATTCAAGACAATCTATAATGGCTATTTTTGTATTCATTAGAGACATTACCACCATAGACACACTGTCTACTCCAAACTCAGTATGAAAAGCCACAATTCTGGTTTCATATTCTTTCAGGAAACTTGACTCACATCAGTGTCATGAAAGCATTCTGAAACTTTTTGTAATGTAATCTCCTGCAGAAGAAGAGCGTCTCTTCAGAAAACATACAGATGATGTTCATTATGTAGCCCTAAGAAATTTCCCAAACTGTTAAGTTTTTTACCATTTTGTGGCACAAAACAAAGAGACAAGTCTCTCACATTACTAGTTCAGTTCCTGTATTCTTTGAATCAGCACAGCAGGCAGTCTTCAACCCCTGCAACAATGTAATCCTCTCTCTCTAATGCCTGCAGGATGTCATCTGCAGTATTTGGGTTTGGTTTTATTGCTATAGCATCCACTGCTATCGACTCTCTCCTTTACATATCTTTCTCAATCCCTCAGGAATGCTCAATACTTCTAGTTTGAGATTGAACTGACAGTTTTTCCATATACCTCTGCAAACCAGCCATACTTCCAAACAGGCAGAGGAAGTGCACAAAGGCAGACAGCAGAGAGGCGTTGAATTTAAGTTAGTGCTCAGGACAGAAACTGAACTCTTTCCCTATAATTGAGTTACTGCAGTTTCCCAGGCTGGGCCAAGCAGACTGCCAAATATTTCTTTTAAAGACTGCTAGCTCAGTGTCACTAAATATATCCAGATTACGTAGCTCTCTGCTGGCTTCTATGCATGGATGTGTTGAAATATTGGATTACAATCTTGGTGATCAGAAAGGTGTAATATCACAATGAACTTTCTTGGTTAAACGAATGCAAGTTAATTTGATCTTCTGATTCTACAGTGTTATTCCAACTGCATATGATTTCAAGGGTAAAGATTTGCACATTTCCAGTGAGAAATTTAATTTTTAACCCAGGCCAGGTTCATTAAGAGTACTCAAAATAGGAATTTATAGGGGCCAGTGTCTTATCTGATGTCATACACAGTTTAGAGTCACCTGAAGTCAAAATTAAAAAGTATTATTTTTCCTTGATTATTAATCAGCATGAAGTCTTGAGTTTACATGAATCCACCTGCCTGAAATGGTATAGTATGAACAATCTTCCAGGCTTTCAAAGTCAGGCCATTTTCTTATGTTGCTTACTGTCATATGGATGATACAGTTACTCTGAAGTAGCAAAATGATCTTTTTTGGTCGTCAGGTCAAATTCAGAAATTTCCAGTAATATCTTTCTCCTTAGTTACTAATTCATGCATTTCCTCTAACAGGTAAAAAAAAATGGGAGTTTGTTATGCCATGGGAGTCCTCATTGACTTTACAGACAAACTATAAAAGAACTGGACATTGAATGGCTATTGAAGGTGCTTCAGTTTTAAACACATAAGTGCCCAAGATTTACCTGAACTAATTTTTTTTTTAATGCATACTATCCGTCCTTAAAGTTTGACACAGCAATTACTTAGCTCTGTTCGAATTACCTCGTTTTCAAATACTACCACATTGTTCATAAAATGTTAGTGTAATATAGTCTTCTGTAACCACATAGTATTCAACAGAAATGACTGGCTCCACTGTTTATCCTTTTAATACCAAAACAGTAAAAAATGCGTACTTTGTTATGATTAAGGTTCACAGAAATCATACACTATGAAGGTAATGAATTTCTGAATTTTTTTAACTAGGCTACATGTGAGTGTATTATGTAAAGGGGAAAAAATATTGCTCCAGGTGCACATTACTAGCTCATTTAGCCTTTCAACTGTCTTTGCCCACCTTTCCTTTCAGTTTACATCACTTTTCTAGCTGCAGACAGTTTAGATCACAGACATTCCACAGTCACATGATTTTAAGTTTCCCTATGATGACTGTAGGTTTTAGACACTAAGCCCACTTAGGCATACTCTATTTTAGTCTGAACATTTCTTAGCTCGGCATAAATTTGTAGACCAGATGCTGCCTTATAATTAACACACAGGGATTTGGGAGCTGTAGATTTTTCTGGTTACAAACTTTCCATCAAACCGACATCTGTGATTTATGCTTCCAACTTGCTTTCAATACATTTACATAATCTGTTCAATGTAAGGAGAGATCATAAACTCTCCATACATATTTAGAAATAGATTCCACAGAGAGAGTTAAAACTAAACCAAGGAATGTTTTAAGCTTCTCTTTTACAGTAATAGTTACTTTAACACACCTAAATAAAACCTTCACAGAAGAAAAATAAATTTTAGAATCACAGAATCATTTAGGTTGGAAGAGACCTTTAAGATCACCGAGTCCAACTGTAAAGGTAAGACTCACAAATCCACCACTAAACCATGGTCCTAAGCACCATGTCTACATCTCTTTTAAATACCTCCAGGAATGGTCACTCAACCACTTCCGTGAGCAGTCTGTTCCAATGCTTGACAACTCTTTTGGTGAAGAAATTTTTCCTAATACCCAATCTAAACCTCCCCTGGCAAAAATTGAGGCTTCTTCCTCTCATCACTTGTTATTTGGGGAAAGAGACCGACACCCATCCCCTACAACCTCCTTTCAGGTAGGAAGATAAGGTGTCCCCTCAGCCTCCTTTTCTCCAGACTAAACAACCTCAGTTCTGTCAGCTGCTCCTCATAAGTCTTGTGCTCTAGACCCCTCACCAGCTTCATTGTTCTTCTTTGGATATGCTCCAGAACCTCAATCTACCTCCTGCAGTGAGGGGGCCAAAACTGATCAACACTCCTGCCCAACTTGGTGTCATCTGCAAACTTTCTGAAGGTCCACATGATCCCCTTTCTCAGATCAGTGATAAAGATACTAAACAGACCTGGCCCCAGCACAGGGGCCTGCTTTTTCCTGCAGAAAATTTTATTTCCTCCCAAGGGAGAAGGTTGGGGGGGGGGAATTTTACTATTCACTCGGGAAATACGGCACAAAAAGAGGAGGTTCAGAAACTGAAATTATACAACCTTTCTCTGACACCTGAACATTGCTTGTCATTTTGGATTTCCACATTTTGTTAAGAAAGATTTCAGGAAGTAGGCTCTGTTTCAACAAGACTGTTAAAGCAGAACACACCCATGCATAGATTTGCAAGAATGAACTTCATAATGATCTCAATGATGTGGTTCTTTCCTCTAGTCTGCACAACTGCCATTGGCGTATGGGCAGTTTCAGTGTCCTTCTCTCTGAACGGCACCCACAGCCTTCCCCTAAAATACCTACCAGGGCCATCCAGTAAATCACACTAATCATATTGAGGGTAAAACTTGTTTTGTGCTTTAAAGGATCATGGGATGTAGAGAAGAGCAGGTATTGCTCAGGAGAGTAAGATAGCCTGAGGCTCTTTCCCTTCTCTCCTTCACCTTCATTCCCTCCTGGTAAATGCAGAAACAGCAGCAGACGCTGCTCCTGAGATCCATGTGGGACTCATTCTCAAAAAAACAACTGATTTCTTCATATGCTCCATGAATAACTACTAATTAATCAGCACTCCACTCTCTGCCCTGGACATAACTGATTAAGTCTGAACAGCCACAACATATTTGACCAAGTACTTTAAAGTATTTATTACGATATCAGAGTTCATCCTACCCAGTGAACACTTCTTTAAGGTGTTGAACCCTGACTACTAAGGAAGGACCTTCACATTTTAGCTCTGTGCTACCTGTAATATCTTAGAAATTTCCTCTAAATGTTAAGAAAATAATCAAATATTAAGAAAACATTACTGTGTTAAAGGGAATTGCAGACTATTAAAAATTAAAATTGTCAAAGGTAATAAGAGAAAATTTAAAATATGATGATGAAAAGTGTGCATACATGGCTATCACATATTATCGGAAATGAATATTTTCACAACCATAAACAGGCTACCTTGAATTAAAATAAAATAATTAATTTTTAAAAACCCACACAGAAAAATGGGGGCAAAAGAATATTGAAGATGCTTTTATGTTCTGCTCCAAGCCAAATAATTCAATGAAAAAGACAGAAATAAACTGAACCAGTTACATAAGATAAAATAAGAAGTATGAAGGAACAACATTGGTTTTCATTCTGAACAACACTGTAAAATCGTCCTTCAATATTTCTTTTGAAATATATTTTGATTAAAGTTTCCCAGCTGCCTGACAGAATACTTTACTGTGAGTATTATTTATTCACCTACAAAATCCCCACAACTACAAGTTATTTTTAATTTTACTGCAGAAGCTGTGCAGCGATTTATTTAAAAAAAAAAGAAGAAAAAAAAGAAAATCCAGAATAAATCTTTTTCTAATGTCTTTGTTCATTAATTTTTTATCTAGCAGTTTCATCAGGAAAATAAATCACAGAATGTATATATACATATACACACACACACGAGTATACATTTAAAATGGTATCTTTATTTGCCCTACTCAAACATGTGCCTACTTTCTGACTAGACATGGAAAGTGGAAATATATGTTTCTTTTTTTGTAATACCAGAGGTCAATATTATTTACAGTTGTAATAGCAAATTACTATCCTAATGTAATGACAGATGAACTACAAACCAGATTTATATTTCTGAATAAACTTAATTCACAGGAGGTATTCCAACTAATACCATAAAAAAAAAGAACACTAATGTGAAGACGAGTCATTTCTAATAGGAGGATTAGAAACCACTTGCTACAGATAAATCCAATACCTTTAAGAAAGACTGATTATGTAGCTATTAGCACACATTTTTATTCATTAAAAGGAAAAGGCAGTATCTCAAGACAATCTCCATAGAAAATTCTTGTGGCAGAACAGGACCTTACTATTCATACTCACCACCAATAGAGGCACTAAGAAAATTGGTTACAGTCACAGCATGATGTTCATCTGGAAAACTGAATTTCAGAAGGCATACAAAGGGAGAGAGAGGAAGGGCCCTTCAGGAAGTGTGTTGCCGGGGAAAGGCTACTGACACCTCCCAGAACCTTCTCTCCATAACAAAGTCAGAGTAGGGCACAGGTTGCCATGTCAGAGCTTGATATATAAACCGAAGGAGGAATGAAAGAGGACCCCAAAAGAAAATGCTCTGTAATCCATAGCCTGCTGTGCTTGTTACAATTACCTAGCCCATGCACAGATTTTTTTCCCAGTGAATGATGTAAAAGAGAAATCTGAAAAGTTAGAATTTTGATCAGATACCTTCCTGAGTTTGTCCTCAGATGCTCACAGTCCATACAGACATAGCCTTTCTTGACTTAACACTATCTAGTGAAGTCTCTGGGAAAAGTAACAGCCAGTTTAAGAATGCTGAAATTCAGTGTAGTGGTTTTTGGACTTTTAGACTTTTTTTGGACTTGGCAGTTTTAGATTCACAGTTAGACTCGATGAAGTTTCTTCCAATCTAAATAATTCTATGATTGTAACCTATGAATCTATGACTTTATGTTACAATCAATTTATATTAAAAATATACTAAGAATCATCAAGCAATACAGGCCAGCAACTTTCTGAACTTATTATTAGTTAATAACCAGGCTTTTTTAATAATAGCTGCATATTAAAGGATTATTTGAAAGTATGTCATGACCTCAGTTATTGGAAATGTGGAAAGTGTGTTGCATTGCTACACACATACTTCATAATTTTGGCTACCCAGATGAGCTTCACTGCATTGCTGCAATTACTGCAGCTCTGTGAACTTAATTTATCTCCTTTGGTACTGCTGAAAATAACATTTTGAGACATCTGATTTTTCCAGTATGGAAACGTTTACCATTAGAAATGCAGAAAAAATAAAGGGCATAAAACATGGAAATATATGCGTCATTTCTTTTTTGATGCAGAAAAAAATAGCTAATGAATACAGTCCAGGACATGAGCTATTCTATTAAAATAGAAAAAAAAAAAAGTTACACCAGTATTAAAAATGGGTTTTAGCATGAAATAAATAAGGAAAATAAAAGCAGTGAGTGAAGTGAAATGAAAGGAGAAACAACTGAACAGTTTTTTAAAGTGCTTTCAACAAATGTTTTCCATATTTCCATAATTACGTCTTTTCCCAATTAAAGCAAATAGTACAGCATAAAGCCAGATGAAATATCCACCATATTTAAGTAAGCTTCAAAATAAGAATAAGGTGATTTAGAAAAATAAAGTAGCCTGGATTCCATAATACTGACAATGAAGAAGAACTTCAACTTAGTCTCATCAGCCATTAGAAATGCCAAACTGTTAATGGAATTTTTCTGAACTGATACTAAAATTAAGATTAAGGAGGCAAAAAAACCCCACCAAAAACCCCAAACACGAAAAGATATCTTTATCTTTTTGGTACATGTGAATAAACCTTGGGTAGCTCAGTACACTTTTTTTTCTGGGTTGTTATACAGACTTGTGTAGACAATTCTACTGCCCAGAATTCTACAAGATTGAGATTATGAAGAAAAGACTCAGGTTAGGAAAAGTCAACATTCTTTATTTAGAGATTTGCTTGGGTAGCAAGATGGTGAGAGCTGGCTGACATTACACATTTCAGACATTCGATCTTTAGCTGCAGCATTCTTTATTTATATTTCATCTGTTTCTAGGAACTCTGCAGGATTCCTGTCCATGTTCTTGGTGTTTATTGCTTTGGTTTCAGTTCTATAGGATTAAAAGCTGTGTGGTCAAAAAGCCCCTTGAAAATTCAATACAGTTAAAGTGAAAGCGCCGGCTCTGATTTTGGAAGTGCTAAATGTGTTTGGGGAAGCATCTTCTTAAATATGTGTCAAAGCTGTTTGCCCACTTTCAGATGTCGCCAGTTTCCACATTTCTATGCTATACCGCCTGCAGACCTGGAAAATCCTCCTACGCTGAAATAAATGCATGTAAAGCTAAAGCTGTACACACAGAAATTTTGCCTTGCCCTGGTTTTCAGAACCTAATGTTGTTCAGAGACTGCTGGAGATCCGTAATGAAAGCAGCATGACTTGTTGCAACCACTGGTAAAAAAGGATATACTTCAGCTTATTCATCTCCAATTTACAGTTTAAAAAAATGCAGGAAGGATTAGCTTTTAATTCACACCTTTAAGAACTGAGAGTTGAGTAAATAAGGGCTGAAATACCTTCAGACTTCAAGAAAAAATGATTGTTCCAAAGTGAAGCTTCTGATGTTACAGAAAAAACTGGTTGCCTGGTTGGATGCAATTACATACACTTTTGGAGAAGCTACACAAGTATTATTAACTACTGTCTGGTGTTTATACAGGCCAACAAGAATGTTTTTGTCTTTATTTTCATAGTATAATAAAGAAGGACTTCTTTAGCTACAAATATATGACTCTATAAAGGCCCCTATAAGAAAAATGGAGGACTGTAGTGACAGGACAAGGGGCAAGTGGTTTATACTGAAGGAGGGTAGGTTAAGATTGGACATAAAGAAAATCTTTATGATGAGGGTGGTGAGACACTGGAACCGGTTTCCCAGAGAACCTGTGGATGCCCCATCATTGGAAGTGTTCCAGATTAGGTTGGATGGGGCTTTGGGCAACCTGATCTGGTAAAGATGTCTCTGTCCACAGCACAGGAGTTGGCCTAGATGATCTTTAAAGATCCCTTCCAACCCACGCCATTCCATGATTCTATGATAATATATCCATATGCAGCTATAGAATATTTAGATTACACAAAATCATTTTGAATTTGTTTAAGCATGTAAGGTTAATTGATTACTTAAGAATAGAGGAATATTTCATGCAATAACTCTGCATAGTATGTTCTTCTCAGACAACAGCCTGAGTACATGAGGGTCCAAACTGATACACAGCTGCCATATGTGTGGAGAAAAAAAAAATGCATGAAAAGTGCCTTCTGAGACAGCACTTAATATTTGGATCCAGGGACTTGCAATTGTGCTTTCAATTTTCACAGAAATAACTACTTAGGCAATGACCAAAGATAAAATTATTTTACTCTGAAAAACTAAATGTTAACACTGAACAAAAATTTATTGGGAAAAATGTGGAAACCAGGAAGATGAAAATTAGCTCAGCCAGCACAGTGTTACTCAAACTTGCTGTCAATTGAGATACATCCTATTGGACCATTAAGTTCATACAGTTACATAACAATTTCAGACAATAAACACAGTAATAGGTAACTCAAAAGTAAATCTCACATACAGTTGTGATCACATCTGCAAGTGTTTGGCAGGGAATTAAATGAGTGAAATATAAGTAGTGCTTGTATCTGGAACAACTATTTACAAAACAGGAGAAATTAATCACTTGTAAAAATCTGGTTTTGCTTTCAAGTTCTCTGAAAAAGCAAGGTCAATAGCCTAGTGAACATGTGCTGTAGTGAAATCAACTTAAATGACCACTTCATTACACATTCCTCCAGTCTGTGGTCTGACACCAAATCAAGGTACAATTAGGAAACCAGTGTGTATCCCTCTGTTAATTGACTGTGAATAGACTCAAATGTTTTATTAAACCACAAAGGATTAGCACAAATTTTTTCAAGTACTCTGGAGATAAAGGAGAACATTTCTCCTGTAATTAAGTGATCTTCCCAGTGGTTTGCAGAACAATTATAGTCAACTAATAGTTTCTTATAAAAATGCCTGATAAGACTGAAAAGTCACATTTTCCAGATGTAGGATATCTTCATTCTTAAAATTACTCCTTTACACTAGGACATGCTTTTCTGAGATATGCACAAACAGTTTAACACTTCCACACTCAAAATGCAGTATTTTAATTAAATAGTTACAACACAAAACTCACATGAAATACATGTGAGCCTGCTCAGAACTTTGGATCTTTATCAAATACATTTAGAATTCTGTTACTCCTTAGATTCAAATACCATGACTGGCTCTTAATTTGTTGTTCTGTCTTTGTGTGCTAGGCCTCACTCATGTATAGAAAAAGCAATACCTGTAGTCATGGGATGCTTCTCTAACTAGTTCTGTTAAAACAAAAAATAAACTTGTAGCAGATTATTCCAGACTAGACACTAGTAGGGTTTTTTTTTTGTTTGTTTGCTTTCTCTGGGGACGAGAAGAAAAAGAAACTGTGAAACAATGTCCTTTTGGGCACCTAACAGAATTACAACACTTCAGACTGTGCTTTGAAATGGAACATACACTCTGCCCTTCCAATAGCAATGTGCAATTAATTGATATGAAATTTCACAGAATCACAGGATCACAGAATCTTCTAGGTTGGAAGGGACCTTAAAGATCATCTTGTCCAACCGTC
>JAOXJM010000019.1:32389178-32399615 GCA_026413425.1 Tringa solitaria
TTACAAAACTGTAAGGAAATAACATATTCAAGCAGGCTATACAAAATACAGCTCTCGTCCTATATCTTATCTATAGCCACACATTTTGCTGTATGAGTTCTTCATGATAAACACAAAGCTAAGCATCCTCCATCTTGATTTTATTCAGCAGAGGTACACATCCTACCAAATGCATTTTTTCCCCCTCTTAAATAAATAAATAAATAAATTTCTATGAAGAAATTTAACTGTATACCAGCCAAAACCAGTAGAAGATGCCAGAATACTATCTGATCATTTGCAGGTAACCACTTTATTACAAGACTGTAGGATTTATTTTACAAATAGCGTTGATAGTTTGCAGTATTGAAATGTGCCAATGCAAGATTATTCTTTTGAACTCATGATCTGATTAGGACAATCATTACTTTTGACTCTAGTATGATGTGTATGTCACAAATTAGCAGAAAAAATATTTGTAATTTGAAAGAAGAATACCAAACCTAAATCCTTGGTGAAAATTTGCAGAAAGTATAAAGGGACAGAGCGATTCAGTATAGTCCTCAAGAAAACATTGTCTTCCAGCTTGAACTAAGGAATGACGTTGAAATAGCAACTGCAATTCAGACTTACTAGAACACTATTATACAACAGTCAGCCCTTATTTCCATGGGACATAAATGCAATCAGCTGGGTGTTACAGACTACATCAACCATCCATCAACCTAGCCTACACCCAGAATGGATGTTTTATTTTTTCAGCAAAAATACTGCTAGAATGCAGTATCATTAAAAGAAATTGTCAATATTTTTCAGGATTGACAAAAAAAAGCAGCAATTTTTTATGAATTTCAGCATGCTTTGGAGAATTTTTCGATTGAGTAGATACAGCATCTTAAAATATTACTCTAATACCAAAACAGCAAAATTTTCATAATAGCTCTTTTCAGTCACAATGCCTAGAAATTTATTGAACAAATATAGCATCCTGAGGCACTCAAGAGCAAATGATAACTGTGTTTGATTAAGTTTAATGTTCCTGTGAGGGATGAGTGTGGAGTTATGATGAGGACACATTTGTAAGCATGTTCTACAAAAAACATCTTGGGCAAAAGCAAGTTTCTGTGATATATGTTCTCTCTCAAATTGCATGATTGTCTTTGGTTCTTGTCTACATTTACACTTTTCTGTTCATTCCTCTTTTTTTTTTTTCTTAGCCTGCACACAATGTAAATAAAGATTGATATAAAAATACACGGTGAACTTTATAGCAACAATAGATACCATTTCTCTGTCATTGAAACAACTATTGTATCATCAAACATATGTATGGTGTTAAATCATTTCAAAAGGGTTCAGTGGAACTCAGGGATACGGAAGATCACTGTTACTCCCTTCTGTGCCATCCTGTTCCTGAGATACCAGGGACATGATTGTAGACCCCATAGCTGAAAGTTGGTGCATGGAGATGCATTCCTGTAAAGTAAGTGCAGTGCTCTGCACACTCAGCCCTATCCCCACAGACTCTCACTGACTCTAGCTGTGTGTCCACTCTGCTCTACATCTACTCTTTCAGGGGAAAGAAGAAGGGTGAGACAAAGAAAAATGCAAAGAGCAAGATAAGGAAGAGAGAAGAGGGGAAGGGAAAACGGAAGCAGAAGGGGAACAGAGGAGAAATGGGAAGGAAGTGCAGGAGTGTCAGCATCCTGAACACATCCTAGTTCTCCTGGGACTTGGCTGCTGAGCGCCGGGCCAACTATAATGCAGGTGTCCAGCTCTGTGTCAGACAGCCTCAATAGGGGCATGCCCCCTTTTCAGTTAGGAGATGCTTTTAAAGACAGGCTCATCCCCTTATCCTTGCCTGAGCTTACAGCCCTGCCTGTGCCTGGTCACACACCCTACTAGGACTGACTCATGGACTTGACTTCCAGGCTTGATCTTGGACCTGCCCCATTATCATGGATGGCTTGCTGACCACAGCCACCATCACAGACCTGCTCTCTTTGCCTGGCCCAGGTATTGTCAGACAGCACCGTTGTCTCTGTCCTGCTGTGATGTTCACCTCTCAACTCCTCTTGCCTCACAGACCACTATCTACCCTTGCTGCTCCATCATTCCCAGTTTCAGTCCCTCACCAGCACAGGCATAATTGATAAGGTTTAAGGGAATGGAAAGGAAAAAAAAAATACTCAAAGCCATACATGCTATACAAAAAATATTCAAAGCCATATAGGCTGGTCAGCACAAAGCATTATGCAAGACTGGTAGTAAATATAGTGAAGATGTTGATATGGCTTGCAACATTTGCATTTAGAATTAAAATAGTATCATAATATCCTAGTGATGCCTGTCACCAGACTACAAAAAAAAAAGGGGGAAAATAAGAACTGTATCATGTTTTCTTTATCTTAATCTTTCCTATTCTAGTTCAGAATAGTATAATGAATAAGGACAAAAAAGAAGTGATTCAGAAATGAACATGTGGTTGATTTAATATGCCAAGCACCATATGTATTAATAATATATATGTAGATGTAGATAAGACAACCTGTTACAATATAATAAGCACGTGATAATGAATTACTGAACAGGTGCAGTAAAAGGAAACATCAATTAAAAAGTCAATTGGAAGGTCAAGATATCAATTAAATGGTTAATGAGCTGTTTCTGCAAGAATCAAAGACAACTGAATTATACAAAATCTCTTCAGAATATGAGCTAGAAAACAGTTCACAAAGATGAAGAAGCAAAAGGGTGAACATGATGTATGAATTCTAAAAATCACAATCAGTCACCATATTATTTGTTTGGTTTTTATATAAGCTGCAGCTTAACTGGCAACTATACTGTATCATAAATGTCAGCAATTAAAGATAGCTAGCCATTTCTGGCATATAACAGCTAGAGAGATGCAAAACTATCCCTAAAGCATTTAGTCCCTCTGTGGTGAGAATCCTAATGTGGCATTATGCCACATTACCTCCTATGCCTCCTGCTATCTTCTCTGGGATAGCAGATGTAACTGAGAAAAAGTAAAGCCAACATCTCTACTACAGTGCCAGGCAGAGAAAACCTCAGAACAGTTTTTGCTTTGCTTCTGTAAAACCTTCAGATAATTTGTCAGAATTTTTGCATCAAAAACTGGAAAGAGTTCAGCTATCCATTCACTTAGATGGGATCTTCGGGCTGCAGCATGCAATTCCCCATTTGTGTTTAGTCAACTGTCCAAACACTTGTAATATATGCTTGTTTTGTCTTGAAAACTACAATGGCGTGATTAGTGACTCAAGAGAAACTTTTTCCGAATAGAGCACACTTTGTTCCATGAATTTTCAAGAATGGCAATATTCAATCAGACCATGGTGGATGAAGAGTGCAGCTAGCACACCATTCACGTTCTAGCAATAGCTATAAATGTATGCTTTGGAAAGAACAGCACGTTTCTGATGCCATCCCATAATGTTTTCCCAGACAACAGATATTTTCAGGACATGAGATTTCCTGAGTGTGATGTGAATTATGTGGTAAACTCCAGTTAACCTCTCCTCCAAGTTCTTGTTCCATCTCTACTCAAATATATGTTACCATATTGCACTCACGGCATCAACATGTACATTCAATTTGCACAACATACATACAAAGACTTTCAGAAATCTATCACCTGTTGCATGAGCAACTGCATCCTTTTGTTTTAAACCAATTCCCACATACTTTGCATTTAACAAATCCTTCTGCAATGGAAGAGGCAGTGAGCAGTCTACTTTCTTTTGCTCATGATTCTGCAGGCTTTTTCTATCCCTTTTAGTCTTCTATTTTCTATGAGTCCTAGTACCTGCAGCTGTACCTAAAATATTAGGTGTACTCCAACTTTTGATTTTCCATATTGCTTCCATCTGAATCTTTTTTTTTCCAATTCTTACACATTCTTTTTTGAAACAAGCAACTAGAGCTCCTCACATAGTTCTCAAGCTGTGGCAAACCATGGATTTTTATGCAGCAGTATATAAACCATATTCACTTGTTTCTTTGACTGCTGTCAAACACTGATCTGTTGTTTCCATGAAGTATTTATCTCAGGGCCTTTTTCCTGAGCAGTAATAATGCACTGAACCTATGTGAAACTATTATCATCACTGTTATGCCTCAGTTCATATTTGATGGCACTGAATTTCACCTGACATTCTATTGTCCAGTTACTTAATTTTGTTAAGGTGGTTTCTGTTATTCTTCACAGTCATGCCTCACCCTGTTCATATTCAGTAGCTTTGTACTATCAGCAAACTTTCTTACCTCACTGGGTCAATGTTCTTTTCTGATTGTTTTATGAATGAATATGTTAAAAGATACCAGAACAGATACCTGTAGAACTACCGTGGTAGCTTCTCACACTGCAAGAACTTACCCTTTATGCTGTGAATTATTTATCCATACTAGACCTTTTTGTCTATGGACATTGAAATTCCTTAAAAAGCCCTTTTGGGAATCTAGATAGTCTACAACAACTTATTTATATCTTCCCTTACTCTTTTAAAACACTCAAAAGGAATTTAAAGTGAGACCTTTTTTAAAGCTTATTCTTTTTCAGGTAATTATACTTATCCCATGTTCAATAATTGGATCCTTCACAAGGGATTCAGCCCTTTGTCCAGTAGAGATAGACATAGGTCTCTCCCAGGAACCCCCTTCTGAAGATTGGCAACACACTTCCCATCTCACAGTTCTCAAGTACCAAAGAAGTTTTACATGACCTTGTTAGCCATTTAAGATGTTTCAACCTTGTGCTAGAATTCTTAGGCACATACTGTCCTATACCAGTGATCTACTGGTGTTTATACTATTTCTTCAATAGCATCAGCACTGATATGACATCACAATACATGTGTGAAGTCTATTTGTATTGGTACATCTTCACTGTGACTTGTCTTTAGTTGGTCTTTAGAGGTCTTTATCTAAGTCCATATATTCTTGTCTGTGAGCCAACACAGCAATGTCCCCTACCATCCTCAAGGCTCTTTTTAAGTTTGAAGACCTTCTTTGATTCCAAGGCTCTGCTTTTGCAAAGAACAAGCCTGTAGGTATTTTCTTGCCATTACTATATTCAGTTTTGAAATTTATTGCACCAGATGCCTTATCTTTCCACAGATTCACTCTTCTTTGATCTTTTACAGCATCCTCTTCAGTTACTCCCTTCATGTTAAAAACGGCTCCGTAATTACTTATTAGAGCAATTCAACTTCATAAGAGTTTAAGATCAAAATGTACACTGAACAATAGGATTCATGTTGCTTAACTATAGATATCTATAGGATCAACGTCACTAGTCTCTGTAGGCTCCCTTTTGTAGGAAACAAATACACACTTTAAAAGTGAAATTTATCTGAGCAGTTTCATACATTTCCTCATATGGATCAGATACAAATAAGGACACAGAAGACGGTGTTTCTCTCCACTATAAAGGAACTTTTATAGACTAAGGGTAGTAGTGCAGAAACATGTCACATCCAACAGACACACTGCACTTTGTTCTTCACTAGCTAGGCTATTCACTGTATGCTACAGAACAAGCTACAGACCTGCCCTGAAAGGGAGTCAGCTCTTTTACTGAAGACAAATAAGAAATAGTTTATTTTAGTGTTGACATCACATTTGTATTAGATACCCTGTCCTATTAATTTGGTAGGTTGATCATTTTAAGATAATGATTTACTTATTGAATCCTAATTTTTATTTTAATTTGATGACTGTAAAGTTCTGTCTAGCTAGTTTAAGAAGTTAGTATAAATTAGCTTACCCATGCACTTGCTCCTTTTAAAAGAAATCCAAACACGGTATACACAGCCGATTTTCATTGCATCAAAATGCACAGTCACTCAGAAAATCAGAGTATAGAAACCTCCCATAATAAACTCACATGTCTTTTGACTCCACTTTCAAACTAACACTCAAATACAACAGATGTTCCAGCCCACTTCACATTGACAAACAGAAAAAAGTCATCAAGAACCAACTGGGTTCACCAAAGTAAAAAAAAAAATACAGTTGTTTCTGATTGCTGGACAAAAAAGATTAACTCTTAAAATAATTCATCAAAAAACATCAAAAGCTGTTATTCAGCCATTCATGATCCAGCTATGGATGATTATGCATTTTAATGCTCTTCACATGTATAGGTTAGATTTGAGAACTTTGACTTTAATACTACTTTATTGATGATGTTAATTAAAGCCTGTGCTGATACTGTCTCCTCAGAAACATGTAATCTTGAAATTTTTTGTACGAATACAAACGACCTCCATGACAATTGGACACAAGTAACATATTAAACACATCTTAAGATTTGCATAGTCGAGACTTCATTTTACTGACTCTCACCAAAATTTAAATCCACAGATAAAAGTTTTTCCTAAAATCATTAGTTTTACTATGTCTAAGCAAGAGAGATTCCTTTATTTATTGTACAAATAAGAGGAGGCTTGAAATCATTTTTCTGTGCCTGAGGTAACTTTTTATTTTCTTTTTTGTTCACATTGTTTATTTTACTAATTATTTTTGCATATGTGTTATTAGGCAGCTTTTTTGAAGAGTAGGGAACAAATGGAAAGTTAGATTCAGAAAAGAAAAATGTCAGTTATATAAAACGTTACAATCAGTACAAAAACTGCTTTAATCCCCATTAATTTTAAGGATAATGGTACTGATCTCTTACAGGCTATTTTCAGAAGTAAAAAAATAAAATACAAGTATCTGCAGAGACCAATCTCCTCCAAGAGCTCAGATGAATTTTGGAAATTTTCTGTGGTAATAATCCTGTCTGCCACATTCCTACATGTTCAGTTCACTCAAACTCTATCTTTCACGTGACTTCAGAGTTCTAACAGTTCTTATTCTCACTGGCAAAACAGTTATTTCATGGGCCTGGGGAAAGAAATGGAGAAAAGAACCCAGTTGCTATTCCTGGCTCTTTCACAGAGTCACTGATAGTGAATATCAACACAGATATGTTTAGGTCCTAGATAAGAGATGGCTGTATCAAACAGCCGTTGTTCCATGTATATGCTATCTTTCTCATCTGTTCAATGAGGAACCTTTTATGTTCATTTGTCATAGCTGTTTAAAAAAACCCAAATTTTTATAGGCTTTGAGAGTTTCCAACAAAAGCCCGTAAAAACCAGCAAAGTACTAGTAGTACTCCTAGTGCTAGGAAATGGCTGCTTCTCTGACAGGAGCTGTAGTGGAGATACATATTCAATGACAGTCAGTTTCTCAGTTTCTGGCTTACTCTGCTCTTATTTTGTCCACACTGTTTCTCTGATTAGAAAGAAAGAAGAAAAAAAAAAAAAGCAAGCCAGAATGACAAGTTTTGGGTTTCCTTTGTTGTTTGTTTTGTACATTAAGATACGGAAAACAACATTACAAATCTGAAGAAATATTTGAAGCAGTATCACTGCACTATCAAAGAACCTTTACTTCTGATCCATACTGTAGAAGCTGCCACTTGACTGAAAACATTTGGACATTACTACAGTGATAGCGAAATGGTCTGTTTTCATGATAGTCAATGAATAAAAAATTTTTAAGTTGCCACTTTCCTCTCAAAATTTAAGTTTGCAGTCATTTTTTTTCCTAAACCTGAAGACAACCAGAAAACTCTTAACATGTGCAAACTGATAACATCAGAAAAAACAAAACAAAACAAAACACAGAAATAGAAGAAAGTTATATACTTCTACTGGTTTACACTATTTATAACCTGTAGAGAACTGCTCAACTTCCTCCAAGTGGTAATTTTTTGGGGGTATCATAAGGAGTTGCTAGAAGGAACAGAACATCTGATTTTACTAAAGCAGACCTGCATACCAAAGGAAAAATGAAATCTTGGGAAGCATTTAAACTTGATCTAGGACAAGAAAATACTTCAGGATATCAAGAGGCATTCAAAGTCTACATTTCAATATTCCCTTACTGCAAATGTGGGATCCCCTTCAGATCAACCCTGGTAACAGGTGGGATAGGACAATATTATTAGTTATTACATCTGATGCACTGCACACACTGAGATCCTGTTACACTGACTGCACTCTGATCACACTTCCGAATTTTTTATTTTCCTTTTAAGGACCGATCACATAACTTTTCAAAAACTAGGTTTAAATTCTGACATGGAACCCTACATACATGACTATTGTGCCTGTGAAGTGTACAAATCTAGTGAGAGCACAGACCAAGAAGTCTATCAAAATCCATACAACCACAGTTTGTATTTATACAGTCTCTTCTACAGCTTTTCAGTGTGTAAAGCTTGGAATTCGTTGATTGCCATATACTTCTTTCTTAGTAGGTATTCTAGGAAAAAAGAGTACCGATGACACATTTACATGGCAGCAACATTTTTATACATTACTGAAGCACATAAAGAATAATTTAACAAAATACATTTAATAAAGTTGTTACCTCTAATAAACTAGCAAAGAATTGACAGAAAAGTGGTATGAATTGCAGTTTCAGGAAAAAGGAAAATCTCCTCATTGCTCATATTTAATCTTTTAACTATAAATATGTGAGTCAGCTTTTTAGCTGATATTATATGAGAAGAATTACCTGAAACTGAAAAAAAAAATTGATAATATGCTAAAGGTATGTACCAATTTTTGTCTCTCAGCAATGTAAAAGCTTCATATGTGCAGTTCTGCCATTATTTCCCAACAGTTTTGCCATGCTCATTGTTAAATTCACACTGAAATGTGCCACAGATGTTGAAAGACTCAGTGCATATTTCATTAACATAACTGAAGAATGCCGAATTCTTCTAAATAGTTCTTCTATTAGTTCTAAAACATTAAATACAGGTGCTAAAAGGCACATTGCAGTGTTTTCCTGCAAATAAATGCAAGCCTCATAAGCACTGGTGATAAAAGTAAGTCTCTCATAGCTATGTACTTTTATAATACCAATGTACAGCATAATACATATCAGAACTCTCAGATAAATGTATACTATATATTAGCTCATATTAGCTCTATACTGTTTACTAGCATGGCCTGACACTGATGTTCACTGTGGGCCTCTCACTAGGTATTTCAGCTAACATTATGCATCTAAGAAATAGCATCACATCAGTATAAATCAGTAAATGTTTGGATTCACCAATGTGCAACCTTCTAAACAAATTACTAACCACCTGTGGTTTACTAATCTGTCCCAGCATAGTCATTACTTCCTACAGTTATTGTCTGTTTAGTGGTTATCAGTGAGAACTCAATAGATACTCTTCTTAATGTTTACTGGGCATTTACCTTGAAAGACAATCATCAGAGTAGCTACTGAGCTGCTCTTTTACTCATTTTGTCACAAAGTTAGGCATTATACATCAAGTATCAAATTAAGCTCTTTCCCATTTTGAAATAATAACTTGCATACAGAAAACAGTGGCATGAAACTCACTAGACTAAAAAAATGTCATTAACTAACCTCTGGCTATGGCCTCAGTTTGCATATTGAATCCAGGTATTTGTCACCTCTCAGCACATGGTCCACAACTGCTGCTTCTTTGACCACTACCTTGAGGTATCATCTATAGGTCTTACTAAAATTAATATATTCAAATGTTTAATTTTTTAAATTCAAATGTTAGATTTCTCCCTATCTCACCTTTTTTCTTAGGTAACTACATAACATTACAGAGAAGCAAAACTTTTTGTAGATTGATTTTACACATAATAATTCATAACTATTCGGTGAGCAGTATATAAGACGTTAGAGCTTAAAATAAGTTTAAACCATTTAAAAACACCAAACCAAATCACATTTATAAGTCACGAGTAGAAAGTAAGGTAACACAGAACTTACTGGGATGAACAGTTCCCAAATTCTCTAGACACTGTGAGCCTCATGAGGTTCAACAAAGCCAAGTGCAAGCTCTTGAACGTCGGTCGGGGAAACCAACAGTATGGGAGATAAGTGGGTTGAGAGCAGCTCTGCAGAGAAGGACTTGGGGCTACTTGTGGATGAAAAGGTGGATGTGAGCCGGCAACAGGTTCTCACAGCCCTGAAAGACAACTGTATCCTAGGCTGCATCAAAAGATGCATGGGCAGTGGGTTGAGGGAAGTAATTCTGCCCCTCTGCTCTGTGCTGGTGAGACCCCACCTCCAGCTCTGGAGTCCTCAGCACAGGAAAGACATGGACCTGATTGGAGCGAGACCAGAGGAGGGCCACAAAAATGATCAGAGCAATGGAACAACTCTTCTGTGAAGACAGATTGAAAAGGTCAGGATTATTCAGCCTGGAGAAGAGAAGGCTCTGGGGAGAACTTATTGTGGCCTTTCAGTACTTAAGGGTGGCTTACAAGAATCACAGAATGGTTTCGGTTAGAAGGGACCTTAAAGATCATCAAGTTCCACCCCCTCTGCCATGGGCAGGGACACCTCTCACTAGAGCAGGTTGCTCAAAGGCCCATCCAG
>JAOXJM010000019.1:32413945-32427090 GCA_026413425.1 Tringa solitaria
GACATGGTTTAGTGATGGTTTTTAATCAGAGTTAGGTTGATGGTTGGACTAGATGATCTTAAGGGTCCTTTCCATCTAGACAATTCTATGATACTGTCTGTCTGTCACTTCAGTCAAATATAGAACTTCACATAACTTTGTAAGCTACTGCAAGAGTATGCATCTACAGTAAACTTTTGCTTAAGTAACTACATTAACAAGAAAAGCCTTCTTGAGAAACATAGTCAAATAACTAAGTCTCTATTAGTGAGGCGGGCAACAGGATTTGGAGTAATCTGAGATGCTGCCAGAAAACAAAACGCAGTCTGCAATTGCAAAACAAAGTCTGCAATTTACAACACGACTATAACCATACTGTCATCTTCAAGGAGTATAAAAAAATTACTGCTATTATTTTTAAAACGTTTTGAATGGCCATTTCTGCAGTAAGTAGTATTGTTTTGTTGTTTCTGTTTACAGACTTGATAATACATGCACCATATACTCCTGTGAAGAAGTGGAAACTACTCATTCAACTATGTAAACTTTGATTACCTACTTATGTTGTCTAGCTGATGATGAACTTGTATAAAAGAAGCACATGAAAAAGTATTCTTGCTAGCAATGTATTAATGCCAGGTGGTTCCAGGTGTCCTATGATTAACATGGAGGCTATTATTATGTAAGATTCATATCTGCATCTACAATAGTTTATGACCTGAGTATTGCTGGCTCTTCTAATTTTATATATCATCTGTGCTTGCCACTGCAACTATATGATTAATATAACACAGTGAATTTAATTAGTTCACACTGCTATATTTAATAATTATGCATGTGTTTCTAGTGCGCACATGTTTTAATTACCACTTTTTGAAATCTTTCCAATGATTGCATAGTAGCAGAGGGAAGAGGAGTGTGCTACTTGTCAGTCTTTCCTGGGAAGCATATATAAAAAATCATGTTATAGGCTTCTCCAAAGAAAAAATAACTATAGATCACCATGAGAATATAAAAATTAAATGAGCAATTAGTACTTAAAATAATACTGTAAAGAATTGATTAGTTTTACTTTGTGATGTGCATCACTGGAATTATGAAGGTTTTCCTCTGTATTTTCATGAATTCTAACACTCTAATGATGAGAATGTTGTTTTCAAACACCATCACAAGATGAGTAGCAAGGACAATTATATCTTGCTCTACAAGAGTTATTCTAACAATGATACATAGTTGAGTTAACACTCCAATTTAATATATTGCAGAAAATTATTCTGTTTCTCCATGAATTTACTCACGGTGTGTATTACAATAACTTCCTTTTTCAATGTAGTTTTGGGAACAAGATTTTTCTGCAGCTACTGAGACATACGGCCCATGTTAATTTTATCTAGAGTTTAAAATGCATTGCAAAATTCCTAAGGGCTGGGGCAGGGGGTGAGGGAGAGGAAGGGAGGGGATGAGGGGGACAGGAAGCCAGCTCGAACTAGCTTGTAAAAAATATGAGACAAAGACCTGACTTCTGATCCCAGGGTGGGAGCGAAAAAAAAATGTATCCTTTCCTTCAGGTTCCTGTCCACTCCCTTCCTTGTGAAATCTTTACTGATGGAACAGACAGACTGATACTTGACAGAAGAAGTATAACGGCGTAGTAGGGCCACACTCTCCTCCAGTGTCTGTCTTTGCTTCCTAAAACTGCTCAATCTGGTCCTCTCTACTATTCCTGATTTCTTATTTACAACTTAAAATACTCAATAGTTCCTCTGCAGGCAAGTAGAGGGATATAAGGATTAAGAGAGATGTTCAGGGAATTATGATCCAATTAACACTTGTTATACTTGTTATATAGTATACATGCTATACTATACTATATTACTATAATATATATACTATACTATATACATACTATACTATAACATACTTGTTATATAGTACACATACTACCAATAGTACTACCATGAATTATTGCTATTTCTCCCTGACAAATTCAAAGGTACTAATTGAAAGTATTGGATAAGGAGAAGATGAAGTTGATGCTGTACTTTACAATAACTTAAAATGTCCATTTAACAATTCAAAATGAATACAGCAGATATGATGAGGCAATATAACCACTAGATGTTCCCATGCATGTACCAACACCCCCTTCTCCACCTCACCTCCCAAAAAAACCTCCAAAAATCCACTGCATTATAACAGAAAACAAGCAGCAGAACTCAAGCTGCAACCAGTAACACAATCCTTGCTGCACAAAGAAACCTTGGTGAAATAACCTCAGATCACTGTTAATGTTGTTTTAGCCATTATCACATAACAACTCTTTGGAAATTACCGTGTGTGCTTACGTGAGAACTGATTTTAACAACTGCATTTTTAGTTAATATGATTTAGCTGCTACAAATAAACAAGAAAGTTACTACCACAGAAAAGTCACCGCAATTGTTCTTCTGCAAGGTAGGTTCCCAATTTTAGTTCTCTCCTGACACTGCTAAAAATACAACTTAATAGCAAAGCAGACAAGAAAGAAGCATTACATTGTTCACTGTCTCCCTATATTTTCTCTTTGAGTACTAAGCAAGAAAAAAAGAAGAATCTACTTCCTCTGAACTTTGGAATGTGGTCTTACTCAATCATAAGACACCACCATAATTGTTAGTCATCCAACTTATTAACCTCCAAGTTCCATCTGGATCACAACTTTTACATGATTCAGACATAAATGAAAACAAATGATACTGTACTACTTTTAGAGACATAGACTGATCTCAAGTTGGCATAATTATTTTTTTTTCCCTCCTCAAGTCAGTAAAAAGTAGACAGCCAATGAAACACCATAAACAGATGTTACGGTTTGCATAAGCTGGGATACCATCCTACAGGGAAGGACTACTGCTTAGGGCCATATATATATATTACTAAAATTAGATTAAATGACATGGACTAAGGTTTTCTTGGATCCTTTTTTTCTGCTCTATTCTTTGTGATTATTAGGGTAACTTTTGAAGATCACTTCATATTCTGTTTATGGGAAGTGTTTCTGGCTCACAAATAAGACCTATTCTCTTGCCTTTCTAAAACCTTGATAGATAGGTTACAGACAGCAACTCCATCTGTAAGAGCAGTCTCTCATGCACGTTATTTCCAATACCCCTTATCAAGCAGAAAACTTAAAATATCTTTTGCAACAGTCATTTAATGAACATAATATTCAAATAACTTCCATAAATGCATATTCATGTATCTCAAACTTTTTGTCCAAAACAAGTAATGTTAAAAATTAAATCCAAATAGAATTATTACAATAAAAATTATCATATCAGTTCTGCTTATACTCCAAAATCAATAGCCCTGACCTCAGAAGAAAATATCACTGCCAATGATCTTTACTGGTTGCATAATGGTCAAGATGTCAATAATATAAAAACAGAAAACACACCTCATCTCAGCATAATTATATTACACAGATCCTTAGGTCCATCTTTCCTTTCCAAAAAACAGAAAAAGATGACCTACCAAAGGAGCAAATAAGAAAAAGGCAGTGTGATATTACACAATTCATCACTTTTGCAGTACCCTTGTGCCTTGTCTCAGAGGCACCAGCATGGTATCAGAGCAGGAAAGCACACAAGTGGGTTTTGTGGACTGTATATAGTTAGTAGCATAAGCTTTTGGATTCCATCAATCGTTTGTATCATCTATGAAAAGCAGAAAAAATTAAACAAAAGACACAAAAAACAACAGATAAGCTTGTTTCAGAATATGAAGACAAGGACAACGTCACTTCCACGAAACACAGATGCATACATGCATGATAGAATTTCTAGGATATCTCCAAAATATAATTAATCTAATTATGCTGATAGTTAAACACAAGTGTTGATTAAGGGAGCTCTCTCTGTTAGCTTCAGATATAATTAGCACAACGTGAAAAAATACTTGCCTTTGGGAAAGGCAAGGAGGAAAGGCAAAGGTCTAGATATAACACTGGAATAAAGCCATGCACAATTCATAATCCAAAACACAGATAAATGTGCAATTGTGTATGTTCTTCTGAAATACCTGTATGGGACTGGCAGATACAGTACAAGATAACAGTAGCCTGGGGCTGCGCAGACACCTCAGGGCATCTAAAAAGCCATGAGCCACCTATGGTTAGACAATTAAATCTCATCCCCCGTGATTAAAGAAAGTGTCATCTGACTTGACACTGCACCAGAGACCTGAATAATGGGACTCCCTTCATTGCTGTGGGTTTCTTCCATTCCTATTACTTACCCATTTTCTAAGCTCACTTTCTTTTCCTTTCCTTTCTCCTCATTTCCTTTTTAGAAATATACAATGGAACACACATCACTTAAATAAGGTTTTGTTAAAGAAAAATGCAATCAAGAAATATTGTAGTAAGTGTCACAATCCATGCCTTCTTTAATTTGCTCAGCACTGGTGATTAATAAAATTACCAGAACACTGAACAGATAAGAATATTCATGGACTTCCTTCTCTCTCCCCATCAAGTTCTCAAGTCAACCAACATGTGTCAGAGGAGGGGTGCAGGGAGAAAAAGACGCAATCTGTATAACTGCACTTGAGTATTGCCCAAAGATATCAATACACCTAACTTACCCCAACATTCATTAGTGTCTACTTTATTAAGTCCATGACTCCAGCAGAACACTGTAAGTTATTTCTTCATCTTTCACCCTGCATTAGGAAATAGCTGATATTTACATCAGCTGGAGTGCTCTCTTTCTTATTTTTATGAGTTCTAGGAAAAATAAAAGAAGGAAGTTAAGGACATCATTCTACTTAGAAGTGAGTTCTTACCCCAGAAGAAAGGGTCACTACCTTCAGGATCAGTGAGAAGGAACAGAAATCTGAGTTTATGAGCTAATTGGAAAATAAACAGACATTTTAACCATGTTCCAGCATTCTGCAGAGGAAGGGTATGAAAAAGGAGAAGATAGGGAAGGGTGGGAAAGGGTGGCCTCCATGATGATAAAAAAAAGAAAAAGATCATCCTGATCCAAAATACACTTGGATACCTTATAATCTATGATCCTATCTAGAATATGATAATGGGAACATCCAGGGACTTTATTTCCACACCTATAGAAACCTCTGAATACCTACAGCTGATGAGGAAAAACAGGTGCTCCAACACAACCTATTACTACTGTGACAAATACAAAAATCTTTTTTCCCAATTAATCTTAGAACAGAAAATAAAGAACTTATGGAGGCTTCTCAAAGGAAGGAGATTTTAAAATAGGGGGAATCAAGTATTCTGAATAGGTTGGCAGAGCACTACAACCTATATGAAAGCTGCTCAGGAACTTATTCAATTCTAGAATACTTTTTATTACACCTTGCACAAAAAAAAAAAAACACCACTTATTGACCATGTTTTTGCACCCAATACCCTCCTGTAGCTAATGACTTCCGCACTACTTTGTGTCTTTTCTCATACTTTCATTAGAATTGAAAATCAAAAACAGATAATGACACAAAAAGCCCATTGCACTTTGTTCTAAAAATGTGGAAGAAAATAATTTGACCCCACTTTCTAGTTAATTCTCAGTTCTTCCAAATAACACCTGTTGTATGTTGCTGACCCAATTTTCAATAAATTAATTTTACAGAAGATATCATAGATATAGGGACCATGATTAGCAGCATCAGGTTACCCAGGTTTGGTGACCTACATACCTTTTGGCTGCTCTTGAAGCTTCACACTCCATTGTACACTTCCTAGCTGAGGCATTTGACAAAAGAATCTCCAACCTCACTAACTGATCTTAGCTTAACAGAATTGTCAGAGGACATTGGGTTCACAGAGGGGAGGAAGATTAGGACGTAAATTGTATGAAAAAGCCATTAGTATGGACACCTTAACAGAATAATTGTGCTTAGAACTGAAGAAGTGGCTAAATTATCCAAAGAAGAACACAGGTTATCACTATATTAATGCATCAGTTCTTTTTTTAATTTTTTTTTTAAGTGCTACAGTTAGTATGTTAATAATGCCAGCCCAAATCTACTAATGTCAAATTGGAAATTAATGTCATGCTTTGCTGGGCAGACTTCCGTTTGTGAAAGAATACCAATGGTTAATACAACTTTTCATTAGAAATATTTCTATGAACAGTAGGCACACAAATCATATTACAGGTTATGTGCAATACATTATTTGCAATTAATTTTTATTTTTATCCTGAAGTATAAAAAAAGTTAACTATATTTCCTCTTAAAGAGAAATGTTTGTATACTCCTCAAATAATTCTAGCAGCATATGTAGGATATATCAGTAATAATGACTTAATGTTGATCAACCCTCTCCTAGAGCATTCTTCCCACTACACGAATTCTACAGGTCTCAAATCAGGTTTCAAGTCTGACTTCTTAGGGTATGAATTCTAATATCCTATCCATACTGACAGTTAAGGAGTTGGTTCATACTACTAATGCATGAGCACGATAACATTTTTCTGTTATGATCAAAACCCACAATGATTAACAGCCAAAGAAACACAGACTTCCTTACGGAAAACCTAGATGAAGAAAAGTATCAACTGTAATTTCATGTTACTATTATGACTTCTGATGAAGACAGCACTCCTTATGGTTTTCCGGCTCTCTGAAGAAGTCTGAGGATGCCATCTGGCAATGTCATGGTTGCAGTAAGAAAAGGAAAGCAACTCATGCAGACGTGGATGGCTCATATGGATTCTCCTCTTTGAACCCTTTCCATTGAGAACTGATGCTGCCATTAAACTTTGCCTAACACTACATTAAAGCACATGCCTGTCAAATACAATTTTTCAACACTGAGTCATTGCACTATCCTGTAGGATTTCTTCTGTCATTTTTAAATTGATGTGATAGATATCCTTATGTCCTTCTACCCAAATGGACAGCAATTCAGACATCATTTTGGTCTATCTTTTGTTATTGCCAGGAATTCTGTAACCACCCAAGTAAGAGTTACATCATTGCTCTACCTTATACTTATGTGCAGGTATTGGAATTACGCTGTACTTCATCAGAAGTTGAACAGACTTTCAGACTAAACTTAAATTTTCTTAAGCTTTCAGACTTAACCCAGAATTTAAGGTTGAAATTAAGTCTTTCAGTTCGGTTTAAAAATTGTACTGTGAATGTTCTTATTTAACTCCTGTTTGCGAAAAAACATATAAATAAAAGTCTTTAGACTTTAAATAACTATGATATGTTAGATGTAGTTACAGTGTGGAGGATTACTTTTTTGCTAAAGACAGAAGAAAGCCATTTTTTGGCTAAAATAGTGAGGAGACTGAGGAGATGAATATGAACTGCTTTTAGATATTGTCCTGTGTAGAATAGGGCCTGCTGATACTGTATGTCCTGCACCACAAGGAAGGAAACATTTTAATAGCGTAGGGGAGAGTGAGAATGCATCTAAGCTAGAGCGAAGTTACTTTGCCTGACATACTCCCACACTGACTGTTAAACTGCTGCATGAAAGTCTAAAAATTTACTTTACTTCCTGACAAGAGTAGATGATACAATTGTTCTTATGCAGTTACTTCTGCTGCAGTAACCTTAGGAATTACAGCTCCCAAAAGACTGGCTGGTGTACACTTCCAGCCTGCTGCCACCAGAGGACCTTTATTCAGGTTGCTCACCTGAAATCAATCATAATAAAGCAATTGCTCCGTCACCTGTGAGAAGCTTACCGGCTGGCAGGTTTCTTGAGCACTCTGGAAATATGAGTTTACCTTACCCCCATAGTTTCAGTAATAACTAGAACAGTTAAATAGTCCCACATCCCATTCAACCATAAGCCCTCATGTTTACAGACTTTGCAATCACCCTTCCTGAAACATTTTCCTCTCCAGCCCATCTTTCCACTGTGAACAGAAAGCATCAGCATTTAACATTTCACTGCTGGACAGGGTTACACATACTTTGCAAATGAGCTAGCTAATGTAAAATTTAAAAAAGAGCAGCAGCTTGGAGAAAGACTAATTTCTTGAAGGCTATTGTGTACAGAGCAGAATACACCATATGCACCAAAATGTCCACCTTACCTTTTTAAAAGGCATCCTGAAATGTACTGAGCAATTCAGCTTAAACACTCTTCCAGCTTTTCACACCACAATGAGACTTAAGCATTGGACTGACTGCCATAGAGAATGCTTTTTCCGACCCAGTGTTTAGAGAAAGCAGAGTACTGGGCCTAAAATACATATCTTTTTTTAACCGGTAAGTACATGAGCTCAGGCTGCTTACGGCTGGAACAAATTCCAAACAGCATTCTAGGTAAAATCATCAGACTATTCAGAACCTTCTTCATATTGCAAACATACACATCAAGAAATCTCCTTCTCCAAATGCATCTCTAAACCCTTAATTTTACATTTCAGTACAATGTAAGTGCATAATCCGGAAAGGTAAAAGTATTTCAGCCAGCTTTAAAGGCATTTAAAAGCAAGCCTGTATTCAGCACAAATTTAAAACATACTAATATTTTGATAAATTTTACAGTATTGCTGAGAGAAGTTACTTAAAATTGATTTTATAAACCAGATTCCATACTCTTCATTGTGCAACTACTTTTTAGAAGTACTTACAAAGTTGACAGTAGAGAAATACAGAATGTAAAAAATGAGATTACTTGCACAATCAGTTTGAGTTAATAAAGCATATTAATAGAACAGAAATACAAGAGAAATAGGACTGTTTCTGCAACTATTGACAACAAATGAAAATAGATGCGCAATTCAATCCTTGTATTGTCCATAAAAGTAGCAATTTCTCTGCAATTTTCTGTTTATTGCTAGCTTTTCTGTTATAGTTTCATACTGAATCTTATTAAAGAAGCCACTAGAATAGATAAATTGAAAATCAGACAGCATCTAATAGCATTAAGAATGCTAAAAAGCCCTCCCATGATACATTCTTTTTGCCTAATCTTGTGTACACATTTCCTTCTCTTAGTCTTTATTGTTAAGTACATTTAATTCTTGTTTGAGAAGTAATTCATCCATGCCTACTGCTTATATCCTATTGGAATTGTAAAACCATGTTTGCTACTAAACATTTTTGATCATAATCAAATATGTCCAAAAAATTATAAACCAAATGCCCTCCTTCTCAATACTGCATGATCCTATTGTCATCATTCTGTTATAACCGTGACATAAAACCCCCGTTAACTTTATCAGAGTTTCTCTTAGGATTGTAAATGCAAAACTGCAAGGTGCAAAGTCTAGAAGAAGGGATAACATAAAATATCTTTAAGAAACTTCTGGTACTAATGACCTTATAATATACGTGTGACAAAAAGATCCAAAACCACATAAACAGGCATTCTACAGCCCAAATACTTTTGAATCAGAGATATTCCTATCAACTTTTTATTTTTTAAAGAATGCCCTGAGTATTTTCTTCCCCCTGGTTGGCTTCCCTAGAATCCTTGCAGCTACTAACAAAGGAAAAAACCTACTTTCCTTAAGTACAGATAGCAAAAAATCACACCCTAAATTACAAGTCATCTGAATAAATGCCGCTGTTAAATATATATTTGCTGCCAAGAACATTTGCTGCTTACAATGTCTTAGAAGTGATACTAGATCAATTAAGGTCATTCTAAATACATGGGACTCAGGTACCAATCTGTTTTCGCACTTAACAAGCTTTGGATTGATGAAAAGTATCAGTAACCTTTCCCAAAATGCTCAATTGCCCCGTTTCCCAATTTAGCCAACGATATATTAGTTTCTCCAACTTGTTATTGTACTTGGAACCTGTAGAATTAGTCTCCATACACATAGAAGTTATTAATGCTGTATAAGTTGTTAAAATCAGACACACAAACCAAGCTGAGTACTATATGATATTTATCTTTTTTTTTTACCATTTCAAAATAGTTTGTGCTGTCAAGCATCATGTTTGTTTGTGTACTGTCAGTTTATTCAATAAAGCCACATATAAAAAAGAATGAACAATCTGTCAAAATTTTCCCATCACAATTTATGACCACAAAGTTTGATAGTACATTGGTACACTAAGTGTATAATATTAATATTAACAATGCTATTTGACTTGATCTACTGCAAACTAATGCAGGTATGTACGATTTTATTAGTAAGAATTCCTACAGTAAGGACACGTTAGAGGAATTAATAATTTATTCCCTGCAGACTGCTTATATATTTCATCAGACTGTTACCTGATCCGAGTAACAAGAACAATTGCATAATAAAACACATTACTGCTGACACATGCAACTTTATTCTATCAACTTTATATCTTTACAGTAAGAGGTCAACTTCTCTGTTGTTTCTTCTGAATTAGATTGACCTGATTCGAGATTTTCCTATATCAACAATTACAATCAAGATTATACATACATGTATGATCAAATATAATATGTATCAAACTTAATTGCCAGGATCTGACTCCAGTCATTTCCCGCAGTAGCAAACAGTAATTACAGCAAAAGTAGAGTATGTGTCAAGTCATTTTTCAAACAGACACTGAAGTATTGCCAGGAGATACGCTAGATTTAAAGAAAATCCAAAAGACAAATAATGAACAGTGTGCACCAAGCTACTAAATTGTTAAGTGTTCTGTGACTGAATCTAAACTAAAAAATGTAGTTCCAATCTGATTAGTCAAGTATATTTTAATCTTTTTTCTTTTATTGTAAAAATAAATACTTTGTTAGGCATTCAACACTGCATGCTGCACTTTTGGGACCACCTAGCAGAACAGAAAGCTTAACCTAATAAACTTCTCTGTGTGCAGTCTCAAAACAGTTCATGCAAATTATCTAGATATATTATTTTAATGCTCTGCCTGGAGGGACTACAAGACAGCAATGAGCCATGTCAAATGTTACCTATCAAGAAAAAAAAAAGAAAAAAAAAGAAAAAAAAAAAGAAAAAAAAGATTTGCTTTTAACCGAAAGATAAATTCATAGTACTAAAACAGTAACAGTAGGGTTCTTTACCAAGCCAGAGATGTGTCATCCTTTTATTTCAAGTCCACAAGTTCATCGGGTATTTCGTCTGTCATAAATGTTATGGTCAAGTACCCAAAGAGTACTGTGATGCAATATGAAAGTCACCCTGATTCACTGCCTCAGAACCTGTAGCCTACGCTTTGTAATTTTTCCCATCTTTAAGAGTATGAACACCTGAAGCAACTCTGAATGTTATCCTTCTGCAGATTTAGCCTTTCCTGCTTGTTTCACATTAATTTCCTAAATAAATTTCGTCTAATTACCTTTATTCTTGTGACATAAACTAATTTCTTTATGTCACAAAGAAAAACATTTAATTTGACCCTAATAAACTTTCACTCCTGGCAACATTGATTAGTTCTGATTGACTTTGAATTACAACTGAAAATGAACATTAATTTCACATTGAGGTGCTTAATAAACCGCACTTGTAAATGTATGTTTAACGGCTTCTAATGACACAAGTTCATTCGGATAAGGTGAACAGTAAAAACATAATACATAAGAGATCTGAGTTGTATAGTTTATTTACAGTACCCATTATTATTCTCAATTTGTACTGCAAAATTACTCAAGTTTATCAAGAACTTGTAAAAAAGTAAGTTTATTTTATTCAAATCCATATTGCCCATACAATAGATACCATAACACATGAGGAATTTAAATCCAAGTCCATTTGGCAGGAATAGAGAAAAAATGCTGAAATGCTATTGATTCCTTCCAGTACATTCAAAATATCTGACTCAACTATATTTCTACTGACATAACACAAAGGTTTTATTTAGATATTAGCAAACATGAGCAAATATTTCCATTGACATATTTTTCATCCATATTTCTCCCCTCTACCTAAGAAACAGTTAACCCTCAACTACTAGTACTAGCTGTTTCCTCTATCAGAGATGCTGCAAATGTCGACAATGGGTCCACTGTCCCAAGAGAAATAATGCCTGCAAAAGTTCTCCTCCAGAGATGCAGATACATTTAGCGCTAAACAGCAGACTCTTCATGACATACCTTTATTTGATCTTTGTACCTTTTGTCAACTCAACAGCTGTGCCAGCAAACCTCAATTCTACTGTTCCTGAAGCCCTCTTAAACAAGTTTATTTTTTTGTTTCCCCTACATCTTTTGTACCTACATAAAAAAGTGCCATAAGCACTTTTGAATATGTCCCATAGAGCACATAGAAAGCATAGCTGTTGTCTGGAACTGTCATCCCCATTAGAAGAAAAAATACACAAACACTTTGTACATATAAAACTTCATGAAAAATCTAACAACTTCAAAGATGTGGGCAAAAAATGCTTACAACTGAATGCAGAAAAAACACTCTTAGTATCTTTAATCCATGCACATTTTACATTAAACTGAATGCCCTGTTACCTGGCATTACTTAGCAGGTCACACCGTGCTGCAGATCCCTCCTGAGGGAATATCTCTTTGTTTGGATTTTGCCTGTAATCTACCACATACCTATACTCGGATTAAGGTAGACATTACACAATACTTAACACACTCAGTTTCTTTACGCAAGTATTCACCTGCGATTTTCTTTTCTCATAAGAAAAGGGCAAGCCATTTTATGCACTTTTCCCACTGAAAACAGTTCAAGTTACTACAGCCAACTTCCACTCTGACCAGAAAAGTGTAACTTAAAAGCAGAAATATAAACACACCCACATAGATGTAAACATATATATATATATAAAAATATGTGTGTGTGCATATGTGTGCATGTGTGAACATGCTAATAAAAGGTTTGGAGGAGCAGGAGAACACAGGAACAGAAACCAGGCACAGAGTATTTACTTACTAATGCAGTCCGCCTGGACCTCTTTGGAAACCTGAAGGAGTCTCCGCTTTCCCCTCCTGCCGGTCAGGCGCCGCGATGTGATCCTAGTCCACACAGACCCAGAAGGAACTGCAAAGAGAGAGAACCACATGCCACATCAGGCAGTTCTGTTTTGGTGGGATCCAGCGCCGCCGTCGCTAGCTCCTTAGGGGTATTTCTGCTTTCAGGGCAGACTCCTGTAAAAGAGTCATCCTTCCAAAGATTTTTTTTTTTAATTTTATTTTTTTTTAAAGCCAGTGATTAACAACAACAAAACCCTCCCGAGGCTCCTGCACCTTAAAATTTGCTGGGGGATGGGGGAGGGGG
>JAOXJM010000019.1:32428852-32448484 GCA_026413425.1 Tringa solitaria
GGGGGGGGGTGGTTTGGGGGGGGGATTTTCCTTTTGTTTAGAATACAGTTTTGTGTGTGCTATTTTTAATTAAGATTTTTTTTCCAGAAACAGATCCCATCGAGATTTAATTTACGAAGATATTTCTAACGCTGGTCAATACTGTCTTAGAAGAGGAACATTTGCAATCATGTGCCTCCCCACAACGGTGCGCAAACGCTCTTCACAGACCTTAAACCGTTTATGAAAGACTAAAAAGGGGATTTAGTTGTTCTTTTTTGGGGGGTGCGTTGTGGGGTTTGTTTGTTGGTTTGTGGGGTTTTTTTCTTTGTTTGTATTTTTAATTTACGCTTCATCTGCATTAAAATAAAACTTTGTTCGGCATGCCGGCTACCTCCTACTGATTTCTGGCTTTTAAGAGGTGCTATTCCCACCCCCACCCCACCCCCCGCAGTGGGGAGATGTTTTGAATCAAGGTGATTTCTTTCCATGATACGCGTTTCCCAACCCCAAGCTGTGCGGTTCTGGCTTACCGGTCCCCTGCTACTCCGCGCCTGCTGAGCCGTAACCACCTCCTCATGCTAAGGCTCAAGCACCAGGTGAAACCAAAGGGGAGACACCGCGCAGGCCTAAGGCTCTCCAAAAAGTCAACGCAGCCAGAGGCGCCTCCAGACACGTCGTTGGCTGCTGCGGAGGGAGCGCGGCCGGGGCTCGGCGGAGCGGGGTGCCCGTCCGTCCGTCCGTCCGTCCGTCCGTCCCAGGGCCGCCCCAGCCCCGCTGCCGGGCGCGGCAGCACCGCGGAGCGCCGCGGTGGAGCCGGGGCGAGCGGGTGCGGGGGCTCCGCGGCCGCGGCGGCCTGTTCTCGCCCCCTGGTCAGTGCACGGCAGGAGGTCAGAGGAGACCCGAAAAAGGGCTATGTAGGAGCTTCCCACCCTAAAAGTGACAGCGGGTGCATCGTCCGCTTGCAGGTATTATTTCAGCTCCACGCTTTACCTACCCCTACATAAAGCAATGCACTGCCCTTAAGAGAGTACCAGGCGATGGAGACCTTCTGATACACCTGGTCCTGAACGTTGCCGATTTTTCTTTAAGGTGCACTACAACTCAATTTGACCTAGTTTGAAGCATGAAGATTCAGAGTTTAGGGAAAAAAAAAAAAAAAGGAAAGAAAAAAAACAAACACCCAGAATGCAAAAACGTTTCCTCCCCCTTGATTTAAACAAAAAAGAGGAGGCTGCAAATTGTGCTATTGTAGAGTGCACCGTTATTGAGACAGGGCAACAGAGCAATTTAAACGTTTCCTCCCAGTTGTGGTTTCCCCTTTAGTAGGTCACTTGTGAATATTTCTTTAATTTACAACTAAATATGGCACCCCTAATGTTTGCAAAACTGATTTTGTCTATACAGTAAAATACTGATAAATGTAGTAGTAAAATACTGATAAATGTAGTGGAAAATTAAGTATTCTAACATAACACTCCTTGTCAAATTAGAATGAAATATCTTTTATTCTTATGTTACCTTTTCATCTTCAGTCTTTCCCTTTATTTTTTCTTTTGACTTAGATTCTTCCAGCTTACTATGTCTTATGCCTACATTTCACTGCAAATTTATTCACAGGAGTAAATTCCATAATTTGTAACATATACATACGATTATATATATTACCTTTCATGAGTACCAAAGTTTTGTGCAGTATAGTATGTTAAGAGCTCATCTCACCATAATTTATGTAAAGCCCTAATGAAGGACCCACTCTGCATCCTGAGCATTACACTATGCTTTTTAAGGTTTATCAAGGCTGGGGTGAATGCCACATTAGAAAGTGTTGCAAAGCTGGTCGCATGAGAGCAACTGGGAGAAAATCCACGGGAATGCAAAATTACACATAAGTAAACAAGAAATAAAAATAAAATGTTCCAAACATTACTTTAGAAATAGAAATATATCAGAATTAAGAAAATCTCCAAGCTGCAGTGTCTGCCAGATCTTATGACACCTATTGTTTAACATAGCGCCAGTACTGTATCTATAGCCACCTGAGGTACAGTAGGAAAGATGATTTGCACATCAGCTTTTTTAGAAATTAATAGTAAATACACTGTTTTATACAACACCAGCAGTTCTTTTTGGGTATAATCTTTCTTTTTTGCAAGCCATCTGTGAAAAGTATGGCCAAAGTTGGGCATTTTAAAAATAATAAAAATGAAGTTTGTGCAAAGGAAAAGGAAAACCTAGGAAAACTGCAAAACTGACAGTTTTAAGATGCAAAATACCATCTTATTTTACTTTCACCTTTAGGTCTCTGTGGGCACACATGCTTCTTTCTTTCAAACAACTTCAATCCGCTTTTTGTGGACTAACATCTCCAAAGAAAAGCAGTAGACATTTTGGTATGTAGTGTATTTATTATCACAATGAGCAGAAACAGGTTGAAAATAAAAGTTACCAGAGAAAAAGGAATAGAAAATGCATGAGAAAGAACACAGCAAGAAACGCCTTGAAACTCCTTCTTTTTTCCTAGGACAGAGTCTAACATCTCCTGCAACAAACTGAGAAGATGACTTAGCAATTTGTAAGCACCTGAAAGGCAAAAGGCACCATTCCTGCAAAGACCATGTGCCTATAAGCAGCTCTGAAGTCCTCATATCATCACCCCATTAATTTGTGTGACGCAGCATCATCAGCACAGGCTCCCCATAGCTGTACCTTCCTTATTCACACTGGTCAGACACAACACTTTATTCTAAGGAAGAAGAAAAGCAGTCAAATAAAAAAATACACAGTACCAATATGAATACACTTTCCCAGTAAACATATCTTTAAGCAGACAGGTGAAAATCTGGCAGGGAAAAGATGCTACATATTTTTCTTCTCACTGTGTGTAAAACATAATTGCCCATTGTTCAAAATCTGTGTCTGTACTCTACAAGTACTCAAAATCTTCATATGATGAGAGAAACTGAGAAAGAATTGCATGCATATACACAAATTAGCTTCCTTACAAAATGAGAGAAACTGATCTTTGAGAAGGTGTTTCCTACCTTTGGATCATAAGGTGCCTAGAAACGTACTTGCTGAAATAATCTTTCCTTTTCAGGTTGCTGAAATGGAGTTCCTTTGCATATAAAGGATGAGGTACACACCCAAGAGCCTAATGTCTT
This sequence comes from Tringa solitaria, assembly GCA_026413425.1. Classification (NCBI taxonomy): domain Eukaryota; kingdom Metazoa; phylum Chordata; class Aves; order Charadriiformes; family Scolopacidae; genus Tringa; species Tringa solitaria. The sequence goes on from JAOXJM010000019.1 coordinate 32,431,996, forward strand.
ATGGGTCATTATGGGAATTTTTGCTGGGGAAGGACTGTAGCTCAGGGAGCATAACAGAATGTACTTATGAGAAAAAATATCATTTTATTTTAGGACAGTCATATTTACATATTAACTATGTTCATTTATAGAACAACAACAACCATATCTGCAAGTGTATGTACTTCAAAATATGTTGGTAATATTACTTGTATCTGGTAGTATTTTTGTTAAAATGAGTTTAAAAATTAAAATATAGTTCAAAATAAGATGTTATACAGGATGTTCTTAATTGTCTTTTTTTCTTTTGATAGAGGAACTAAATGGGTCTTTGGATCCCCATCATTGAAAGTATTTTTTCCTGTTTGACTGAATGCCATAATTTTTCGTCATCATTTGTGACCTTTTCCATTTTAACAGTCTCACACTGCACAAAAGAATTACATCTATTTTTAATAACATCAGGTGGAAATCTTGAACATTTCAACTATAGAGCCTGGCTCAGTGTTTGTATCTGACAGTCTATGTGTCCCTCTCCCTAAAACTCTACCTAGCCATCTTTGCTTGAATTCACAGAACTGCGGCTTCTTGTTATTTCAGAGCAACAAGCATTAGCTAAGGAACAAAAGTCTTCAGTGTGATTCTACTGAGCATGCTTATCTCTGGCTGGGTATCTGCTCACTTTTGGACAAAAAAAAGGGAAAACTGGTTTCATGTCTTTGGGTCAAAGCAGATTTCTAACTGTTAAAGATCAAGATGAGAATAAATATGAGGACTGTGTATCCAGCATCGATATATGTTTGCATTATTTTTATTCCTTTCACTGAGACAACTGGTGTTAGACTTGAAAGCCTGTTGGACTGGACCACATGTCTGACCAGTATATCGATACTGACATTCTTGTAGGCCTTGAAAAATTCCAGGGATTTCAGTGTGTATTAAAACATGCACTGAAGTTTTATCAGATTGTAGTCCATTATTGATTTGGATTCTGGTCTACAGTACTGAAGATAAAGCAAAATTCTACCATTTAATTTAAACAGGATAGGTCTCCAAATCAGTAACCTCATCTCTGTTCTTAAGCAGAGGACCTGGTAAAAGCTTGACCAAGTGCTTCATTAATCCACCCACTGATATTTTGGTTGAATTTCTTACACACTTGGAGTACAGACTGAAGATAACTTAAGATTTCTGAAATGAAAGGAAACAACAGTGTTGCTCTCACCTTAAAGCTTCTTTTTTCACTAATTCCTACAAGATGTCTTGAGCCTATGTTTTATATTCTTGACTAAAAGAAGTGAACTGTTAAAAATAAAGTAAAACTATGAAGGTAAGAGAATAAGGTGATATGTTTGGGAAAAAAGATGACTGATGGTAGAACTCCTTAAGGTAGATAATGATGTACCTTGTGATAAAAAACATCATAATTCTCTTTGTGGTCTTTTAATAATGACCTTCATCTCTATTATACTTATAGTTTAAAGACAGAAAAGTCTTCAGTTATATCCTTGGTGAAGTGAGTGTCAGATAAGCATGTTATTTTTAATTCGTGGACTAGTGTAATACATGCTGAATTTTTTATACAGCAAATCATGTCTTCATGAACCATAAAATCTCTTCCTTCTTCGCTTACACATCTGATTACTTTTACCTTTTCCTTTTAGGGTTTAATGGATATCTCTCTAATTCCTCCACAAATTAAACCCAAAAGCTTTATACCATTGGAATCAATAGACCAAGCCTATGCAGCTTAAAATGTTCTGTATATGGCTTTTAAAAATACTTTAAAAAGACAAGTTAAGTGAAGAATAAAATCTTCAGAGAAAATAATTATTTTTGAGAATCATATGCATGTTTGTCAGGAGGGTTTCACACTGTCTGGAAAATAAGAGTGCTTATTCTGCATAATTCAATTTTTGGTGAAAAGCTAATTTATTATCAGTTTTTCTCCTAAAGTCCAATTAGGTTACGATAGCCCATTTAAATTAAGATTTATCCTCACTTTGCTGTTTCCTATTAGCTCTTGCAATTGTAATTGGAGTACGGACTGTTTATCATGGTCTAGCCTCTGTTATACCTTTCATTGCAGAAATCCATGGATATCTGCAGATAGGACATTATTCTTAAATTGTAACATACGTCAGATACAAGCTGTACATAGTACTTAAACTTGGAGTTCTCAGTTTCCACTAAAACTTCAGACTCATAATTCGGAATAGTCTTGGCAACTTTTCCATTTAATTCGATAGAATATTAGTGGAACTATTCATAGAAAAGAGTATGTAACATGAAAAGGAATGCAAAAGTTAAAATGTTCTTAGAGTCATCCCTTCAGAAGGGAAAAAGTAAATGTGCTGAGATACTTACTGAGCAGGAGTCGGTCAGCTACAATGCCTATACTTCCCTAACATAACATAAAGACCAAAAGAAACTTATGGCATTTCCATAAACTTATGCATAGGAACTGTACAAAATCCTCTAAGAATCATTGCATGTAGATGCATATCTACATTATTGCATCTGTAGAAAACTTACTATGAATAGGAATTATCTCACATTTCTTCTAAATCTAGGTCATCAATAAAATTACTAGCAATAATTTGACATGTATAATGCATATTTTTGAATACAACCAAGAGGTGTGAGATGCAAAAGAGAAAAAAAGATGAGAGGAAGAAAGGAAAAAAAAAATAAAACGAAAAGGCAAGATGAAGAAAGAAAAGGAGGGGGGGAAATAGTGGAAGTACCTACAAATTAATGTAACAGCCATTTCTTGTTTATGGAAATAACCTTCCTACAAATCTGTTTTCATGATTCAGCAGTCTGGAAGTCTATGATTTGCAATACTAGATCTATCAGGGAGGGAAGGGGAATTTGGGTCAAAGTGAAACTTTATTGTAGAGAGGATGGATGAGAGGAATTGCACAGCCTGGGTCTGAATGATCAGTATTTTCAGCAATTTGCTATGACATTAGGTAAGTGATACAGTTTCGCACAGCTATATAGTGCCAGTACTGGTGTTGGCAAGCATAATGATGGTGAAGCAACATTAAAGCCTATGGATGAGCAAAATTAAATCTAAAGTGACACTGCTGTTGGGAAAATATTGCCTGAGAAAGCAATATTTTAAGATGTGATGCAGACTTTGCATACTCAATAGAGCAGCTTCGAAGTTTTATAGGAAAAATACTGTAATGATGTGCTAAGGAAAAAAAATATTTTAAAGACATTTTAAAGTTAAAATTCATTAAGCATTTCAGAAGATGAAAATACCTACTTTTCTGAACAAAGTTCTGTACTAAAATTTTTTATCAACAATTCTGTCTGTGACTATAATCTCAAAAAACCCCATTGATACTCTACCAAAAGGTAAAACTCACAATCAGGAAATAACTCACCTACCCATTGCAATATTTTTCTTGATTACTTAGAGTGAGATATTTCTAAAACTATAGATTCATAAATGCTAACTAAGAAAATAGAAGAAGTTGGAACTTGAACTACTGTATACAGAGAACTCTTCCCACTTTCAGTGCGCAGCACTGGATACACCACGGAAAAGCTGGTGCATAGGCCATGTCAGCATCTCACAGATTTTATTGCTCTTACATGTTATTGACAGGGCACATTAATTATTGTCCATATCATCCAAAACCACCCACAGAAAATCTGAAAAGGTCTATTCTCTGTCTGATATGTCATAACATAATAAATAAAGCTATTGTTATTGTTATAAGATTTCTTACACATTTCAAGTAACTTTGATACGCCCACATGTAGTATTTTGGTTTTGTTTTCCACTGTTGGATTTAGAATAGCATACTGTCCAGAAATTCCAATATACTTTGTCAGATTGGAAACAAGTCACAGATAAATTTGATTCCTCTGTGACAAAAATTCTGAGTATAAAAAGAAAGCTGAAACAGAAAGGAGAAGTAGGGGTTTAGCAGGAAAATTAAGCATTTCTGCTCTCATTTTCACTAAAGTTCTACTTGTATTTGACACTAGAACAATGTTCCCTGTACATACTCTTTTGGACTGTCTTACCCTATTTAGAATGTATCCTACAAATGTTTGTACAATGCCCAATACAATGACTGTAAGAGGAAATTGCAAGTGTACAGAGGACTCTTAACATAGCAAATGTGATTAGAACTATAAATTACAGACATATAAAATGCTTTCCATATTTTTCCAGACTGCAACATTTAAGCATATCTTAATAAATTCTTTGAGAAATAACCTAGTAAATTTATGTTCTAATACTGTTGTCAGATATGATAGAGGGTGATTTGGTCCATGGTGTTATACAGCAAAATTCACACATGCAGTGAGACCACCAGACTGCAACTAAACCACCAGATTCTAAGTCATTCATTTTAAGTCTTAAACTTTAAGGTATAATAAAGACAAAGGTTGGTACTGTCTTTGAAGTCCCTAATTATGGGCTCCTCTATACTAGCTTCATTAGTGCTAGACCAGATGTACAACAGTTTTATGAGCTCAGAATCAGGCCCATGAGTATTTCCAGGCAAGCTCCCCCAATATCGTAGTCTGACCTTCAGCATTCCAAGTACTAAAAGAAGAAACTTTTTCTTTAACTGTATCATGAGAGTGAAGTAGAATAAAATGACTGCTTAAATGAAACCAGAATCTTTAGACCACTTAATGACCAGCTTGTTCAATTACAAAGAATCAAGAGCAAATAAAACCTTTCCAATTCCAGTTAACTAACATTATTAAAATAAATTAAGTTTTGAAAAGTTTACAGTGTGAAAGAAGTTTAATCTAGCATTGCGGAGTCCTGGGACCCGAGTATTAAATACTCCTAATATAGTGCTAAAGATGTGGTAATCAAGAAGCCGTTTCTTTTGGTAGCTAATGTAATAATGAATACCTTTGTCCATTGTGATCCATTATTTAGGTCACCATTACAAACTTCAGTTCAGGCTCTTCCTGTTGCCTCAGGTAAGTAACAGAACACTTGGCACAGCCCCAAAGAAGTTATCCCCATCCGGTGTGGCCAGGACAAGACTCTTTGCCCTCCTCAGGCTGGGATGGGGACTGCTAGGCCCATAGCATCTGTGCATTCCAGCTCAACTAAAGTGAAAAGGAAAATATAATCTCTGATGTTGCCCACATGCAGCTGCAGAATACATAGACATAATAATTTATTACAGCAACTAAAAGCAAAGGAATTATGATCATTATAAACCAGAAGTACTTTGCAACATTATATAGAAAATCAGTAGATTTACATTTCAGAGAAGGTGAATTTTCAGCTGCAGCTCACAGAGAAGCTGTTAGTCCCCCAGAATAATGGTGAAGGGAAGCAAAATAATTACCATGTCTAGGTCTTGCAGGTAGTTGTTTTGTAGATACTACAAATCTGGGCACTTCTTGCATTTTTACAGAACTATGTCAGCCTAATTCAGGAATCAAGTTCATATATTTGGGATTCATGCGTTCTATTTTTTCAGGATGTCTCATATTTCTCTTGCTGATATCTCTCAGTTGTCAATTAACTAGTTAACTTACTCCTGAACTCTTGTAGAGGGAAGCAATGAGAGTAAGTGTATTTTCCTACAGTGACTTCTCACTGGGGTTGTTAGGTGAGTCAAACACTGTCTGAACAATATGCAACACACAATGTAAAACATTTCCCAGGATTTGTTTCTCTAATCATTTCAAGAAATTTGATAACATTGGATACCAGGCCTTCTGGAATGCCAATAACTTCATTCACCTTCATCACATTCACCTTTCTGTTCATTTGGCATTGAAAGGATTTAACTTCATATATCAATATAGTCCCCACGGCATCTTTGGCTGATAATATGTTTTCCAACTTTTTTGGCTCTCAAATCAATTTGGAAAATCCCACTACATATAACTTCAATCATCTCATTTATGCTTGAAACTGCTTCTTAAAGTCTGTCTAACCTTTATTAAGAGCATCTGGTTTTGTTGTCAGCTTTTTTTTTTTCAGTCCCATGATCACTCTTCTCACAGTGGAGATCATATGGATGGGCACTAGGATGATAACATGGGACTACTAATATTCAGTGACCTTAATTTCAAAGCTGATACTAGAGATCTGATTCTGTGAAGCATTTTAATTCAAGAAACGTTATCTTGGGGTTTAAAAGTAGTCCAACTGATCCTTAAAACACATCATATTTAGCTGCTTGAAGCTTAGTGTATTAGGGGCATTAAATGAAATTTACAACTTAGATTAAACCACTAATCTTTTATATAGTAAGAATTTGTTGTATTGTGTTGTTTTGTTTTGTTTTAATACATCCATGAATCACAACTAATGAAAAATCCAATGAGTGCTTAACTCCATCTCCTGTTTTGGAAGCCCATTTACCTGATGGTAAGTTTACTTGTTGGAATGGTACAAGTGTAACCATGTCCTAGGAACATAAATAATCAAGGAGATTTCTGGAGAGTGAAAGAGGTGCTGAATGGTCCAACCAAGGGTGGCACACAGGTGGATCTGCTCATGGTTAGCTTTACTAATACAGAAGAACCTGCTAAATATGTGACAATCAATTGTTGTCTTGGATGTAGTGGTGGCATTCAGGATGCAGTTCAGAAGGGGAGGCCTTTAGGGCCAAATGTACTTTTAGAGCAAATTTCAGCTCTTCAGAGATTAGGGATAGGAGATACCAGGGAAGGCAGCTCTGAAAAGCAAAGGAGGTCAGCTAGTCTGAATGTAAGAATGGTCCCTCTCAGGAATCACGTAGATGTATCAATAGATAAGCTTGGCTAAACAGGAAACTCACATCAGAACACCAGTGCAAAAAAGGAGGATACAGGAAGTGGCTCACTTTAGTCAACAGGAAAATGATGGAGTGAGTCTTTGTGGCTTGGAGGATAGTGAATAACGGTACAAGATACTGGAGATAGTGAGGGTTGGTAACAAGATAGGTACCTTAGGGCTATGTCCTGGGACATGGAGCATACAAATTCTCTATCAGGGATCTGGAAGAACTGACAGAGAGCACCTGCCTGGGAGAAGCCTGGATCAACCTGGTCTTACCCCACAACTAAGACTGCTCTGGGTAGGTGCCTCCCCAGCTCCCAGCCAGCCTGCATTGTCCCATGATCTCTATGAACTTTACTTCAATCAAAAAATTTATGTCAAATAGAAGAAAAGGAGTAAAGCAAGAACTTGGGAAAATGGAAATGTATTTACTTTTTGACTTCATTCTGATAACAATGTACATTACGAGACAGAGAAATTGCAAATTCAAATGGCAAATTCAATAGTAATTTATACTTAATGACTTACTAAAAGGAAAAAGAAAATGTCTCCTCTCTACTAGATGATTTTTCAAATTTTAACTTAATTAAATTTAGTATTACAGTTAATACTATTATTGAAATATGTAAACCTTTACAAAAATCTTAAAGTACTGGAGGGCCAGTTGTTTACGTAGAGAAGCATTATTGCTAAAAACACAAATGGATGAAAATCATATGCAGCAGGAATATTTTATTCTAGAGTAACCAAAAAAATTGATCACTAGGAATTCTGTCATTTAATGAGTGTAAAGACACATTTGCAACCCAGAACTACAAAACTAATTATGTTTTTATCTTAATCAAATATGTTCAGATTAACATGAACTATTAAATATGAAGAAATAATTTTGTGCGTTTTGTTAACTTTTAAACTTTTGCGTATTTGACAGAGAACACCTCCAAAAACAAACAAACAAAAACAAATTAAAAATAGGCATATACTGATAGCCTAAACTAAGAATTTTTAACATTTTCAAGTAAAAAAGAATATATACAAATACTTCATAGCTTGAAAATTTACTTTTTGATGAAATAGGTCAAATTTTTTAGTGCCTTTTCTTAGAAATTCTAATGTTTCATTTACAATAGGTCAGAATACAGTTGCATTTGCACTTGCTGGGAGGAAAACGACAAACAGATGTGGATGCTGCTCCTGCAAAACATTTCTTATGCAGTCACATTTTCATCACAATATGTGGACATTTTGTTATATACTGTTATATACTGTTATTGTTAATAGAAATCTTTTAATGCACACTGCTCCTTTACTCAGAAATGGCAGGTCTGTAAGACTACATCCTAGGTCTTCATCAGTTTTCAATTTACAAGGTTCTAACCTTAGTAAAACTTCGAGAACTTTTGAGAATCTGCAGTTTATTTAGTGAGTTAGAAGTTAACTCAAGAGCCTAACCTTCAAGGTTGATTGTTTAATGTCTATACTAGGGAAAAAAGCTTCTTGAGGTCTTTCAAAGAAAGGAATATCTGATTGCTTTTGAAGCTCAATTCAGACAGGAATACTCACTCAAACTAGCCACCAATAAAGAAATCCTGGTTGTCATCATTTGGTTCTTCTGTCTAGAATGATTTTAAAATCTTAATCTCAGATTGGTTTGGGAGAGGGGAGAATTCTCTATTCCTATCCATCAATTTACACTTAAAAGCAAAGATAAGCTTGATGCTTCCTAAACATCCCTTCTGGCAATGAAAGCTCAGCACTCCAAATTGCAATCTCACTAAAATGTGGCAATCTCCTCCAGTTTATGCTATCACGGCTACATTGAAACAAATGACTAGGGTGGTTTTTTAGTGTTGCTGAACATTTATGCTTAGAGATTTATCCTACTGAAACTCATCAGGACTGTACATTTGTACCTAGCTTTTGACAATGTTCTTTACTGGTGATGCACAAACCCAATTCTATTTATACCATTTTTTCTCAGGTATTGTTGCTCTGTAATGCTGCTGGAAGTAAAAAGGGACATTTGTTCTTGTCACAAAACCATATAATCATAAGACAATAACTTTCTGTTTATATGCTTACTTATCAGAGCCCAGAGCAGCTGGGTTGTTGCTGTGATGCCTAGAAACTACCAGCACATGAATAAAAATTCTTAGCGATATGAATAGAAAAGTGTCAGCAATAGTAAAGGCGCTAATCTGAACACACCCTAATAGCACACATAATGATCAAGAGGTTGTCATATACATAGTTTTCCTGGAAAGCGTGGTCACACTTCAGGGTCTATGGACCTGTTGATGCCCATGAAATTTTCCACTTGCTTCAGAACTGGCAGATGATTTTCATTGTGCTTATGATGTTGTATGAAGTATGTGCAGCTGAAATCCCGAAGTATGTACAGCTCAGTCCTTACGGAATACCTATATTCAGCTACTCCACATTTTTTGAACACAATATAATTCCCTGCAGGCTTGTAGTGTGCCTGCCAGCCAAAATGAGTGCCACAGACATTCGGCTCCCAAACTTCCTACATACCCTTTTATTTTTAACCCAACCAAAAAAAGAAGCTTCTACTCAGTTAATGACAAAATGAAAACTTGTCTTTACAGCAGGATCCACAATTTTCTGTCCTGTGTGATGAATGTCTCCTTTTTTCTTGGGGTCTTGTCTGCCCCTCTGCCTGCTTCTGCTGAAATGTCCCTACCTCAGAACCATTCACCACTTTCTTTTCAGGCTGTGAGATTTTTTAATGCAGGATTTTAGAACTCCAAGCAGATTCCTAACATTGTGCCTTGATTTTTGGTTTTGTTTGTTTGTTTGTTGCCTTATGGGATGTAGGTAATCACCCTCCTATGCCTTTAAGGGGCCTACAGATTCAAAGGAACAAGTATTTTTTTTGGTGGATGTGAGCAATGTAGACCTGATATTTCACTACCACTGTTGCCTGTCTCTAGGCCCCAGGAATGCTGTTTGTGAAACATTCATGGTCCTTGTAAATATTGTCAGTTGTGTGTTTGGTTGTTTAGTTATGGTGTCAAGCTCCCTGGATCCTCCAACAGGGACTTGGGTAGAGACGGTAATGGAACTTTATAAACCGAATTAGTGAGAATTACTACCTTAATCACCTTTTGTCTTTTGTCTCTTCCACCCCTGCCACTTCATCTGTATGTCTGATTGTTCTTTTGAGTGTCTGAATGGACGTTTCAGAGCCTTTTTCTTCTACTAAAAATATCCAAATTGTCCTTGTCCTTTTTTTTTAAACACGAAAAAGAAAGGTAAAAAGCAAAGCAAAACAAACAAAAAAAGTCAAAGAGGAATTGCAATCTCATCTCTTAATTTTTATCATTATTTATAATGTAGTAATAAAATTTCAGTATTAATATAAAAAGCTTTATATACTATTAATCCATTTAACTTGCTCTTACACTATTAGTTTATAGCAAATGTGCTTTTGATTTTTTCCTGCATTTAGTGTAGATTTACAGTTCACTGTGTTGCTTATGTTATTAATGTTATGATTTTTTTTCATGCAATATTTGGAATATAATAATTTATATGGCTATGTTTTAATTGCTTAATTAATTTCATTAAGTGTTCTAAGTAATCAAGGAAGATCTGAGAAATTTTTGCAGTTTGTCAATACACAAGGTCTCCAAATGTCAACAGAGATAATACAGTCTTCTCAGGCAAGATCTTTTTTGTACCTACAATTTTGTATTACTTGTACGTGATGCTATTTTGTACTTATAAAGCCTATTGGGATCCACGAAATTTAGGCACTCTTTCCATGATCCTGTTGTATACCAGAGAACCAAAGTTTATATGCCTGTCATACAGGTTGTGACATTTCATGTTGGGGAACTGACCCATTCTAAAAAACAGAGGTCCATCTGGGTGTAGGATTTGTGTTTTCTGGATTAGCCATTCTATCTGAATGTCCTGAAGGTATATCTTGGGATGATGATCTCTGCAAAAACAATTCATTACTACTACTACAAAAATTGCAATGCCAAAGAAATTAAATAGCTTAGTGTTTGTCAGTTTGGTTCAATTTAGCTTCAGGTAAAACCGAGTAAAACCTTTTACAGAATTTAAACTCAATACAATTGATGAGACTTTTAAGAAATTTGGAGATTATGCCAATTGGTAAGTAAGCATCGAGGCTAAAAATTTACTAAATATCTAATACTGCCAAGGTGTGTTACATGCACCAAAGTTTTTATAAATATGAGTACCTAGTTTGGGGCAACAGGGGACCTTCTTGACTAAAGAGAGAACACTATCATGTTTAACAGTTTAGTTTAAACTGTTTGGGTTTGGTTTTTTTTTTTTGTTTGATTGTTTGTTTGTTTTTAAATTGAGTGTTAAATTCCAAGTGAGAATTTTAGGACCATAAAAATATGTACACAAGAGGGACTTTGAAAAACTGATAAAATTTATTTCCTTCTCTTGATATAAAAGCCATGTAAGGGAGATCATGCTGTATCATCAATTGTAGATTAATTTCTATATAAAGATATTGCACATCTTGGGCTCCTGGTTCTGCCTGTTGAGGTGCTGGTCTAGGCGTGTCTCCTTTGACTCTGGACCTTCCATGGAACACTACCCACAGTACACCATATTTGAGCTAAAGCTTGGCAGCAGGATAGACCTAGTATTCCCAGCAGTCTGGTTGGAAAATTCTTGGGCACAAACTTGATACACGGATAATGGATTCTTGATCTTAAAAACATTGAGATCAACAAAAAAAATACAATTTCAATGAGTAATCCAAGGTCAAAAATGCATGCATGACAGAGACAGCTCTGATCTCCTTATTTCTGATTTTATGACTTTACTGCAAAACCTTTCTTCTTTTTTTTAACACTCTTCCTCATTCTTGAAATTTAAAAATTATTAGGTGGTTTAAATAAACATGTTTTTGCTAACTTCCCACAACTTCCATGGATTAAAACAAATGCACATTTTAATTAGCACACTTGGTTTAATTGGTGCTATGAATCTCTAGTTGCATTTTGCAATGAATCATAAATTAACATAATCTTTTTTTAGATCTTCACCACAGGTTTTCTGTTGTTATTTTTTAAACCCACAAGTTTTGCATTCCTCCCACTGCCTGCCCCCACATATGGTCTCTTAAGATTCTAAAATTATATAAGTCTCCCTGACATGCATTACAACCCAGCTGTATATAAAGTTATCTCTTCTACTAACCACTAACCATTGGTTTTTCTTATTCTGTGATTCTTCATTCTCCCCTCCTCCCTTTTTTTTTTAAAAGAAAAATATCTCTTATAATTCATTGTCTACTCATATCAGAGGACAATGCTGTACTGTCAGAAAGACGGCTTGATACCCCTCAAGGAGTCAAACTTAAAAATCTACACATTGTCACTGATACAGTCCTCTGAATTTATCACAAATCTGTGCATTTCAAATGACAGTATTTCCCATTTTATTTTCTGTGCTACACATGCAACAATAAGGACACTAACCTACTTCTTTCCCCTTAATTTCAGAATACTGCTTGTTATTGGTTGGACCAATAAAACACCCTCAGAAATGTAATATTAACAAAAAAGATGGAAAATGTACCCTATAGTTAGACAGAAACCCTGACAGGAGGTAGCAATTTTTTTCTAATTATATATGCAGCGTCAAAAAAGCACTGCTAGCACTTTACCACCACAGTGCTTATGCAGTCACATGTCAGAGCAAGTGTCGGTTTTAATGAATTTACAATTAACATGCAATTTTGCTATTCCAACTCATGCTGATATTCATAATTTTAGTTGTGTAAGTTTAAATATAATACTAGGTTACTGTCAAGGAGATGAAGCCCAACCTCACCCAAACATAGAAAGATTTATAATCCCAATTAACATTTGAAATATATAGGGATAAACTTACAAAATGTGAAGTGTCAGATACTAAAATCTGTGATCTGTTTCCCTAGATCCCATGATGCCATTTCTATAGCATATTGCCAGAGGCAATATGTCTATGAGTCAATTATATATCAACATTTATTTTTCAGTTACTCCCTTAGAGGACTAAGGAATTAACTATCTAGATACATATATAGCCTCATCACCATAGAATCAAAGTGCCTCTGGAGTACTTAAAAATAGAAGGAACAGCAGACAAGCTTCTTTTTCTCCTCCTTTCCCATTCTTACCTGTAACAGCTATAGCTTAATTAATTGGGATGGGGTTTTAGGGTCTTTTTTTTTTAGAGGGGAGGAGCAACGGAGTGCTGTGTGCATGTATCTATGGTAGAAAGAAAGGCTCTGTGCGCATCTTCTAGTGAAAATACTTTGTCGGGGAAAACTAAATAAAAGCATGTTTTATACTTAGTTCTGAAAAATGCCAACCATGTGGGAATTCTCAATATCTGTGGGAGTGAGTGCTACAGGCGAGGTCCTGATCCTGTGAATTTTCTGTCTTCTTCACTTATGAGTCTCCCTAAATTGATCAACGATAGCATGATTGTGTTGGAAGACACCTATATCAAAGGCCAAAGTGGGAGTGAAGTACATGATAACTCTGGGACCTAACAATCAAAATCATGATGTAGTCTGAATTTCAGGCTAGAAAGTTTGACTATGCTGTGGGGAAAAATACTGAGAAACAAGAAGACTATTTAGTCATAATGGTACTTGCTCCTAGAATTTGTCTTGCTTTCTCTTTGTGAGTCAGATGGAAATTTTAACAGATATTTCTTTTTCTTTGTTGTTTGTTTTTTTACCTGATGATTTTGAAATAATAGAGAATGAACATTGGAAACATAGAGCTTATCTTGGCGAAGACTTAGAAATGCATTAATACACAGACTGTTGACTGGCCATGGATAAAGGAGTAATTTTTCTCTCTAAAACTATGCCAATTTACAATGCGATTGAGAGGTCCCCAACAGGCTGAGGCATATTATTAACAGAGAAAGATGCTAAAAAGAAGCAAGTTCTTCCAAGGACGTCATTCTGTCTGGATAATCATCTTCTTTTTTTATCTCCTGTCAGCTATTTTAACAGTTTTTGTTTTTTTTTCATACAGCAGTGCCAGAAACACATTAGGAAAGCAGGAGGTGGATACAAAGGAGATGCAAATACAGGTGCTTGGTTGCTTGCTGCTGCCATTTAGCTTTTAGGCAATAAGCACCTCACCACCCCTTCCAAACCAACTGCTATATGATAAACATTAATTCCATTAATATTAGCAATTAATGATGTACTCAAATTACGTAAAATATTTAACCATAAATTCATAATGATACTAGAATCATGAGATAGTATAGTATTCTAAATGAGATACTAATGCTTATACAGGAGCATGTATTAAATTGTAAGTAAAAATGTAAATGCTATACATCAGATATTTGAGCTGTTATTATGTTCAGCAATTCATTAACAAAAAATACAACTCCTTTTCTCTAAGTAATAGAAAAATTGTATATAACACGAACTTCTTTGGAAATGCAACTTCTTATTATCATATTATGAAGGGTATATTGGTCAGTTTAATGGCAATTATTATCTTCTGAACCTTGTTTACTATAGAGTCTTTGCCTTCAGAACATGGTATGATAACAGTGAACAGTGGGGATGGCTAGGAAGGAATCCCAACACCTTGCTAAAATTTGCAAATAATGCATTAGGGAACAAAACAAAGTCTGTTTATCATAGTCTTCTATCAAGGTCTCCTCCTTGGTCTGCCAATAAACCAGCTTAAAACCTGAAAACTGTCCCACAATTTATTATTAAATATCTGCAAGCTTCCAAAAAAAGCCTGTTTGTCCTAGAGAGAAATGGAAAGGCAGGGTGAAAACCAAAGCATTATATTTCAGTGCTGTGTTTATACTTCAGTTCGAAATCTCCAGCATTTGCCACTGAAAACTACTGTATGTTTTCATATGAAAACTAGTTCATTGCTGTAAATGCTTTTTGGATGTTGCATGGCCTGTTCATGATTGGCGCAATTAGGACATTGCAAAAAATGCGTAATAGCTTAAGGGTTATAATAAACGGCAATCTCTCTTCCCACATCTCTCAAGCCCCTGAACCTTAATGCAAGGGTTGGGGGAATGAAGTCCCTTTTGGTAGGATAAAATCATCCTGAAGAAGAGAAGACTTCAGGGAGACCTTATTGTGGCCTTTCAATGGAATTAAAGGGGGCTCATAGGAAAGACAGAGAAAGAGTTTTTACCAGGGCCTGTAGTGACAATACAATGGGCGGGCAATGGTTTTACACTGAAATAAAGTAGATTTAGGTTGGATATAAGGAAGATTTTTTTATGATAAAGGTGGTTAGACACTGGACCAGGTTTCCCAGAGAAACTGTGGTTGCCCCATCCCTGGAAGTTCAAGGCTAGGTTGGATGGGGCTTGGAGCAACCTGATCTGGTGAAAGAAGTCTCTGCCCATGGTGGGGAGGGTGGACTAGATGATCTTTAAAGCTTCCTTCCAACCCAAACAATTCTATTATTCCATGAATAACACCTGGGTGCTGAGTGGCTTAGTAATTTCAACCCATTGTTCTTTTCACTGAATGTAATGGCATATGTAAATGGCTGTGAAATGTGAGTAGAAACCAGTCACAATGATAGGGTCTGGTAGCAGTTGATGTATACGTGGTGATAGTAACCAATTCACAGGAGGTAAACAGTAATTAAAAATAACAATCTCTGATGACAATAGTAACATTGTTGCATGTGCATGCAGTCCCATTCTGACCAGACCTGTCAAGATGAAGGGGAAATATTATAATATCATATTATTTGAGAGACTGCCCTAAATGTATACATCAGGCACAGTTGTCCTAGGATGTTGAATACTGCTGTAAAACCTTCAAACTCCTCCCCAAATCCACAACACATCTGGCAGCACATCTTGTAACACTGCAGCAAAATATGTCCTTTCAGTAACTGATTATGAATTTATATGGATTTAATATATAAAGAAAACCATGATTCATTTATACAAAGAATCCCTGGTCTCCAGTTTGGGAAATTTTATTCCCGTTGTTTGTTTTTTTTCTACGTGATTTAATAGCAACCAGTATGTTTCACATAAAATTGTATAAAATCCACTTTCGGTGTTATTATGTTTTATTAAAAATAAAATAAAATAAAATAAAGTAAATGAAATTACTTTTTTACTTTAGTAAAATTTCAAGGACAAATTGTTATATAATAATGGCAATTTTAGATCTTATTTATTTATTTACATATTTTGGCCAAGATATTTTGTGCTGACCCTCTTCAGCACATAGCATGGGAACAGACAACAGAGCATCCTGCAGAAAAACTTCTACCTTAGAATAAAGGCCAACAAAGTAAGCTAAAAATCAAACATTGATCACCAAAAGCTGTATTGAAATTCTGGCTGAAATCCAGCAAAAATAAGTCTTCACCAGTAGTGCATAGTTTTACATGATACATTGCAATTTCTAAGGAAGCTGAGAGAGTTGAATCTGAAAGTGTTTTAAATTTCGTAACTAATACTTCATATAGTTCTAATGTAAATCTGGGCCATTCCATTATATCTGCACGGATTCATGCAGAACTGCAGACCACTTGTCTCACAGTTTATAAAATAACCAGCATCCATCTTGTTCTCTCTAGTATCTAGATCTCCACAGGACAGGTTGTGTAACACAAACCATGTTTTACTGAAGAAGATCTTGATAAATCTTATTTAATATCAAATAAAATATGTCTGTACTTTCCTCATCCCACAGCATCC
>JAOXJM010000019.1:32474591-32490510 GCA_026413425.1 Tringa solitaria
TGCAACTGTCAGGTTAATATCTTTTTACTTGTTTTCCAACCTCTTCTATGACTGATTATGTGTATGTGTGCAAGAAATTACATTGAGGCCAAAATGATAATAACTAGTAACTTTCACTTTAAAAATAGCTAATTTAAATTAATTATGTTAATTTCTTCTAAGAAATACTAATACTACCAGTACCTCCATTCTCATTTCATTTAAACTGGATTTACACTGAATTTTCAGACCTGGTAAAAAAAAAAATACAAAAATTGGCTTTTCCTCCACACTGAAATGCATTCAGTGTTCAAGCATATTCCCTCCATCAACTAAGTTATGCCGGATGTTGACTGTAATGTTATTTTATAACTTGAGTATCACCGTGTGTTCAGCTTGTATGTTAGATACTTGGCAATATGGTACAGCAAAAGTCAAATGGTGTTTATAGCTTTCTTGTGATTAGTGAAGTAATCGTCTCATAAGTGTAGACCTGGCTTCAGATTTGGGTTAAGTCACAAGGGATCACTGGAAGGCTTTTGTGCATTGCTTCAATGCTGCACATAATTGTTACCAAGTTGTGCTTCTAGCGACTCTCTAGATCCCAAATATCAAGGCTCAGCATTAAATCAGACACCCAGAATGAGTTTCAGAATAATAATTTGCAAACAGTATAATAAACAAATGGGAGCTAAGATACTCACTGACTTTAAGAACAACCAGATTTACATTGTTTGAATTCTGTATAAAAAAGGATCAACATTGTGGTTGAGATTCTGATACCAAGTCCTATACTGATACTAGAATAAATTTAAAAGAGGTGCTCTGGAAATAAAAAAGGATTTGGTGGAAGAAAGAAGTGAAAATGGAGAAACTAATGTAGTATTCTTCAAGTTAGAACATGCTAGGAGTGGAAGAGTATGTGAAAAACGGGATTTTTTTCTTCTAGAGATGGAGGTCAAGATTATGCCAAGCTAATGAAAATATTTTATATATTATCACCTGGATTCATATGTGTAGTTTGGGATGTTTGTTGTTTAGAGACATTCACAAATAAGGGATGCTTTTTGAAATATGAATTTCCTACAAGGACAGAGGTCGGTGTGGTGGTTAAATGAATAAAAACCTCAAGCAAATGGTTTACATTTTACAGGCTTTAAAAAACACTTTCGTTAGTGTTTTTTTTATAAGGTTAAAAATAATAATAGCAAAAAAGAACATATGCAGAGATAAGAAAAAGCAAAACAAAAGTCAGTTGGATAGATCTACAGAAAACAAGAAAAATACTGACAAACACTGTGGATTAATCCCAGCTAGCAGCTGAACCCCACATAGCCACTCACTCACTCCCCCACAGTGGAACAGGGAAGGCAATCAGAAGGGCAAAAGTGAGACAACATGGGCTGAGATAAAGACAGTTTAATAAGTAAAGGAAAAGCTGTGTGTGCAAACAAAGCAAAACAAGGAATTAATTTGGTACTTCTCATCAGCAGGCTTTCTGTCTCCCAGGAAAGCAGAGTTTCATCATGTACAACTATTACATGGGAAGACAAATGCCCTAATTCTGAATGTTCCCCCTTTCCTTCCTCATCCCCCAGATTTATTGTTGAGCATGACATCATATGGCATGGGATATCCCTTTGGTCAGTTGAGGTCAGCTGTCCTCCTTCCCAGCTTCTGCACCCCGGCCTACACACTGGTACGGTGGTGTAAAAAGCAGTAAAGACCTTAGAACCGCATAAGCACTGCTAAGCCATAACAGCCTCAGATTCCTAGCTGATTTAAAATACAGTCCTTTCACTATATTACATTTTTGCTACTATTTTGCTGTTGCTTTCTACATTTTTACTTTCCCATGTCACCTTTTACGGTCTATTTTTATGAGATGTATTTATGTTTTCTGACATACAGAAGTTAGACACAGAAAACATGCAAGCAAATCTAAAACATATGAAACCAATCTAAATCTTTCTTTTGAAGATACTATTTCTTACTCCAAATCCAGATAAAGAGGGAGATGGTAAGAGCTGCTGTTAAGAAAGCATATTAGTGGATTTCATTCTTTGCTCAAATTCTGTACCTTCAAAGCAAATTTAATACAGAGAGTTCCAGAAAAATACTTGAGTGAGTCCTTACATGCTTCACCTGCATTTGCTGTGTTTTTCAGTCAGTGTTTTCTGTCACTTAACTCACCACCCCACCAAGCATTTTGTTCCATAATGAAAGTCTGTAACAGGATAGATACCTTTTCTTCATATGTTGCTTTTTTGAAGTTGTGGATGTCTGAGCCACTTAAGAGACTCTGTATTCTCTCATTGTTTTGAAGGAAAGTCAGGAAAGAGTTGGGGGAAATTAATTAGTTAAAAAGAAATGAGTGTCTAAATCCCAAACATCTATTTAAACATTTAGCAAAGATTTTAAAATCTATCTTTAATTTGCTAGGCTTTGTAAGAATTTTGAATTTTCTCATATTATGTTATTTTTGTAAATTTCTTTGTAATTTTATAGAAAGGTCTGGCATCAAATCTATTAAATCTGCAAAAATGATAAGATGATGTAGATAAACTAAGAGTATGTATTTAATATCAATCTTGTTAAAAAGATCGCAGAATCACACAGCCATGAACTTACAAATATTTTAAAATTACATTTTAAGTAAACCAGAAACAGATTTATCACCAGGAGAAATTACAGTTCTATTCCCCATAAACAATTTTTTTTTAAAGTCTTCCAGGGCCGTTCTGACCTGCCATAGGGTAAATATTTGGGACCTGGGGGTGTGTACTGTGTGTGGGTGTTCTTCATTGTGAGACAGGCTGACAAAAAAGATGTCTCTGGCAAGCAAGACTAAAAACTAGTACGTCACTGAAATTGATAGTTTTCCAGTTACAAAGTATAAAAGAGAGTTTTAATTTTTTAAAATTATTATTATTTTTAAGGATACTAATACTAAAATTAACTGGATATTTGATGACTTTAAAATTTTCTAATTCTCACAACCACACAAATATCTTTTCCTATGTCTTTTAATTTCATTTCAGTATGTTTTGAATTTTTTATTCTACTTTCAGGTTCTGTTATTTTATTAAGACTTTGTTTGTTTCTGTCTCTTTGTGATAAATTAGATTTAGTAAAAATGAGGTGTTTTATAACTTCTGTTGGTTTGGGTATTTCTGAAAGAAGTTCTGAGTTTTTCCTGTTCTGCTGTAGTGTTATGTTCATGTCCCACCACAACATTTTCCCCCAGCTTTTCTGCCTCATCAATGTACTCATGAGATCTAATTTATGTTGTTTTAAAGTTTCCCAGGCATGTTGATTTGTGTTTATGACTTAATTTTGTGTATTTTTCCTGCAAGATATATTGATAATTTTCTTTTTTTACAAAGCATTTCTTGAATTTGTTAGAACACTTTTTTTTTTTGTTTGTTTATATAATTCTTGCTTTTTGTTATCCTCTGATCGAGTTCAGCCAGACTTCTCTTGGAGACATTGTGAATAGGGATCAAAAGCTTGGCTTTAGCTACCGTATCATGCAACCTTTAAAAGGAAAATGATTTTTTTCTGTTGGTAATTGTAGTATTTGATGAGTGTGGTGCCACTGACATGCCTGAAAGACAGGATGCCATTCAGAAGGATCTGGACAAGCTTGACAAGTGGGCCCATTTGAACCTCATGAGGTTCAACAAGGCCAAGTACAAAGTCCTGTACTTGCATCAGGGAAACTAACAGGCTGGGAGATGAAGGGGTTGAGAGCAGCCTGCTGAGATGGACTTGTGGGTACTAGTGGATGAAAAAGTGGACATCAGCTGGCAGCATGCACTTGAAGCCCAGAAAGACAAATGAATCCTGGGCTGCATCAAAAGAAGCATGGGCAATGGGTTGAAACAAGTAATTCTGCCCTTATACTCCACTCTGGTGAGACCCCGCCTGGAGTACTGCCTCCAGCTGTGGAGTTGTCAGCACAGGAAAGACATGGACCAGTTGGAGCAGATCCAGAGGAGAGCCACAAAAAAGGTCAGAGGGATGGAGCACCTCTCCCATGAGGCCAGGCTGAGACAGAGATAGATGGGGTTGTTCAGCCTGGAGAAGAGAATGCTTCAGGGAGAACTCATTGCAGCCTACCAGTCCTTCAACGGGACTTATAAGAAGGACAGAAACACACTTTTTAGTAGGGCTTGTAGCAATAGGACAAGAGGTAATGGTTTCAACTAAAAGACAGTAAATTCAGACTAAATATAAGGAAGAAATTTTGTTCAATGAGAGTGCTGAAACACTGGTACAGATCACCCACAGAGGTCATAGATGCCCATCCCTGGAAGTATTCAAAGTCAGGTTGGATGAGGCTCTGGGCAACCTAATGTAGTTGAAGGTGTACCTGCTTTTTGCAGGGGGTTTGGACTAGATGATCTCCAGAGGTACATTCCAAACCCAAACCATTCTATGATTCTATGATAGTAGAACAGTACAAGCTACTCAGTCAAAGCTGCAACCAAGACATATTTCCTGCCACATTTAAAGGATCTGTTAAATTTTCGGTTTAATTGAACAAAACTGCTATGGTTAAATGTTAGTTTTGTATATGTACAAGAAATTTAATAAGAAGCCAAAGCTGAAAGTGCTCTGTGTGCAGGAATTTTGTTTCAGCAATATTGTTGATGTTAGTGTGTTTCTCAAAATTCCCAGGAAATATTGTCTTGTGTCTTTTCTGATATAAAGAAAAAAAACCCAACCCAACAAAATAAATTAAGATAATAACCAACAACCTTAAGGTTGCGCTAGTGATCTCTGTCTTTTTTGATTTTTTTTTTCATGGGGTTTGGTCAAACTATCTTTGCACCATCATCAGTGACTGGTGGAAATATTTAGATGAGCCAGTCTTCCTCTATGTTTTCTTCAAATAAATATCATGCTTATTCAAAGCAGCCAAATCTCCAACTTATTATTTGGGAAGATATTTCTATATATGAGTTGAAAGGTATTAATGTAGGAATAAAATAAATACTATTTCAAAATTCAACCCCATTCTTTATCAGTGATTAAATTTTTTACTTACAGTGACTGCATTTTTATTACAGCATTGTAATATTTTAACATGATGGAGCTGTTTCCCTTCCAAATCCTTCAAATTATTTTAATTCCTGCTCCAGTATTAAGAAAAAGAAGCTGTTTCTTTAAAAAAAAAATAAATTATTCAGGCACCCACTGTTGGGGTTGTAAACTAATTTTGATAAATCTTGGAACATTTGTCACACAATAGCAGAAAAGTAATTATACTTTTCTGTAATGGGCTTATTTAACAGTGTAAATCATACCCATTAAAGTCCATAAGGAGACTTTCAGTCTAATCTGATCTGATCTGATACAGTTTATATAATTCTCTCACTTTTATTTACCTTTTGTGTTTCCAACTTATATTTATATCTGAAGAAGATACTGCTGTAGATTGGTAAAAATTAATTAAGTAAACATGATGGGATGAAATATTTCTGATTGGTATTGAGCAATAACCTAGTACTTCAAGGTCAGACATGACAGAAGTCAGTGGCACTGTATGATTATCTTTATTATTGATCTACTAGTACAAAAGCAACCCTGACTGTAGATCTCTCTCTGAAAACCAAGAGACACTTTTTTCCAAAAGATACATTGAAGTTTGGAACTTTCACTCTGATGTGAGATTAAAGATGCCTGAATGACTTAGGTATACCGAAACTGCTAAAAGAAACAGATTCTAGATGCAAGGGAAGTTAAAGTAGCAGGTGCTGCTCTAGTCTATTAGTGAAAAATAACCTGTGGTAAATCAGGAACTAGTTATTATTTTTTAAAGCTATTCAGGCTATAATTTTAATACTGATTCCTAGAGTTTTTACTGTATACTGCCCCTAAGTCTATTACTACAAATGACAGGAGACCTTCACAAATTACTCATATTTTTCACTCCATTTATGTGAAAAAAATGTCACTGCTGTTCATTCCTGTTGATACTGTAAGATTTTTAAGTGGTGTTAATGAAGCATATTTGTAAATGGATGTACTTTGTGGATATGGGGAAAAATCCTAAAAAAAATTTATCCGCAAACCAAAAATATTTACCTTTGAAAGTGTCTCTCTCTCATCTGAAAATCCTTCAAAAAAGCCATAGAGTTTATCTTCACTTTGATTTTAAACATATAAAATCCTCAAGTGCTTCAAAAAGAGAAGATAATATAATTGAATGTATGTTATTGAATAAAATCTTATCCTTCTTGAATTTTTGCTTTCCAAAGATTGACATAACTTTCAGCCCTGTAAGTGCGTGCCACTAGGTTCAGCGTGTCATCATCTCTGTTGCACCAAATGATGTATGGAGACAATATGGATTCCGTGGTCTCCTGTGCTGCAAATACTACACTATCTTATGAAACCTAATGAGGAACTGACTGTCTTCTGATGTTAAAGACTGCCAAACTCCAGATCCAGGGTGAAGTCTGGGGAACCATTTACAGGTTATGAGGGTTGTCCGACACCAGTCCCAGTTCTGGTGATTCTTAGAGATGCTAAGAACTAGCACTTAATCTTTTTCGTTTTAAAATGTGCATTTTTAAACTTAACAGTACTACCTTCTGCCTTTATCTGCCATGTCTACGTATCCCCATGTATTTTGACATGGTTTTATAGTGCTTCACACAACAGGATTTCTAATTGGTTTCAGTGGGGATACAAAGACATAGTGCAGTGGAGCGGCACAGAAATACACAAGCTATCAAGAAAAGTCTGCCTCCCCATAGCCACAGATGCTTGGTCCTGCATATGGGTAGAAGTCAGAACACTGCTTTCTGGGCCAGCTACCAAATTAAGAAGACCTAAATAAAGGCAGAGCCTATTAGCCTGGGCTGAGAACTGAATTAACAAGGTCATATTTCCAGTTTGAATAATGTACAGAAACCATCTATTTCAGTATTTGGTGGCCAAGAACTTCAGAAAATTCTGTACTGGATGAAGCAGGCATATCTTGAACATTTCAATAACAGAAGTGCTAAACGCGTTACGTAATCATGCCAGTTAAGGAATATACTTTTAACTCACAACCCCATGATAACACTTTCCCATTGATATTTTGTTTCCATTGTTTCAATTTATGTCTGAGAAGAAAAATCAGCCGTCTTGACAAAATCATTAGATTTTCTTTTTGGAAAGGTTATTCTGTCTGCTTATCTGAGAAGTATGACTTCACTGATGTGAAGTATCATACCAAATCCTGTATCAGCATTAATGTAATATTTTAAAATGTACATTTCTTTCTATCTGTATGTTTTCTAGTGAGACAAAATTCTGTTTAGAAGTTAAAGACACTTTAAAATCAATATTTTCTTATGTGTTATTCTGCCACTTATTGTGGGATCTTCTTTTACCAGAAGATTTTTGTCCTACTGTGTAAAAATTCATGGAAGCTTATTTTAAACTATTTAAACCATTTGGCTAAAATTAGCATATTTTTTTTCTTTTGTTTTGTTTTGACAGGGACCTCAGTCCCTTGAAGCCTCAAATGACTTCTCATATTATTTAATCCTTTCTCCCACTTTCATGTAAAAAACATGTATTGCCCTAATTATTTTTTTTCCAATTTTAAAATAAGAAATAAAAGAGAAAACCTGGTTTCTTGAAGAGACCAAAAATAATTGGAATAACTAGATGGATTTTATTCTTTTAAATATTTTCATTATTTGATTGAATTTTCCCTTTCTTCGTACACATGCAAGCTCTCTTCCCTACATGGGTTTTTTCATAATGAACTCTTGATTATGTGGGTAAGTTTTACGAAACAGAGGGGCTGTTACAACAAGAAGGGTAATGACAAATAGAATAGAAGACTTTCAGAGGCTTACTGAAAACATAAACTTGTTTCTTTTCTACTATTTGTGAAAAAATGGAAAATAATGGGAAAACATGTACAATAAGTTTGAGCAGAATTTCTTTTATATTGACCTTACTTCATTGTAACATTTTTTCCAGTGGGATCTTTTTGCACCTATTTACCAGCATGATATCAAGAAAGTGTTCTGGTCTTGAGGTTTCATTATAAAAGACAAAGTTTGCATCTTCTGAAGATTTGCATTAATAAAAATTGTCTAATTCAGCAATTAAGAATAATTGACATTTATATAATAATTAGAAGTGTCTGTTAGTTTTTAAAAATTAATTTCTAGCATGAATTAGTGACCAACCTAATTACCATGCTTATATCCACTTTTACCTTTATTCTTTTATGTAGGGGAAACTAGCGTCAGAAGGATGGCTTACTTTGAATGTCTCAGGCCTCAGAGATTGAGCCCAATGTTTCCTTGAGTTAATCGAAGAAACTATATTTCAAAGTTTAACGATGTTTATCAAAACAGAATTCTAGTTTTCCAGACAGCTATAATTTTGGGGTTTTCTGCAGATAGCAATAGCTGAAGCAAACTAGATGTAATTTCCTTCATTTCACTAGTTAGGGGCCCACTTCTAATTCATTACATGAACATCTTATAATATGTTGAAAGTATTTTATTTCCTTAGTCCCAAATTTGTGCAAGATCGTTCTTGGGATTTGATGTTTATAATAGTTTTGCTATAGCTTCCCCCATGGAAGAATCCTAACCTTACTCCCACCCCTCTTTCACCTCTTGTAGTGTACTAAAATACTGGTACAGTCAATAAGTTCACACAAATGGTGCTGGATGCTTGGAGCTGACCAAATAGAATATTGACTTTTTTTTTCCCCTCCAGCTACAACATACTGGACAGGGATCAGTCATCTCTAATGAATCAGCTGAAGGGGAAAAAAAACCTTTCTATACCAACAAACTTCAGAGACAAATCTGATTAGAAAAATAATTTTACCAAATTTTGCCCGATTAAGTTTAGCTGTAAGAGAATGGTATTCCAGTTTCTAAATGGTTAAAATGAATTCCATACAGCTTAGGCTAATTCAATGTTTAGGTTTGTTTGTTTCTTTGTTTGTTTTAAATTAAGCTCCTTAACTGACTAAAGTAAAAGTTCCCAAACAGGTCAAT
The DNA here is from genome assembly GCA_026413425.1 of Tringa solitaria. Lineage (NCBI taxonomy): Eukaryota > Metazoa > Chordata > Aves > Charadriiformes > Scolopacidae > Tringa > Tringa solitaria. The sequence continues at coordinate 32,483,603 of JAOXJM010000019.1, forward strand.
AAGTAAGGAATATATCATACTCAGAACTTGTTAAATTATTCATGTAAGTAAGTTAAGAGCAAAAACTATACCTTGTTTTTAAAGATCCTGGTGGATTACCAGCAGAAAGGCTGGTGTTGTTGTATAGATTCTCCGTGAATGAGCAGTACCACAAAGCTGAAGTTGTTAGTAATTTAATCTGGCCTCTTCCCCTCAAGAACATATTGTTAAGAGCAAAAAGACAGCAGTGGTGTGTAAATAGATCCAATCAATAAGACTCATGGTTTTAGGCTGTTTAGTCATAAAACTTGTGAACAGCAGGCCAAAATGTTCTGCATCCAGTTTCCAACAAATGGGTTCAATTTTATGAGAAATCTTTCCAATTCATAATGCTACAGAAAAAATGTTGACATTAATTTGTCAACAATAAATGATGTGGTGGGTATACAGAAGGTTTTAAGTTCAAAGAAACAGTATATATCTCTTTTTCTGTAGATCAGAGATTAGCGTAAAGGCTAACTAAAGTTCTGGGTATATACTTCTACCTTACAATTCACCCATAATGTCAGTGACAATTTAGTTTTTCAGTTATTCTATCCTGGCAAAGTTTGTCTCATACTCTGCAAAAATTAATGAAGAATCTGGTCTTCCTGGCAAGACAAGATCTGTTTTTTTGATGTCACCAGGAAGAATTTCTTTACGTAGCAATGGTGCAGGTACTGCAAAAGAATGACAGAAACAGCTGGATCCTCTCTCTCTCATTCTCGCCAACATCCACAGGAGGTCCTATAAATTGACATAATTCAAATTACACACTGCCAAGAAGGTATTGTCTAAAAAAAGTTAATTCTGTACAGTTATGTAAATACTGTGGCATTTCACAAGTTGCATATATCAGCAACTATTTCAGTTTATATACAGATAAGATAGGAGACTACCAGAACTAATTTTGTTTTCTTGTTTAATTTAAAAGACACTACACATATGTGCGTGCATGCAGCGTTGCATAAATTTTTTTTGCCTTTACATGCCTAGTACTTACCATATGGTTTGGTCAGATGTGCATGGAGAAAGAAATAGTACTCATTTATCTTAAGATCCTAAAAAATAATGGAAAATATTATAAGAAACAACTAATGTTATGTTTTAATTGCCAACATTAGGGACAGGTCTTGGATTTCTTTCACAGTGTGCGGCGTGATAGGATGCTTGTAATACAGACTGTGACTGCCACCACTGTATGAATTGTTTAACTCTATCTTTAACAGTGATCTCACATATGGTACTGTAAAACTCAAGAGACCAAATAAAAAAAGTGAGAAATGTTAACTCTCTCCTTGTAGCCAAGACTCTCATGAAAAAATAGTTCCATACTGCATGTGACAATCCAGTTCCAAGTGGAAGAGATGCTTTGCATTTTCCAGACCCTACCTGCCTACAAATTATTCCGTGCCACAATAATGTATTCAAAAAACCCATAGAGCAAAAGTTGTCTCTGCTGCATTCAGGTTCTACAGTTGACCAAACTCTACACCATTTCAGGATGAATCCATGAATACAAGACAATCTTGCATCCTGAAAACAATTTTCAATGTTGTTCTTCAGCCCACAATATAAGTACTAATTTATATAAAAAAAAGATTTTGTGGCAAAAGGATATTAAAGCTATTCAAAAAGATACTAAAGCAAACTAAAGTAGATTGTAGAATCTCTTTCAGGCTCCAGAATCAAAGAAAGTTTTGCTAGCTTCGTGATTGTTTATAAATTCTTCTTCCCAGAAGATTAAAAAAAAATAAATTTTAAAAAGTATGTATTGGTTGCAGTACCTAAGCCTACTTATGCTCTTGACCGCTGATCATCTTCAAAAGCTATCCCAAATCCATACCTCCGGACATATGCAACTGCACTAAAACACAGAAAAGGACCGCTCAAATTTTTATAGGTTTGACCTTACCTACAAAATACCCAGAACTATTGATGTTAAAGCTAGAATACTGTTAAACTAAAATTATGGAGCAAAACTGGTAATAAAGTTAATGACAAGCATACTACTGAGTTTCATTTTCAGAGTCCTATGATCATTGATAATTATGGTAATTCTTGATTTTAGACTGCTGAATCAACTGTCAAGTGTAACACATTATAAAAGTGCAGCTCACTGTTACTTACTGAGCCTCAAGCAAGATACGAGAAGAGTGAGAAGTTACTCTCTTTTAATCCCTTCTTTTAAGAAAGAAGAAACACCAAAAAAAAAAAAAAGAATTAAAACCAAAATCCCAGAGAAACCAAGTTATTTTTAAATCGATCGACCACCCTCTCACTAATTTAACTCTCCTTAAGCCCCTCTTTTATTTGTATCCTATTTGTCACTGTTAGTCTTTTAATTATCAAATGATATCTAAGATTTTTTACAGTATTTTTAAGCTCTCAGAGAGCTCTGCCAAGTTGTATAATGCACCTTTTCCTTAAGCAAGGATAAAGAGGTCTTATTACAAACCTGTTAGTCCTGCTGATTAGTTTACAGTTGATGTTTTTGACACTCTTTCTTCTGCATAAACAGCCATTAAAGATGACATCAGATCTTCTTCCTGCATTCTAATGTACTTTCCATCTGCATGCGCACAGGCTCAAACCAAAGTAAAGCTCCTGTACCATTCTTTGAACTTTTTGAAATACTGAGGAAGCAAGGTGAAAGGTAAGCACATCTGCATGCAGGCTGCCGTGCTCTAAGCTAAGGCACACATATGACTATCTTAAAAAAAAAATATCCTAGACAGGCCTATGAAATTTGAAGTCTGAAAAATGAAGATAAGAATCCACGGGAACCAGTGGGGAAGTAATTTTCTTTACCTTTCATACCTTTTAATTAGACTCAGTAAATCTTTAAAGGTATATTTACAGAGTGGGGGTAATGTGATAAACACAAAAACCTGTATAACCTTACCTGCTGTGCAGTGCATGTCCATGCTTGTAAATAAAACCTGCAACCTACATTCAATCCAATTACTTAGGTATCAATGTCATAATTTCATCAGAGTCAATATGACAGTGTTTCTGCCCAAAACAGCTAGAACTGTTCAAATCAGATTGTCTGTGACAATGAAAAAACAACAAAAAATAAATCAGGAGATGGCTGTGAACTTGCATAATCCCACTGAAGTCAGAATCAGACTGAGCTATAGTAGTCAAAATTTGATTTAACTTTGATTTTGAAAAGGAAAAACTAATATAAATAATGTGCAAATCAGTGGCAAGAACAAGAAGACAGGGTAGGAAGGACACTAGTTGCAATAAAAGTATCTTTGTGGGTTTGCATTTCTGTGTGCTTTTTTCATCCCTGAACTAATTTTCATAAATAAACATAACTGGCTATGTAGTTTATTCAGAAGAACAATATCTTGGGAAAGGATTTCAGAGGACATCGAGCAGAATCAGAATTCTTTGTACGCAGGCAGAAGGGAAAAGAAGACGGTGGCATTTAATAAACCATGATATCTTAATATTGTCTTTTTTTTTAACTCCATCTTTCAATATGCGTGCTAAACACAAGGACTGCACTCTGACTCTTATACCCAGAGTTATATGAAAAGGGGATTCATCTTAATAAGCATATCAGGAAGAATTATCAGGTTAATTTGCAATTAATAACAGAAGTTTCAGAGGAAAAGCAGGAAAGTTAGTATGACAGCTATCTTTTCCCTAAAATTCTTAGCAATAGCACAGCATTTGGTGGTTAATGCTTCTAAATTCTACTCTCTATGGCAAATTTATTATTGGCTTCAGAATCAGAAATCACACAGGACCAGTCGAATAATATATCTTCCCTGGAGAGGCATCCTTTAAAAAGCTCAAGAAATTAAAATTCTTCTTCTCAATAGAATGTATTCACTTACCAGATTTGTATGTTTGAGTATTCAACACATATGATGAGTGCTGCGTTTTGTAGTTTGAAAATAAATTTTAAAGAAAAAACTACTTCTGCAAAGATTTTCAGATGTCTACACTTTTTAGAAGTTCCTTTTTATCCATGACTTCATCTGTGGAAGACTCCTCAGTTTCTGAAGGTTGACTAGATTCACTTATATCAAAAGGACTAAACACAGACTTTAAAAACTGCAACTGTACCTGGAAAGAAACCTTTTCAGTAGCCTTGAGAGTCCTAGAAAGAAGAGAAGGTAGTCATTGCAGGACTGTGGGGTTTTTTTTGGCCAAAGATTCATTGAGTATTCAGAAAGCCTACCAGGTGACAATACCAAACTGCACTAACCAATATGACAATTGTGGTGACACACAGAGTACTACATATCTGTGTCAGTCATAAGATCTTCATTAATTAATGTGACTTAAAAATCTGCAGTACAGTCCAGAGCTATGAATGATAAAATATGCTCCAATTATACGAGTAATAAGTACTGTTACTACTCCTCTCTGGGATACTGTTGATCCCAAGAGGCTTAGAGCAAAATTTTCCATTAGTTAAAGGTTTAAATATAAAGAAAAAAAAATCCAGCTTCTTGTTCAGTCATCTGCTTTCATACAAAACCGTGTCACCTATTCTGCCTTTATATCCTATGTTATTTAATTTTATTCCAGTTATTAAATAGTGTCACTAATTGTTCTCTTTTTACTCCATTGTTGCCTACACTCATCCCATATGTATACAGATATTTCAGTCACTTGTCTGTCCTCAATGAAATGTCAATCTAAACAGATATCAATAAGGAGAACAAAGTGTCTTTCCAGCTCTATCTCCTCAATGCATCTAATAACTTAATACATTATTGTCATACAAAAGCTACCTAATTACTTCTTCCCCAGAATAAAAAATTATACCTTACTTTGTCATCCTTGACATAACGATCTACATTATCTTTCTCAAAACAACTTTTTTCTCTTCTGGTACACCATTTTTGAAACAAGGAGGACTGGAATGGCACATGGTATGCAAGATATGGACAAAATATAGATGTATAGAATGACTTGCAGGTATTATTCTTTCTACTGCCTGCATCCTGAATAGTACTCCTTGAATTATTCTGAAAATCACCTTAACACTGTGTAATTTCTCCAATCTGAGGTATTGAATCTTCATACATTGAAATGGGAGTATGGTGGTGGTTTTTGTGTTATAAAGACAACAACAAAGCAATCACATTTATTGCAGACCTTTTCAGCCTTCCACTCATATTTTGTACAGTAACTACCAACAGACAGCATGTGCTTCAGTTATGTAGACCCACTTCCCTCATCACATCGAGTTGCTTTCTGCATACATGACTTTTAAGTGCTTTTCCACATGTATGTTCTTTCTTCTATTGGTATGTATTCTATTTTCCTTTTTATCTCTACGTTAGCCCTTAGGTTTTGGTGATACTGATGATTCCTCTTTGCCAGAACTAGATTCTTTTATGTTTCCTCATTATAAGATATATAATGATTTATAGTATACTTGATTCTCTTCTATAGTTTGGAGAGTTAAAAGTTTTTCATATTGTTGCTAGCCTTTTTCAACTGGTCAGGGTATTATACTGTTGCTTCCCTGTACACACCAATTTCCAAGCTCTCAATTCAATCTTCTGTTAAGTCCCATGGACCCTGCATTCAGTTAAATAAACTATATTCTTTCATTAGCTCTTTACATTTCCATCCTAGTGTCTCCATCATAATTTGCTGGAGGTACACAATAAAGGTTAATATTTCAGTCACATCTGTGTCGAGAGACAGGCCCTGTGTGATTTCTACTCTTTTTCCTTTCAACCCCACAGTATTTCCTTAAAAAAAAAAATAAAAAAAAAATCACTGACTTTTACCACAGCTAAGAAGAAATGACAAAAAGCTTATAGATGATTTTATACTTACAGTATCCTCTCTGCTACCCATCAGTTTTTGGCCCTCTCTTTTACCTTGGGATTGGCGCATGGACATTTTGCTCAGATCTGGCACCAAATAGAGGGTGGACTGGGAAGCTGTGTGCCAAAGATGATCAAAGACAAATAGTATCTAACAATTCCACTTGGTGTGTCTCCTTTCTCACCACATGAGATGGTCCCCAGACAGAAACTGATAGCTAGCAAGCAGAGGAAAAAAAAGTAAAAAATATATCCATCAGAAAAAAGGATTCATCTGTTTCTCATCAGAGGCAAATCCTGTTTGCTGACAGACTTGTTCTTATCTATGTTTTCTGTCTCCTCTGAAGTATAATTTATCAATTAAACTGAAAAGCTGTGAAATACTTGATGCTGCAATGATGTTACATTTTTATTTTGCTACATTTTATTTTCTACTAACATTCTTTTAAGCTAAAAATTAACAGATTTTTACAAGATAACGGCTGGTCTAGATAATTCAGAATTCACACAAAAATATTCTGCAGTACACAAAATCATAGCCCTGAGCAGGCTCTTCCTAGAGTTTTAGGAACACATGGCCAACTTCAGAATCGTAAGCCACCCTACTGGCCTTACAGGTGCAGGAAAAACATTGTAAAACAGGAAAAAAACTGAATGTGTGTATGTCAGTAGATTAGTTTCCTTAAAATTAGCTATTATGTAATTTAGGGCTATTTTCTATCATTGGTTAGGTAATAGATTCCTGTCTTCCATAAGAACTCATCTGACTTCAAGGCTTAACATTTCTGCTTTGACCAAAGGTTACCATTTAGTCTTCTCAGAAGGTCATACACTTGAAGCAAGTACTCTTCAATGAGACAGATACACCCTGAGGGCTTTCTGTTCACCCTGATCGTTTCTGTTAACGGTATTTCCTGTACCTTTCTGCATAAGCTTCAGAGTCTGCAGTCCTGGCCTACCACATGAAGAGATAAATACAATTCCCTTTGGTCTTTCTAGTTCTATATCTTTGCACTTAAATAATATTTTATGGTGAAAGCAAGGGAAGGGAAGGGACGGGACGGGAAGGGAAGGGACGGG
>JAOXJM010000019.1:32500769-32515646 GCA_026413425.1 Tringa solitaria
CGCCACGCTGTTCCTGATACAGGCCAGGATGCTGTTGGCCTTCTTGGCCACCTGGTCACACTGCTGGCTCATGTTCAGTCTGTGCAACAGAAACAAGAGCTCACATATGTTTTTTTGAATGCCTTCGAGAAACAGCTGCAAAACTTATTGACAATTGTCTGCATACAAATGGCTGACAAAAAGGGTGTAAATCCAGCATTTCTAACAGTGATAGCTATTTATTAATGTGAGAAAAAGGTCATTTCTCCTTGCAGTGTAAAATTATTACAAAATCTTATAATTTCTATATATCAAATCTAAACTTCAGTTAATATTTCAACTGAAATATACAAGTTTGAAATGATAAGTGAATTACTAGTATAAAAAGGTGCAAACATAACAGTCTCAAAGTTTTTATCTAATTACTCTGCATTAGGTGAGTTGAAAATTAAGCCTCATCAGTTCCTCTGCTCCCTCATTCTCTAAATATTTTCTGCTTCATGTTCACTAGTGTATTTTTGCCCTGGCATCCCTTTCAACCTTCATAGTTAAAATGGTGTTTCCGAGAAAGCTGGAATTAAAAGGAAAACTACAAAGACACTTTTCTATCATTTTCAAATGCAGACCTCTGCATGATTTAGAGAAAGTGACTAGACAGTGTAATCCCCAAATTGCAAAATGGTGTCACAAGGCAAGAAAGCTTTTGGCATCTTTCACTGCCATAATTCAGACTGTTTCACATCCTCATTTTCCATAAAACATTTAATTAATTAATTAAAAAAAATTATTGCGTGATAAATTATGAATAGTCTTTACATTTGGTGCTTATAGGAAGTTTCTCAACTTGCTTTTGCAAACAAGTCTTCTAACTAGAGGCACTGACACACTTACTACAGGAAGCATCAGCCCTTAGCCATTAACAAATCCACTAGTAATCCATTGCTCAACTTCTATCAGATGGCAATATTGGAACAACCATGATTAGAATAAATCTAATGGTCAAAATGAATAAAGTAAACAAAGAAAACTGAAGAAAGAAAGTATGTTTCTTCAGTCTTCTTAGATCTTTTTAGGAAGAGGACGAGGAAGGTTTCTCTTTTAGAAGAAATCAGGACTGCATCCATGTTGGACAGCGCTGGTTACAGCCAGCTTCAAAGTGGACCCACCACTAGCCAAAGCTGAGCCCATCAACAATGTTTGTGAGACTTCTGTGATAACATATTTTTAATAAAGGATAAAATCACTGGACAGTAGTTGTGAGAGAGAGGAGTGAGAAAAATGTGAGGTAAATAACCCTGCAGACACAAAGGTGAGTTAAAAAGTAGTAGTAGCAGGTGCTTCAGGTACTGGAGCAGAGATTCTCCCTGCTGCCCGTGGAAGGATGCCTCCAACCTGCCTATGATGAAGCAGGTTGTCTCCATGGAGGACCAAGCTAGAGCAGATATCCTCCTGCAGCCTATGGACAACCCGTACCACAGAAGGTGGATGTGCCCTGAAGGAAGCTGCAGACTGTGGAGATCCCATGCAGGTGTGGGCTGCTGGAAAGAGAAGCATCCCATGCAGAAGTAGGTTTTTGGCAAGAACTGGATCCTGTGGGGCACCTACGCTGGAGCATCCTGTTCCTGAAAGGCCCTGTGAAAAGGACCGATGTTGGAGCAGCTCTTGAAAACCTGCAACCTGGGGAGAGGTTGCCCATTGGAATATTTTGTGAAAGATTTTTTTTCTGAGAAGACTGAGATTGGATCTCATCAATGTTTATAAATATCTAAAGGGCGGATGTAAAGAGGATGAGGCCAGACCCTTTTCAGTGGTGCCTAGTGACAGGACAAGGAGCAACAGGCACAAACTGGAAAACAAGAAATTCCATCTGAAGGTGAGGAAAACCTTCTTTACTTTGAGGGTGACAGAGCATTGGAACAAGCTGCTCAGAGAGGTGATTGGAACAAGATGCTTTGGCTGGGGGTTCAAACTAGATGATCTCTGAAGGTCCCTTCCAAACCCTACAATTCTGTGGTTCCGTGATTCATGCATCTTGTATATGTATGCTTGTATATGCATTACTGGAACTACATGCACACCATCAGAACCTTTTCCCTTCAACCTGGTGAGGCTGGAGGCACAGAACTGTGACAGTCTTGTTGCTCTCAAGCTGCGAGATTTGGCCACCACTTACAGAAGTGTTTCAAACAACTCTTCAGAAGTTCTAAAATAAAGGCAATGATTTTGGAGCTTTGTTAGCCCATATTTTCAGCCTTAAGATGAATAATTACAATATTCAATCATGAATAGAAAAATAATTGCTAAAGCTGGTGAAATAGCAAAATAAAACTGCTATCTCCATCTACTGTTTCCAAAAAATTAAAAATCAGGAGGTAGTAACATGTGGAAACAAAACAAGTAGATCACTGATAACATCTTCCCAGGAACTCAAAGGGCAAATGAAGTATTGTCACATGTTTTCTGCATCCCTCCTCATCTTCTGCCTTTCTTGTTCTCATTGTCATTTTCTTTCCCACAGCCCAAGTATTCTTTAGTTTAGCTTACGTAAAATACAGCTTTGACCTTCCTAAGCACACAGAGACAATTTGAAACATGGATCCATTTTGTCCAAATGAAGTATCTGATCACAAAATCCTTAGTGAAGCAATCACTCTGATTGAAGTCAATGAGTTAGAGGAGTGGAGTGACCACTGAAATCAATGCAACCTAGTTTTGGCATGGACTATGGGTCTAGTTAGATTTTCCTCACCTATCCCACTAACAACTCATCTTTTTCAGATTTCAAAATGATTGACTCGTGTCCATAATAATGCTTCTGCAATGGCATGTTCAGGATGGACTAGCATCACAGCACAAATAGAAATAAGAATAAAAAGAGAGATTGCCTGCCAGCTTGGAAGAATTTAGAAAATTTTATAGTTATTGTTAATTGTTATATATATAGTTATTGTAAATTGTTAATTTCACTTGTAACTCTTATGATAAAAGTGACATTTCTTGACTATTTTTCAAAGTATTGTAAATTATGTATACTGACCTTTCATTTTCTTGATCATAATATTGATGACTATAATCACAGAACAAAGTAATTGTAAAGATTTGTGCCTTTTCCTCCCCCACATTATACCAGTACTTCTCTCACTTGATTTACTCCTGCAGAATAGTTCAGAAATATAGCAGCAATCTCTGAGATGTTTTCTTAGTTGTATGCCATTTAATATGCTACTACTGGGCAGGAGCCTTTGAATTAGAAAGGTGTTTAACTGGAAAAAAAATAATATCAGGATTTGTGAAAATGAAAATCCAATTTTGTTATTTTAAGAGTGGCAATGTCAAACACAAAAGCAACCTAAGAAAACAGCGGAAGCTTTGCTTCTTTTTGCAGAAGAGGCTTTTAATTTCAGGAAGAATTTGCTCTGTGATTGAGTGGCAATTAAATTCAATGAGATCTGTTGAGCCTGAGTGAAAAAAAAAAGGCTTAATTAATTACACAAACAACTGATGGTTCTGTCAAATTGGTGAGTAACTTCATTGATCTTAAAGCTGGGGTAATTCTGCCTCTCTACTATGCTCTTATAAGACCCCACCTGGTGTACTGCATCCAGCTCTGGAGTCCTCAGTACCAGGCAGACGTGGACCTGTCAGAGCAGGTCCAGAGGAGGGCCATGAAAACGGTAAGAGGGCTCAAACACCTCTCCTGTGAAGAAAGGCTGTGAGAGCTGGAGTTGTTTAGCCTGAAGAAGATAAGGCTTATTGTGGCCCTTCAATACATAATGGAGGCTTCTAAGAAAGACAGGGAAAGACCATGGCCTGTAGTGACAGGACAAGGGGCAATATTTTTAAACTAAAAGATCGTAGATTTAGATTGAACCTAACGACTAAACTTTTTACAATAAGCGTAGTGAAACACTCGAGCAGGTTGCCCAGAGAAGCTGTAGATGCCCCATCCCTGGGAGTGTTTAAGTTCAGGTTGGATGGGACTGCAAGATGTCCCTGACCATGGCAGAAGGGTTGGACTAAATGATCTTTAAAATTCTCTTCCAACCCAAACCATTCTGTGATTCTATGATTCTATAATACTATGATTCTATGTTACACAAAGCATATTGGAATTTAAATATTTTCATAACTATTTCACTAAAGATGCCAGTAGACATGAGAAAGATACAGAAAAGCAAAACAAAGCAAAGCAAATGAAAAAACAGCTCTATTTGTATTTCATCCTGTTTCTTGCACTTACATGGTAGCTGACTTTATTCTAGTGAAGCAAGGCTACTGCCTGCTCCTTAAACTTTAAAATTCTGCCTGGAAAGAAACCTTACCCCAAAGAAAAGTAGTGTTGTGGAGTCCTTTATTTGCCTACATGGATTTGCATAAATGGAGTGGGTTTTGGCCATTTTCAGGTTTTCTTTCCAGTGACTCTTTGTAGCATCAGAACCAGTTTCTCCTACTTGAGATTATGAAACCCATTGTTGACTTGGATGTGTTGAAAGTAAACCTTAAAAATAATCAAAGTGTGAATTTTTCATCTACTAGTGCATGGATTATATAGCACCTTAAGTCTATTGGATAGGTGCTATATAATGTGATTTATACCGATAGTGCTATGTAGTTGGAAACATAATGCAATTATCACAGGACAATTGAGGCTGGCAGGGACCTGGAGATGTCTCTAGCCACAGCCTCTGCCCAGAGCAGGCTCAGCAGTGGGCTCAGGTGGGACTGCTAAGGCTTAACGCAGTCAGGGCGTGAAACTCTCCAGGTCAGAGAGGGCCCAGCCTCCTCAGGCCCCAGCTTGACCACTAGGCTGTCCTCATGGGGAAAAGACTTCTTTTCATCTCCAGCCTGAGCCTCCTGTGTTTCAGCTTGTCCCTCTGGCTCTCACTCTCCCTCCACACACTGCTGTTAAGAGCCCAGCTGCGTCTCATCCCTCCCCTCCCATCCCCTCCTGTCTGTCCTGGGGACACTGCTGGGTGCCACCAAAGCCATTCCTTCTCCTGGACGAACCAGCACTGATGCCAAAGCCTCTCCTTGCAGGGCAAGGGCTCCAACCATACTTTTTCAGTGGCCTCTACTGAATTCACCCCAGATTGTCAGTGTTTATACGTACTGCATTTATATCTTCTATATATTCTATATGTCTCCCAAATTCTTCAGGCTTCCTTGAGTGAAACATGCTATTTCTTAAGGAAAATTTTCTTCTTAGGCAGGAAGAAAACTCAAGCAGACTTCTAGTTTTTAAGCCCATTGGACATAAGACTATGGTTGAGAAAGTGCCCAGCACAGATAACATGCTACCCAAGATGAGCAATAACTATCTCTTCAAAGGTTTACTTAAGCCCTGCTTTAGGTGTTCATTGTAGTCTGACTGGTGCTGTTTAAAATTATACTAAATTCGAAAGTAAATTTGTGTAAGATGCAGAAAAAAGGCCCAAGATCTTAAAAGCAAGACTTCACAAGAATTCATTCTACAAAGAGCTGTAAGAAAAATGGCTTCACTGGTCAAAATTATTTGGGATCAATGGAATATTTAGTTCGATCTGAAAATAAATCAGTCTCTTTTGGATCCCTATTTAGAAACTCCTCTTTAAAATTTAAATATATCTTAAATTCAAAAATATCTGGGTGAAACATCTAGAGTTTTCATTTGATTACAAACTCAGTTTTTGTAATGAAGGTTATTTGTCAGAACAAGTATTTGCAATGTATCTGTCCTAGTGTTAGCATTTTCTAAATATTTAAATATCTAATTTCTGTGTTAATGAAACATCTTTTAAGTGTAATGTTACTTATATTGTGAAACAATCACAGTTAGGATTTCATTTAAATGCAATATCAGTAAGAATTCTGATAGTCAGTTCTCTGAAAGCAATTTAAAGGTTTGCTCTCTTCCACAGAAAGACTGCAATTCAACATCCTTGGAGAGGAACACAGTTTAGTATAAACTAAATCTCTAAGCACAAAAGTATTCCCAGCAACTTCAAGATGAGTGTTATTTTCTCCCTCAAAGACACACAAGGACTTAAGTGACTTTAGTGTTTCAGATCTAAAGAGAGCCACTTAAACTTGTTCTGTCAGATGTTAAAAATTTCAAAATTTTCAGATTTCCAAAATATTCTCTCAAGTGCTGAGGGCAGAATCTGGTAAAAAAGAGATCATACATCTCCAAATAACTTCTTCTTTCATAAGACTACTAAATTGCAGTGCAGCACATTGGAGACATTTGGTTTACTACAAGTAAAGCAGTAATAATACTGCACCAGTATTATTAATTTCTGACTCTTTCAGTCAGAAAGAGACTCAAGGAGGCATTCTGTTAGGCATTACAAAAGCAGAATTTAGCAACGTAGAAATTTTAAGGAAAAGCTATTTCATATCTGTTAACAGAAATTATATTATATCTCCTAATTAAATAACAGATTTTCTTTAAATTATATAAAAAGGATCTATAACCATGGTTTCATGGACTATAGACAAAATAGTCTTTATTATATTTTTCTAATTAATTTCTCTTATTAAATGAAGTTTAAAGTAGCCGTCTCCCTTCCTTCTGTCTTCTCTTGATCTCTGAGGAATAACTTATATGCAGGTGATCACATTATGCTACATTATATAGATTCTTGTAGAGTGCTTTTTGAAATATGTGGTGCATGTTTATGATTTTTAATAAATCATTTATATTCTATCCGTCCATCTAGAAATTTCCTTTCTAGTTTACTATTAAAGGAAGGGCTGAAGGAGGTGAAACTACCTTTAATATTTTCATTTTTGGGAAAAAATCAGTTTATAGAAAAAAATAGCAAAAGTGTTTGTAAGAACAAGTGAATAGTCACAAGAAATATGAAACAACTCTTTATTTCCTCTGGATCCCTTTCTTTTCTCTACATTTAGTGAGATATACAAGTGTCAATACAGAGAAGCAACATATAACATCACTGTTGTTTTGATTTCCTTTGACAAAAAAGTTGACTGATTTCTACTTTCCAGTGTATATCAGGCATTCTGAGTATAAGTTTCACTGTCAAACAGACATGCTTCTGCAATAAGATTCTTAAATCACAAAGAAACATATGTGCACATGTGTGTACCTCTGTATCTTCAAGCTTATTACTATGGAGACTAAACTGCCATCTTGATAGAAAGCTTCGCAAGGATGAAAATTGCAATGATTGTTGAAGCAAAAAATTGCTTGTTCTAGGTTTGCAGGGTAGAAACTTATTCCAAATGTGGGAAGCAGTTTAATAGAAGAAACAGGAGAGAAAAGGAATAGACAGTAATGCTGCATTGAGAAGAAGAATCTGAAACTAAAATAAAGAAGAAAATGTGTTGTTAGACCTTGAGGATAAAATTGAAGTTCTGAAGTTGATGCACATGTGTGTATATACTCAAATGATGAAATCTATCTACTTACCTAATTAGAAATGTTGGAAGTACAAAAGACGAAAAGAATAATAGCAAGGCTAAAAAAAGGAGAGGTTTCAGTTACTTAGGAAATAATTTCAAACTTCTTATCAGTACAAAGCACTTAGTATGGAAACACACGTTCATCTGTGCATCTCTTTTTGTGGGTCCAGCTCTCAGTGAAAAATGTTTACAAAGGAAATTTGTGACACATATGGTGGTGACATCAATTATTTGTACCATTTGCATTCCCAGCAGGCAGCTTTTTTTCCATCACTCTTCTTTTTCCAGGAAACAAACAAATAAACAAACAAACAAACACTAATAAAACAAACAAACAAAAAACCATCCCCTTGCTTTTTTATACAATCCTGTGCAATTTTCCCATACAATATGGGAAAAACCTGGTAATAATGCTTAGAGTCTTATGAGTTCAGTGAAGGGGAGCCATACTGTGAGTTGTGAAAATGAAATTACATTTTTTCAGCCATTTTTTAAACATGACTTCTTTAAAACAGAGTTGAAAAGCCTTTAAGCCAGAATTATATGGGAAAGGTTCTTTGATTATTGAATATGGACTTAACTATACTTTCTTAAACCACTAGGTAGTAGCTGAAAACCGTCTTTGAAACAAACAAGAAAACAAAAAAAAAAATCCCCGACAATCACTTTCAATAAAATGTGTGCAATAGAGCTTTACCCAGAAGCAATTTAAAAAGTAATGCACAATGTATTTCTTGCATTTGTTACCAGCCCACACTGATGGGAAGAGCAAGAACCCTGAGGTCTTGCAGGAGTCTGTGTTTACAGTGTAGATCTGTGCAGCACTACTGCCAAATCACTAAGCCACCTTCAAACAGAAGTCCTAGCTGAGACAGGTGTTAGCACAGTGGGTACTGAGGAGAATAGAGGGACTGTTGGATGCTGTAAAAGACAGATAGTTTACAACTCAAATTATGAGCGGACTACTACAGATCTCCCTACAGCTGAGCAAGGCTCATGCCAGCCATTGATTTAATGCTTGCATTTAATGCTCCAACCCTCACTAATCCAAAGAAGCAAGGTCATTTTAATTCACTGTGTCTGTTTTTTCTATTAAAGTAGCAAGTGCTCCCAGGAAGTCTGAAAGAATGTTATGTATTGTGGTTATATTTTAGCCTAACTGCAGCAATCCAAAGACAGATTTCCTAATACAACATGTGTTACACATAAGTTCTTCGACTTATGAAGCTATTGACATAATTACAAATTGATTAAGTAAGGATTTGTCCATAATACACTAAGTCATGAAAATAAATTAGATCAATGATTGGTTTTGTGAGCTAAAATCCTGGTCTTTAGAATCAGAGACCTTTCAGTTTTTCATTCTATTAGATATTTTATTAAGAATATCTGTGGATAAATTTGATTTTCAAAAAAGAAGAGACTAATAGTACAGATAGGATTCAGGTTTCACTGTGATTTCCTGTCCAAAGCATTTCTATTCGTACTAAACCCCCCATCTTCTCCCATATCATTGCAGATATGAGATGGCAATCCTTTGATATACGGAGTCTCTACAGACATAAAATACTACCTGGACATGTGAGTACAACTAAATGGAGGTAAACTCTTAAAACAACTGGAATCTGTTCTGAAAAAAAAAATAATTCTATGTTCTTATTTTACGGTATGAAATCATCAGCAAGGGGAGAAGCAGCACACTGTTAAATTCAGGTTTCTAAAATATAGTACAGCACTAAAAAGCAACCTTATGGGGGTTAATCACATACTGATGGAGTGTATGACATATGAGCAATTTTTTATCTTTGAAAGATCCATGATACATGTTCTGATTTTCTCCAGATGTGTTTAATTGCATTGTTTTATGCCCCCAAAGGCGCAGATTAGTCAGCTCAGCTTATATCCACATGATGATCAGAGAAGGCTACAAAATTCATTTAGTTTTGGAATCCACATAGATTTTTAACACTGAAATATTAGAAAGCTAAAGGGGAAGAAGACTAGTTCAGTAAACTTCTTTACATCTTGCGCCTATTTCTATGATTCCGACGAGAAAATGTACAAAGGAAAGTAGTAAGGATGTCAAACAGGAGCAAAGGTATTTGGAGTGGATTATTACAGTATTTCCTGGGTCAGATCCTGCTGCTCTTTGCAAGGTTGTAAATGGTTTGCAGGAACTGGATCATGTAACAAGGAATGTAAGGTTACCTTCGCAGACAGCAATACAGAAGTGCACAGATACCAATCATGTCATACTTTGGAATCAGTTCCACAAACATTCCTCTTCCTCTGGCCCTGGGAGTACACAGCCTCACATTATTTCTAGATCTGTGAATATACTTCAGTTTTATGCTGTATTTCTAAGTCTTTAAAATATCTTTTTTTGTAGCATGTAGAATAAAACAGTTAGGATCTGTCCCAGAGAATTTTCTTCTTGCAGAGGAGAGCAGCTGCCCTGCAGAACAGGTAGTTGAATATTTCCTGAAATGTTAAAGGGGAGGAGAAAAGATACATTCCATGAAAATATAACAACCCTTGCCACCATAACAATATAGAGAAAAAAGAACTGTCAAAAAGACCCATCAGACTAGTTCAGGAACTATTTTGGAAATATTGCTTATTTTGACTGGCAACAGAACACTAACATAAGCTTTTTTAGCTACATATTTGTATTATTTGAATATGAAAACAATGTTCTTGTAGCAAGGCATCTTAAAATTTTTATAGGATCTTTTTTATTATTCAAGCTGGAAAATTCAAGTTGTATATGTTGAGTCTGGCAGATTGTAACACTGCCAGACTGTTTCTGATATATTAAGGAAGACCAGGAACAGTAGTTAGCATGACAACACCAGGCAAAATTAATATTGCATGTGCAAAACATTGAAGTTTTAAAGAGGGAGCTCAGAAGTGGAGTCCACAAAGGCATTTGTGAAAAGAACTTAATAAAATCATCTGATTACAAGACCCTATCGTATGGTGTAATTGCTAACAGTTGCTAGTTGCTGGTCTTATTAATACAGAGATAAAGTTAACTCTTCCCAAAGAAGGAGGTTTATGGGAACCTATTCCTCCAAAACCAACTCTAGTCCCCAGACTAGTTTATGAAAGCTCAAGTTTGGATACCACAGACTCACAGAGACTCAGAAATTATTACAAGAGTAATTCTGCATCAGAATTTTGATGGCACCTGTAAACTTCAGCAATCACTTTGTCATAAGAAATTCAATATCAAATTACCAATAGCTTCAGCAACTTTTAAGCCAAATAGGACAGAACTCTATGAAATTATCTGCAGATAGTACACATTTGAAATTGAACTACAGTATATCTCTAGAAAAAGCTTTTCACAGTATGTCTTTTACCTATCACAAAATTTTTAGTTACTGTCTTGCAGAGCCAATTGTCTGACTGTCCTTATAGTCCTTTAAAGCTTCAGTCTTGGCAGGATGCCAGTATAATGTAAATAATAGAATACAAGAATGACAAATGTTGGGAGCTGAAATACATCAGTGAAAAATGTCAAGCTAGTTTATGCTTTTTTCTGTGTTATTTTCGTTAAAAAAGTAATGGCACCACCTATCTTCACCACTTTAAGCCACATCTTTGAGAGTTTGATATGAATTACATACAGATCAAGTGCAATTAGGAAACACACTGTCCAGTTACTCAATGAACCACAGTTAGACTTCAAATAATAAACCCCTTCTTTCTTCTTGAAAATTAGAATAGAATAGAATAGAATATTTATACATAGATTGTTGATTATGCCTGAGTTTATATCTATTCGCCTTCATCCTTCCTAGAATTCATCCAGTATTTTCCAACCTACTCATTCTCCACCATCTTTTAAAATTTCATCATATTCAGAAAACCCTTCCCTGCATAGTGTTAACTCACATTTAGGAATTGTATTCTTTACCACTCAGCTTATTAATGAAAATACCAAGCATTATTAGACACATGAAAGGTCAATTTTTTTTTCAACATCAAACCATTGCTTATGATTCTCCTGTACCATGTTTTTCAAGGCATTTTACATTTGTTTTGTGGCGGTCATATTTTTCTTTCTTGCCTATAAAACATATCATACCATGTCAGAATGATTACCAAGCAATAAAGACGTGACGTCTTTGTAACTATACTTATAGTTACTTCTGTACTGCGTATTTCTTCTGTAATAGTATTCTTGTTTCTTTCTGTAAGCACCACAGCTGCAAAAACAGTAATTCTTTTATTAGACTGTTATGATTTCATTTTGAATCACAATAAATTTTTGGCTCAGTGTAGAAAGAGTGTTTCTTAGGCCTACAAACTGAAAAAGTTGCAGTTCAACAAATCAGTGGAGAATGCAAGTAGCAAGATTAATTTTAAAAATGTTGTGATGTTTTTGGGAGCAGATGTCTGTAAAAGCCTGTTCTGAGCACTAGGCTATGGTAATGAAAGTCCAAGAATGCTGGTAAAATGTATGTGTTCATATAATTCTTCTTCATTTATTAACATATTAAAACCTTTCCACTTCTTATGCTTCTATGAATATATTTCTACAATAATTTCTTATTAATGAGATTAATCACAAATATTTCACTTAATATGTTGGCATTTCTGATTTTATACTTACATCTTAATGCTCAGGGTTTATATAGCTATACTGGAGGTATCAGTGCTGACAGAAGCAGATTTTGGACAGCAGAAATGGATTAATATCACTCCATAAATATCTGATAGGTCATATGAGAAATAAAGAATGGCTCAGGACAGGCTGCGATCTATTTGAGAAACTTTGCTTGTATCCTCAAATTTTATAATTCTCTTAAATGTTAATATTAAATTTTATAAAGACTAGTACTTTATCAGCAGTAACTGGCAAAGAGCTACTCATCTCTAGAGTAACTTCCAACCTAATCTTCAACGTGAAGGTATATATTCTCCTCCCCTCTGTACTTTGTAATAGCTTCAGACAACAAAGAGCATTTCTTTAATTACTGCATTAGTACATTCTGTCCCTCAGTGTTTATAAAGGCTATTTCTTACTGGATACTTAAAGTTAAGATTGGCAACATGGCACTTACAGGATGGAGGGAATCATAACAATGAGAGCAAGTAATCTAATTATCCCTTTCATGTCAACAAAACTGCTATGAAATACAGAACCTGATTCTTATTTCATAGACTTCCACTCATTCTGTCAGAAACATGCATTAGTTTTAAGCTAGAGTGATCTGGAAAGATGTATTAAAAATCTTTATTTTGACTTTAAAGCAAAGTTGTTCCTACGGATTGTTCGCTAGTGGTTTAGACAATGTAATTACAGACTGCATTCCCCACTGCCTTTGCTTCTCTGTTACACTTAATATTTTAAATACAGGCTTTTTCATAGTTTTATTTAACTCCTGTGGAATATTATTGTGCTCATACAAATAAATAGTAACATAATTATCCAGAGCATTGTAATAAA
This sequence comes from Tringa solitaria, assembly GCA_026413425.1. Classification (NCBI taxonomy): domain Eukaryota; kingdom Metazoa; phylum Chordata; class Aves; order Charadriiformes; family Scolopacidae; genus Tringa; species Tringa solitaria. Next base: position 32,513,611 of record JAOXJM010000019.1, read on the forward strand.
ATCAATAAAAATACTGGGGAAAAAAAAAGAGGAAAAGAGAGAGAGAATAATGTTATTATTTAACTGAAAAGGCCCAAACCACAGAAATGAGAATAGTTAATATTCTGAAATTTCCTAAATATATTTATTAATCCCACATGTTTATGAATAAATATGACAGTTCATTTAAATACTAATATAAGCCTTGCAGACTCCACTGGTTTTACTTTACAGGTACAACTAGGATTATGGAAGAAAAATTCTTGATGTTATTTTCTGTAACAGTTTCATTAGCTTTAAGGAGAATATTGTATATAATAAAATTAATTCTTGCATATGCAGATAAGAATAAATTTTTTATATAAGAACAGACATTTTTTAGTGTTTTAATTTCTTTTAAGACAAGTCATAAAGGAAAGGGGTATAAAATATACATTTTTGATAACAGAGTTTATTTGCAAAAAAAATACTTATAGAGCATTCCCAGATTCTTGTTTTCAGAGATTTTCAGTCTACTTTGAGGAGTGGCTTTAACTAAATCCAAGATTACAGCTACAGTATCTGTTCACTCACAATATATAATGGAAAGCATATGTTGTGCCTAAAGGTGGTCTCTTTAACAGAATGCATTCAACGCTACTTGTACTGAAAACATCTTCCTTGTGTGAGTGTGTATGTAAATACAACATTTGAAACTTTGTCTGTAGTAGCTTTAAAACTCATTTCACTATGGCTAAAATACAGACACAATACCTCACTGCTTCAATAATATGGCAGAATTTAAGTATCCCTCCCTGGCAGTGGTGATCTGTTAGTTCTTTCAGTCACATAGAGATAAGACTTAGAGAAAAGAGTTCCAGAAAGAGGAAAAAGGTGATTTGGTCCATTTCAGTCTCATGAGTGCAACCTGTTTTTTTCTCCTGTTCAGTTTAAGTCCTTTCTTTCTGAATATCAGCAAATATTTTATTATTAGTATGCTAAAAGTATTAATTTGTTTCATTTTTTTATTGTTTATTGTTTTGCCTAGTAGATGGCATAAATTATTTCTACACTGTCTAAATGCTTAAAAGCTTCACCTTTTGAAATATGTCTTCTGCTGAGTGATAATATGGTAGTAAAAACACACACCTATGTGAAAAACCAAACATGCTCACACATGGACAGATATGTTACTGCTGGTTCAGTCATCCTCATTGACAACAAGTTTGTGAAACGTTTGACTTTATGTCAGTAATCAACACGACATTTACAAAGACCTTTTCCACTGCTCTCAAGTTGCATAGTTCTATGCAAAAGAGCTTTGGTATCTCATACCCTTTAATGCAGTCACATAAATAACCCAAGTCAGCATGAGAGTCTAGTTTTCCCAGCTGCACTTTTTCCAGAAGTTACACTAAACATCATGCATGGATTTTAACAGCACAGTGAGATCCTCTGATACAACTTTTTATGGTCTAAAGGAACAAAGTCGATTAAATTGCTGTAGGTTACCAGTGGCATACATATCTGTCACCTACAAAAACAAAATTTGCAAGGAATCTCATATAGAAATAATCAGCAAACTAACAGCTTCTATAGAATACCAGCATCTCAAACCTATTGCATGTTTCCCCTGGGAACCACAAGTTGGCCATTTCTCTAGCTTCATCAAAAAACCTGTCTGCACACCTTCTATCATTTAAGGCTTAATATACTAAAAACTACAACCATTTGACTAGCACCAATCCCCCTGGTACTATCTTTAATAACTGTAATATTTCTATGGTGCTGAAACCGCCATCATCCTGGAATGTTCTTGTCCTTTTTTCCTTGATTTTTGACTTGCTTCAACTGGCAACACAAAAACAAAGCATGCATCCACAGACATGAAAATGGGCCACAATGGGATGGGGTACTGTTTTAGCACACTAATTTGATTTCCTCTGCCAGTATCTTGAAAGCACTAGAAAAAAATTCCTTCTCTACTAAAATGTTACACACATATACCTTTAAAGTACACTGATTAATATAATTTGTCTTTTTAAAAAAGAGTATTTTGCCACTCCATGCAAATATAT
>JAOXJM010000019.1:32542646-32572194 GCA_026413425.1 Tringa solitaria
AGAAAGAAAGAAAGAAAGAAAGAAAGAAAGAAAGAAAGAAAGAAAGAAGGAAAGATTGACAAAATTTTGGCTCTGTAGCAACAAATTATGTAATTTTCATTGTTTTCACCTAGCTGCCTGGTGTTCAAATACCTGGTTATGTACCAGGCAGAGGATAAAATTATTACATTTTTTTGTCACTTAATTGGCCAAAGCCAAAACAGCTGTCATTTTTTGTGTGAATCAAATTTCTGCCTCAAAACTTGTATCAAACCATTGGCACCTTCATAGTAGTAGTAGTAGTATCATCATCTCTTTTTTTTTTTTTAATCTACTTGGCTTCCTCCCCCACACCAGTCCTCTTTCCTTTTATTGGATCTGCCACAGAAACTTGTCTGGCTATTGATTGTGTAGAGTATGCCAGTTCAGTATTGCAAGGTCACTCATAATTGCATCTAGATTGTTTTCTTTTCTTCTCTCTCCTCCCCCTTTTTTTTTCCCAAATCCCTCCTCCTTCCTCTAAGAAAGGCAACTGTTCTGAAAAACAGCCATGCTGACATACTGTGAGCTGGAATTTTACCAGTAATAAAATGAATTGTGATTGAAGGAGAAAATGGTGAAAGTGAAATTAAATGTACTCCGGAGTGGTAGCTTTTTTGCAAATTAGGCACTGTAAACAGGGACACAGAAAGGTAATACCTTTCAGAAATAAAAGATGCCCAAATAGACTAGTTCTGTAGTAAAATAAAAGCTAAGGCAGATGGGTTTTTTTTACAGCAACAAGGGCCTGACTTTTTCTTCCTTTGGGATTTTGTGATGTCAGTGTTTTGTACTTCTTTTTCAGCTACAGACAGGGATAGTGTTTGTAGCTTCATGCCCTCTAGTCACATTCACACCTAAGTGACAAAGTCAGACTTTATACTTTTTTTAATTTCCTCTTCACAGTCCATAGTAGCCTTACCGCAGATCTGCAAAGAAGGAGAAGGGACATTTTATTCCTTTTGCCCTCCAGTTACATCTCGGGTTAGCAAGACAGGATACTGCAGACATACTTAATCCCAGAAGAACCAGTTGGCACTTTTGCCTTTACCTTATTTATCTTTTAAGTATTAGAGGAGAAATTCCTGTGGTCTCCAGAATCTTAATACGGCTTATAGGGGAACTATGAGAAAAGCATGCATTGCCAATAATCTAATGCCTCCCAGGGCAAAGAGAAAGTGATTTCCAGGGACAAACTCATGACTAGCAGAAACCCAGATAATTGTGCTGCAAATGACTTCTGGGGTAGTGTATATTAAGTCAATACTACCTACCAACTTCCCTGCACAATCTGTAACTGAAGGTTCACAGAAGGGGAACAGAAGGTTCACCTTGCACAAGTGCAAGGTGAGTGAACTGCCATCAAAAGGCCCAAGTGGGTCTGGGGTGAAAGGAGGTGATTGTTTTTCTTCAAGTTACAGACCTGCAACAGATGTATTGGTTGTACACTACATATTTGTAGGGATTGCTAAATGTTAACTATCCCATTTGACCTATATTTTATTATACTATAAAAACAAGGTATGGAGAAAACCCCTTAAAACTTTGCTTGTACTACCAGGCATGATTACTCCTTTTCCTCCTCCAGCACTCGCTTTCATTCACTACCACCTCCTGTGGTAAAATTGTGCTTGGGGAGTAGGTTTCTGCTAATCATTCAGTTCATAGAAAATACCTTTCCTTCTGCACCCAGGTGCTGAATGGTTTGGAGTGCATTGAAGTAAAGGTGGATACGAATATTAAGTTGAAAGTGGCTTTTTAGGAATTGCCATTGTAATATAATGAAACATGATTAAACTTAACAGTCACGTTTGGAAAAATGGATCCTTGCTTCTAAACATTGTGTGACAGATACACATGTGTTCTCATTGGTCAGTTAAGTGCATGAGACACTTGCTTGATCCTCTGTGTTAGCTACCCAGACAGCAGGTATGGTACTGAGATAGGCAAAAAAATAACATTGACCAAACCCAAGATCTATAGCATAGTCCAGCAGGCAGCTGCACTTCCTTTTCTCAGGTATATCCAGACCTTTGTTAGTTGAGTGCTATGATCCCACCAATTCTGTCATCTGGTGATACAGGAGAACCTGAAGTGAAACGTATTTTACAAGCTAAGATTTATCTACTACATAGCAGTAAAATTTATTAACTACTCAACACTGAATTCTATAAACATGCAGACACCAGATAGCTAATCAGAATCCATACAGAACTGAATCTTGAGATTCATTAGAGAGGAAATGTAAGCCCATGTTTCTGGTACACTTTCAGCTGCTTTATTTTATTCCCCCAGCTAAGGACTTTTTTTCAGAACTACTAGTCCTTTGCACACAAAACCATCATCAAGTGGTTCCATCAAGTATAATTTCCAAAAGAAAGCCCCATAAAATTGTGAAAAGTAAAATGTACACAATGGACACAAGAACTGTGGCTTCTTATTTAGTTCTGATGTTTTACCAAATCATAACAAATAGTGGGTCTTTACAGAGTAACAGCCCAGTGAAAAGAAATCAGTGACAAAGATGCTTAGAATTCCATAAGGAAATCTTACTTTATCCTGATATACAATCATCCTGGAATAGATATGGTAACAAGGAAGAAACGTTACCTGCTGGCTTAGTTTCTACTTTTCAAAAACAAGCTTTTTATCCTCCCATAATTGGCTTGACTGAGAAACCAAATGATAACAAATTCCTTAACTGCTCACGTCTTTCCCTGTATAGTTCTCACCTTATAAACCAAGGATTAAAATATTGCTCTTACCTTTGAAATACTACATACTCACAATATCAGCTAGCAATTCTTCTCATAAAAGTTTTTAAAAGTAGATATCCTCTCAAGCTATTAAAATAGGTGCACATTGCACACATTGAAGTAGTTGAAAACACGTGCAACATTTTTTTATTACCACACACACCTTATTTTTGAAGACGTCATGCAAAACTCAGATTAGAATTTCCTATTGAATACCTTGTCATCTAGGACATTACAAAGAGGACAGAGTGGTGTGATTTTTCTAATTGTAACAGATATCAAGTCCCAGTGAATTGAAAGCAGACAGTATTCATTCTCTTAAGAAAGCATATTTCAACATTTTTAAAACTGTGCAAATCATTCATTTTATCTAAACATCTATAGAATCAATATTTAACACAAAAATATGCTAAAGGCTCCATTGTGTATACTGAGCATTACATTTGCAACTGATTACTACATTTGACTAGGTGGAGACTTTATTATGTTTTATTTCTTTAGAAAATCGTAACTTTGATGATGAACATATGTTGTTTTTTTTAATTTCTCATAGAGAAGAAATGTGGCAAAATTTTTCTTCAAGTTCTAAGGGCAGAGATGATTTCCCAAACCCTTTTTTTAAAAAAAAACAAAACAACAACCATATAGCAAGATATCTCTGTTTCCCTTAGCTTGTAGCCCTGACTCTTATGGCCCTGACCTTGGCCCCAGCCAAGACATAAGTTTGCATATGATCATTCAATTACTCTGTGTGCATCATCACATAGCCTTTTTAAATACAGAATTGGAGATATTAAATGAATTAGAAATGAAGAAATTCTATTTTCCAGTAGAGGAATCAAAGTTATAAATCTTCATGTGAAATGTTTATTCTTTGAAATTTTTTTAGCTAGATTATTAACTACATGAAGCTTTTGAAGAATCACACCTTACTATGGCACAATCAGAGTTATGTTGATGGTTGAACTAGACAATCTTAAAGGTTCCTTCCAACCTAGAAAATTCTATGATTCTATGAAATAATTCTTGCTGATGATCACAGAACTTGTATTATTATTTGCAACTCAAAAATCATCATAGGTCTGTCTTGAATTTTTTTCTTGTCTTCTTTTACTAATAGTTGAATAGCTGCTATTCACATCAGTGGAATAACATACGAGTTAAGTACTCTTGAAGGTTAAACGAAAGGTCATAACATTATAATATACATTTCACTATGCTTTCTGGATGTACAGTAAGCAGTATAAAATAGCTGCCTACCCTCTTGGTTATTACCTTTATAAATTTATTTGCATTCTAATAAAGTTATTTGTATTGAAATAATGATTAAATTTTAGTTGACTTAAAAGTGTTAAAGAGTCACATGTACAAACAATGTCTTTTGAACATACAAAATTTTCATAATTTTGCTTTAGCTTTTGCTGCCTTTTTTGGTTTGATTTTGGTTTGGTTTTTTTTTAGTTTTTCAGAAGAGTTGTATACTCTACAAATTCATGGAACACCATAAATAACAAAAAATCTGATTTGTTTCAGTCGCTCAGAAAATCTTAACATTCTATAGAAGCATGGAAGTGAAAATATTTTTTTACTATGCGAGGCACTCATTTATCCCATTTTACATTTTTATTGATGTATTCATTTCAATTTTTAAATTAGAATTTTTAATTATTTATTTTATATATATTTAAAAGAAGTAAGAGATAACTATTTTCTACCATGTTCTAAAAAGACATGATTTTAAATTATTAAATTATTAATTTAAAAGCCATTACAAGGTAGATTATGGCAACTATTAAGATCACTCATGGAGAATAAGTTCTATAAACTTGCAACTGAAAACTTAACGTTCACTAAAATTATGCAAATTGGAAAAGAAAGTGTCTAAGTTCAAATACATTTTTATGTACACCTGAAAACATTGATTCTGTTGTTTTTTCTTGAAGAGGAGTTATTGAGAACACAAGGTAGGAAAACAGAGGGGGAAGAAATGGATGAAGGAAAAATTGTCAACTATATTGTGCTGGAACTGAAAAAAAAATCATATTAAGGTATACCATTTGGCTAAATAGGTGTTAAAGATTTGTAACAGCTTTGAGTCAGCTGTTAACAGCTGTGACAATAATCAAAACAGAAAGTGACTAAGAAAAAAAGTTTTCAATTAAAAAAAACCAATTTTGATTACCCAGTTCATCTGTTTGTCAGAGGAAGAATATTCCACGTCACATTTACTCTGTAATTTTACCTATATGTTTTAAATATTGTAAGTGATGGAACTTTAACAACTTTTGTTGCTCATTATTTCACAGATCAAGAAGCAAATAGTCTCATCCTCCTATATGTAATACACTTTTACTACTCAATGACTACAGTCCTAATTTTAAAATAAATAATGACAATAACAGTTGAAAAATCAATTTAGTATATGAGTAGCTGTATGGGAAAGGAAGGAGAGGTGGATTTGTGAATCTCAGTGTTCTGTTCTGTAAAGAAAACTTGTGCTTAAGAATCTGGATTTAAAAAACATGTTAAAGACAGTAAATAACTTTTATTAACATAGATTAAAAATATATTCCCTAGTAGTTTTATTCTTGATTCCATGAAAACTCACACATTGTGATAATGGCTCTTCTACTGACCTCTCCTTTTTTTCATCATTTGTATTTGATCACAAAGTAAGGGGAGAAGGGGTGGAGGAGGGTAGGAAGAGATATCTAATCACGTATATGCTTTAAAATATCTTTACTTGAAGAGAAAAAAAAAACCTACAAATCAAAAATCCTGCAAAAGTTATTTAGATATCTAATTATATGAATTTAAGAATGTGACATTAAGATGTTTTTTGAATGTTATTTGAAAAGATTGGATTCAAAATATGCAATGAAGACATATCAGGATCAATAGGTCTTTGAAACTTCTCCATACTACTGAAAATCATGTCACTCTGTGACAAGCCTTTTTTCAGCACTGTTGTTTTAAAGTTTCATATCCCACAAATCAGACAGATATGTGTGAATGATTTGGAAAAGATAGGCTGTTCATTGTTTTGATAGTAAATTTATTTCTTTCAACTGTGTTTGTGTGTGTTTGGCATTTGTTTGTACGAATAATTAAGAAACCAGGCATTTTTTCCTACAGTGATGTACTGGACTGCTGTCTTTTTATTGGGCACTTGCAGTGTCTGAATAGTGAAGTCATGGGAAAGATGATATATTTTACAAAGTTTAGAATATTCAACTATAACTATGTAAATGCTAAGACAGATAAACGAGTCTTTGACTGTCTGCATTCTTAAATGCTGAAAGCCTCATCATCACAAGAGAAATACAGATTTTATATGTATATTGGGTGTAGGTATCAGCATAGGAAAAGTTCTCCCAGCTCTTCATCAAAATCTTGACATGAACAAAAAAGACACATAACAAATAATAACTTTTCTACTGATTGTTTAAACACAGAATAATTCTCATATTCATTATTTTTTAAGGCATATGAATATCATATAAAACAGAATTTGGAAAACTGAGTGACTTCGCTAGCATAGTTCCAACACTTCTTCCTACACTACTGTCCAAATTCCACATCTGTACAAGTGGATCCTTCTCACAGTTCAGTATGAATCACCTCTTTTCTTGTGAACAAAAATTGCTGTCTCTTCATAACAGTGCAAGTGAGCTAAGCAGTGGCATCACAATTAGAGGCAGCCTGGGCTGCAGTGATGATGCACTGATGGATTTGCAATCCTGAGGGAAATGGGACAAGTGAAGAGTAAAACTGAACTCTCAATTTTAAGAAAGCAAACTTCCAGTTGTTCAAGGAGTTAGTCAATAAGACATCCTGGGAAACTGCCCTCAGAGACCTGGGAGCAGAGCACAGCTGGCAGATCTTTAAGGATGCCTTCTGTAGGGTGCAAGAGCTCTTGATTTCCAGGTGCAACAAATCAGGAAAGGAAGGCAAGATGTCCAGCATGGATGAGTTGAAACCTGCTGGTCAAACTGAAGAAGGAAATGCACAGGCAGTGGATGCAGGGAAAAGTATCCTGGGAATAGTATAAGGACACTGCACAGCTGTATAGGGATGGGGTCAGGAAGACCAAGGCACAACTGGCACTGAACTTGACAAGGGACACAAAGAATAAGAAGGGCTTCTACAGGTGTGTCAACCGGAAAAGGAAAGTCAAAGAATGTGTAACCCCACTGATGAATAAGACTGGCAAACTGGTAACAATGGACAAGGATAAGACTGAGGTACTCAGCACCTTTCTTGCTGCAGTCTTCACTGGCAATCTTCGCACAATTCTCAAATATATGGACCTCAAAGCAGGGACTGAGGAAGCAAAGTCCCTCACGCTGTAAGAGAAGATCAGGTTCATGACCACCTGAGGAATCTGAACATATATAAGTCTACAGGGCCCAATGAGATGCATACTAGTGTCCTGAGGGAATTGGCTGGTGTAGTTGCCAAGCCACTCTTCATGCTATTTGAAAAGTCATGGCAGTCAAGTTAAGTCCCTCATGTCAGGAAGAATGGAAACATTGCATCCATTTTAAAAAAGGGTAGAAAGGAGGACCCTGGGACCCACCAACCTATCAGCCTCACATCTGTGCCTGGGAAGATCGTGGAACAGATCCTCCTAGAAGCTAAAAAAAAGTAAGAAAGTTTAGAAATAAGCATGAATTTTTTATGATGAGGGTCATGAAACACTCGAACAGGTTGCCTAGAGAGGTGGTAGATGATGCATCAGTAGAAATGTTCAAAGTCAGGTTGGTCAGAGGTGTGAGCAACCTGATCTAGTTGAAGATGTCATTCCTTATTGCGCGGAGAGGTTGGAACTAGATGACCTTTAAATGTCCCTTCCAACACAAACCATTCTATGATTCCATAATTCTGTTCTATGACAAATTGCATTCCAGCAGTTGGAAACCACAGCTCAGGCTCACTGCAGGAAGGATCTGTACAAAGTTCCCTGTTTTATATCACTGTTTTGTTTTGTTTTGTCTTTTTAAAGTCAAATGTTCAGTCTTTGTAGTATGTCTCATGGTAATCCTTGAAGCAAGTTACAGATTATTTTAGTGAGCCCCATGGCTCACTGTAGTCAACAAGTGGGCCTTCAAAGTTAAATCACATGGTTCTGTGGTGTGTCCATATAGTAAGAAAAAACTTACAATATAATGAAATAATAAAAAAACTTACAATATAAAGAAACACTTACAATATAAAGAAATAATGAAACTATCATTAAATATGCTGGTACAGCTAGTCTTTAAAAGAAAAGAAAAAAAAAAAAAAACAAACATAAAACCCCTATCAAAAAACTGCTCATTTTTTTTAAGCTAGAATGAAGTGATAAGTAGCCTGCTTTAAGTGAGCCAGAATGAATACACATTTCATAAAGGTACACTTGGTTTTCCTGAAATCTATGCTAGGTCATGGAAAAAGATGATTTAAATTAAAAATACTCACACTCAGTCTAAAATTTCCAGACGTTCGGAGTTTTTTATTGTCTAATTACTGTTGTCTCCACAATCTTTGCCAGTAAGCTATGTATCTAAATAGTCTGATACAAGACAATACAGATGTCCACATGATGGCTATCTTAAATTTCACTTTCAACAATCCAGAATATCAAGAGACCCACTTCTATGACATTAAACAGATTAAAGGATTTAAGATCCCTCTAAAGTTTGCTGGGAATTTACCACATCTTAGTTAGAAACAGAACATTCATCCACATTTCATAGCAGAACATGGATTTCAAGAAATGCCAACTATTTCATGTCAAGATCCTTGAGTATGGTAGAGTTTCTGATGTGACCATGTAAGAAAGGGGACCTTGGCTGTAAGAAACATGCGTAAAAGTTAAGTATTATCTTAATTTTATATTAAAAAAAAAAAAGCCTAAGAGTTCCCTAGGGTGCAGGGAACACAATTTTCTATCTTGCATTACAGCCTCTAACTAAAGAAGGCATTAACAAATTCTTACAGTTGTTAAACTGTGCAAGTAGTCGCTTTAAAATTTCTTACATCACTGCTGAAGTAATATTCTTACTATTTTCTTATAAAAGAATTTCCATTCTCTTGCAGTAAAATGACCATCATCTGCAAAACATTTCACAACCTTCAGGAAAATGAATTCTGGAAACAAATAACAAATGGGATTTGATTTTTTGCAATGTGGAGTCATTAATGTAAGATCAGTAAGGCAGACACACATTCATATCTCTAAACCAGTGTCTTGCCCAGCACATCCTAATAATATTTGATCTATTCTTTATCCATGAGTAAACCCAATGATCTTCCTTAACCACCTATGTTCTCTATGTTCTCAGTTGTGTTGGTACAGACCTCCCCTGGGCTGTGCTGCAATGCAAGGATGAGCCAACATCCTGTTTTCGTCTTGGTTATAAGTGCAGTGGTTTGGGAAAATCTGGTGTTTTCTTATTTTGATTGCAGATGCAGCAAGTTTAGACAACCAGATACTTTCCTGTCCTAGTTACAAGTACAATGAAATAGGATGATTAGGCACTCCCTAACTGTACCTGAAACTCCTGTTATCTGGGAAACGTATCTGAAAATCTTTCTGCCTGGACTGTAGCCTGCTCTGGAAGGTACCAAAAGTATCTGATAAGAATTGTGGCCAAAAACGGAGAAATACTGACCAAAGTCAGTATTCTTGAGATCCAATAAATAGCAATTCTACATGAGACCTTTTGAGGTCTCCAGGATCATAGCAGACTGTGACCCAACATCTCCCCCTGGCTTGTAAGGCCTCTCAGGATAGATTTCACAAGGATATTGAAGTGAAGATTTCACAAATATTTTGAAGAATAGATTTCACAAAGATTTTTAAGACCGACTGATGACAAATACCAACAAAGGAAAAGAGTGAGTAATTCTCTACTATTGGATCTCAAGGTCTCAAAGATGTTTTGATACCAATAATTAACTACTTTTTGCAAAAAAGAGAAACACCTTAACTACATAGTTTAACCTCTATATCTGTTTGTGTGTGTGTGCTTTGATTTAGGAAACTCTGTTGTAAGTCTTGGGTGAAGCTTGCCATTTTCAAATCTTTAACTAAATTTCTACATTGATTATAAAAAATATTGTTAAATCTCTTTGATCATTGGCTGATAAATAAGTATTGTTAAAAGTCATGTAACCCGATTCTGTGTTAAAAAATTTTAAATTGCTGCTACCTCCACATTGTGCAGGATCCTAAATTAATATTTATTACATCAGTGGATAACAATAATCACATGTTGCACAAAAAAAGTTTGTCTCTCCTTTTCTTCTGAACCAGAATCCTTTACTCCAGTGACGAATAACTGTGAGCACCAAACTGAAGACTTTGCATTCAAAAGCTAGTAGTTGCATTACTTGGAAAACTGATGCATCTGACTATTTCTGTTTCACTTGTCTATGTGTTTTCATATAAATCATTGCTCTTGGTCTCTTCATTTTACATATCCTACACCAGACATGTTTGCTTCTAACAGAAAAAAAAGGTTTCTGTAGAGAGGAGGAACATTCTTCATTGCATGATAAACAGTCCCAGATGTTAAGAGGAGTACAAACTACTGTTTCAAAAGACTTGTTGTTACCCCTAAATATATGTGTGTATAACTATATATATACATACTTATGTATAAAAATGAGGAAATTAGACATCACTGTGGTGGGAGTATTTGTAGGACTATTAAAACAGGCTAATGTTAAGCTTTAAAACTAAACTTTCCTGGACTATTACATTAACAGCATAATCGGTACTAATATCTTTTTCTTGTACACTACCAATCACGATTGCTACAGTAATGAGTCTTTAACAACCATATTCTACATCAAGTAGTGCACAACACCATGTAACTAAATTCATCTGGTTTACTGATGTGGTTTATTGATGGTCAGATATCAAGGCTGAGGCTACCATACACTGCAAGATGCCTAATTGGTGTTACTTTCCAAGGCTGCAGCAGGTGTATTACCTTCCTGCTTTTCTGTTTTTCCACCTCACTTTGCTCCTGATTTATTTCTTAGAGAAGAAAAACCCACCTTTTTTTTTTTTTCCTGATTTTGTGGCTTTTTTTCTTTCAATGACGTGTAATTAATCATCAGCGAATTGGTCAGCAATTTTCAAAAGTGCCTGTGTTTTCAAGGACTTTGCTACTATCTTTTATTTAAATAGAGAACCTCATAGAATCATAGGATGGTTTGGGTTGGAATGGATCTTTAAAGATCATCTAGTCTAACCCTCTTGCAATAAGCAGGGACAACTCTCGCTACATGAGGTTGCTCAGAGCCCTGTCCAACCTGACCTTGAATGTTTCCAGGGATAGGACACCTACTACCTCTCTAGATAACTTGTGGCAGTGTTTCAGTACCCTTATCATAAAAAGCTTTCATCCTAAAGTCCAATTTAAATCTACCACCTTTCAGTTTAAAACCATTAGTCATTGTCCTGTCACTGCAGGCCCTGGTGAAAAGTCTCTATTTTATAAGACCCTTTTATATATTGAAGGACCTCAATAAGGTCTCCCTGGAGCCTTCTCTTCTCAAGGTTGAACAGCCTCGACTCTCACAGCTTTGCTTCACAGGCAAAGTGCTCCATATCACTTGTCGTTTTTGTGGCCCTCCTCTGGACCCTCTCTGACAGGTCCATGTCTTTCTTGTTCTGGGGACCCCAGAGCTGTATGCAGCACTCCAGGTTGTGTCTCATGAGGGCAGGGTAGAAGGGTAGAATTACTTCCCTTGACACGCTGGCCACACTTCTTTTGACGCAGCCCAGGATACAGTTGGCTTTCTGGGCTGCAAGCTCACATCACCAGCTAATGGCCTTAGGTTCTTCTATGCAGGGCTGCTTTCAATCAGTATTGCTACTGGGTACTACACTGACCCAGGTCCAGGACTTTGCACTTGGCCTTGTTGAACTTTGTGAGGTTGTCAGGGGTCCGCTCATGCCTGCAATGTCAATAATATTGCCTGTAATATCATTTCAAACTCTCATTCACCTAGTATGTTCTCATAACAGGTTGATGGGAAGCCTGACAAGGTGGGACTGGGTCTCTGCACAATTAGCATAGGACACAGCTAACCTCTGGCCTGCTACTAGCAATGACAACACAACTTTTACTATGCCATGGGTACAAAAAAAACTTACACAGGTATGCTACTTTAGTGTACTTAAGACTGAGTTCAGAAAAAGGTAGCAGTAAAGACTGCTTTGTGATGTTTGTACTATTTATGAGTGTAACAGGTCTTTATTTCTACTTCATGAGTCATTGTTAGCTAGTACTTCTAATTCAAACATAGGGTGTCCCTTTAGGGTGCATATGACATATTGTTTCAGAGAACAAGCATTCTCATAATCCAGGGGAAGTAAATTACTGTGCTACCTTTATTAACATCTTACAGCTGGTGTGCATAACAGGAGCGGTATATTTTTAATATGGGTTTGAATGAAGTAAGTTTTCAAACTCAGAAGTTTTTCCGTTTCCTGTTCTGCATACCACTGAAGCATCCTTGGGAGAAGATTAGACTGAAAAGTGGAAGAATTGACTGAGATGGATTACTAGGCATTTAGACAAACAGAAAACAGGAGAAGGAGAAATGTCATGAGAGAGCACAGTTCTAACACTGTTAGTGAGATCAGAGTCTCAGAAAGCAAAGGTAAGTTCAAAAATTAACACAGCAAAGTTAAAGGAGAAATTCAGAAAAGACTACACTATCAGAATGACAGAAACTAATAGTTTGCTTGGGCAGGGAAAAACTAATAGTGTCGCAGAAGACAGATATTGTCTCAGTCAGACAGGTTCGTGGCAAAGTATCTCAGAACTAATGTAATGCTCCAGGCATATGCTTGCAGGCTAATATGGGGGACACTGTTGAGGGTTTTTGCTATAGACTACCAGATCAGGAAGAGGAAGTCAATGAGGCATTCTACAGAGAGCTGGAAGTAGCCTCGAAGTCACAGGCCCTGGTTTTCATGGGGGACTTCAACTACCCTGACTTTTGCTGCAAAGACAACACAGCCAGGCACACACAGTCCAGAAGATTTCTGCAGAGTATTGGTAACTTCTTGAACACAGGTGGTGAATGAACCAATGAGGAGAGGTGTTCTGCTGGACCTTGTACTAACAAACAAAGAAGGTCTGGTTGGAGATGTGAATGTTGAGGGTAACTTTGGCTGCAGTGACCGTGAGATGATGGAGTTCAAGATCCTGGGTTGAAGAAACAAGGCTAAAAAGTAGAATTAGAACCCTGAACTTCATGAGAGCTGACTTTGGCCTTTTCAAAGACTGATTTGGAAGAATCCCATGGGCTAGGGTTCTAGAAGGAAGGGGATACATGGATTTACCAAGGGCAAATCATGCTTCACCAGTCTGGTAGCCTTCTATGATGTCATGACTGGCTGGGGGGTTGGACTGAATGATCTCCTACAGTTCTGTGATATTCTGTAATACATACTGTATTAAGCAACTCTTATGAAGAGATCTTCAGTTAGTATGATATTCAGGTCTTTTTTAAAACTATCATTAATATTTGCATGATCTAAAGGCCTAATGCAACCAACTACTGTTGAGTAGGAGACTCTATAATGTTTATACCCAAGGATTTTAAAACAGGCAATAGAGGGAATACAAGAAAAGTGAAAACTGCAAGCATAGTGGTTAGTAAAGGTCAGGGCAGTAAAAATAAATGTTGGCAGGCAGTGCCTTCTGCCTCTGGTATTAGAAGACCTTTGTGTTATTCCAAGAGCTTGCTGCTGGAATATGAAGAGACCATGAGTAAGACTCTTATTGTCAATGAGCGCTGTACTCCTCATTCAAAGGCAAGGAAAAAGTTATATGTCTTTCTCAAATGGAACGGACACATCTGCCTCCTAAAAACTAACCACAAAGAAATGATCAGTGAGGCAAACAGGAAGGTGTAGTGACGTTTTCTCTCTTTTGATCAGTTTTAAATACTCCCTTTTTATGTATACACAGCTGGCTGATTAGCAGGTATGATTTGAAAGTAGGTTTTGACAGATATATGCATCTAGATCAGGGCACTAAAACAGACCTAGCACTCTTCAAACAGGCAAGCAAGTAATTGTTGGAAAAAGTAATTCTAACAATACACTTAAAATAGAGGTTACCTTTTATAATACACAATCTTTTGCAAGAAAGAGCAGGGTATTTAATTATTTTAGAAAGAAGGGATATCCAAAAGACAACAGCACATTTAAATGACAGTTTTCAGCCCTTATACTGCATTTTCTCTATTTTCAACACATTTTATTCATCTTCAGTGGTCATAAACTGTAGACAGGAGAGGCAGAGACTGGAAAAGATAGATAATACAGTCTAGGATAATTCAAGAAAATGTATAATTGTGTTAAGCAGCTTTATTTGGTTGGCTCAAGGGAGATGGAGGAAGAGAGTGGGTGTGAAATACAGAATAACTTGAAAGTTTGTTTCAGAGATCATCATGCTAGTGATCTCTGTGTGTTGGTTGTAGTGGTAATCAGCTCGTGCATCAGCTTTAAAATTATTTAAAATTTTCTACCAGAGTACTTCATGGACTTTGCAACATTCTTGTTTCCCTTTGCAGAATTGCAATACGTGGTGACAATACCTAATTCAAAAGTTTAAAAGTTCAACTGGTGTTTTCTTCTCTTATTTGAATCGTGTACTGAACGGTAGAATAAAAGAAAAATCGGTAACTTATCTACTCTCCTCTAGGTCTTTGGTTTGCAATCACAGAGGCAGAAAAAGAAACAGAAACATCATTTGACTCTCAAAGGAGCAATTTGGCTTCTACAAAACTGCTGCTGCTGCTGGACCTTCACTCTTGCTGATAGTAGAACTAGCTAATTTGTAGTGGTTAATTAGGTGATACATCTGAGTCACAACAGCTTGTAAGAACAACTACAGAATATACATCACTTCTTGAGAGTGGAAATGACCCACAGGTAGGTTGAATAGAAAAATTAGAGACTAATCTTACACAAATGCGAAGCAATCCTCAAAATGCTATTCATTTTGTAGGTCAGAGGGAAAACATGTATGCACAGACAGTTAAAATCGGAGACCAATGATTTTCATTAAGCATACATAACAGAGAAGTCTGTGGATTTCCGTCACAGACAAGTTTTCATCTGTTACTCCTGGGTAACTGCAGATTATTAACACTCTCTGCTGAGCATTGATGATTGCTGATAACTGGAATGTGGTGTCAAGCTGACTGTGGTTTGTACCCATGCTTGGAGCTAATGTGTTCTCAAAACGGCACAGTAAGAACACAGCGGGTACAAAGTAAAAGCAATAATAAAAAATTGAACAGGCCTTAAGTGCTATGATTATTACTGTGGTCTAGTTTTTATCTGCCCTTTGGAAAGCCTGTTCCTTGAATATCCTTTGTTAGAAACTATTGATAGCTATATTAGCCTCATATTTTCTCTCCTGGCAACAGAATGCAAGAACATGGTGGAGGAGGGAGGAAGCTTTCTAGGTATTTACAAGATTCAGGTGAATTTTAGATCCAGAGGGTTGAACAAGAGAAAAAAAGGAAAGCCTTTTAATCTATAGAAATATATCAGAAAATATCCACCCACTTCTGTAATGGATAAGTAGTAAATAGTAGTAAACAAATACGGAAGCACACTGGATCAGCCTTTTTTCTTTACTGGCATCAAAATGTTCACTGCATGAGTAGTCTTGCAATGAAGTTTTAGACCAGGAAGAAACCATTAAGTTTATTTCTTAAGTAACTTTATATTTTCATTCACCTGGCTTCCAGTGCCAAACATGAACTTTTTCCTGTAGTAAAAGGAAAGAAGTGAAGGTATCTGTATTACATTTAGAAACAGATTTTTAGGCTTACAAGATAAAACACAAATGAGAGCCCTAGTGAAAATTTCTTACAAACCCCTTTCAGAACTGATAGTTCATTCTGCCTCAGCTTACTCCTGCACTTCCTGGACCACATGGCAGCTATGAGATCACCTGTGTTTGCAACGGGGTCAAAGAGCAACCAGCTAATGATCGTTTATGATCATTTTAATGATGATACGTGTCTCTAGTAGCCTTAGTTTTTGTACTGGCCTGGTAGTGCAGGGTCTCAGGACCTGACTGGTCTGCCCTTGGCCCTTGTCTTGTTTTAGTTTGCCTTAACAAGCATCTGGTGACCATTGCCAAATATGTTGGAAATGCAGCTCTCTAAATGCTGTATCTGGACAAGACTTGAGTCTCCCAAGGAGGCACAGTGTGACCAGGGACTCCCCTTTCATCACCAAATGTCAGAAAAGATGATCATACACCTTCCAGGCTTCAGCTGGGAAGCAATGAGAAGGAAGCAGGCTGTGACATGGAAATGCAAAGAAACAAATTTCAGTCCATCTTGGTTCTCCCAGGGAAGATCTCAAGAGGATGGAACTTGTTGTCACCCTAGCACTCCTTCCCTGTCCTTCTACAGGAAATCTGAACTGTTAGCCTTAGAACTTGAAGAGTTGTTGGAAAAGTGAGCCCAACACCAGAGTCAAGGTATAGAAAGCATGAGGGTTCTATATGATGATGTTAGCTGTGTTACTAATGAGGTAATGACAGCAGGGCCAAAAAATGATCAAAGTGCTGAAATACCTCTCCTATGAGGAAAGGCTGAGAGACCTGGGGTTATTCAGCTGGGAGAAGAGAAGGCTCCAGGGAGACCTTATTGATGCCTTTCAGTACTTAAGGGGGGCCTCCAGGAAAGAGATGAAGACAAACATTTTAGCAGGGCCTGTTGTAATAGGACTAGTGGTAACAGCTTTAAACTAAAGAGGGAAGATTTAGGCTAGATATAAGAAAGGAATTCTGTACAATGCGGGTGCTGAAACACTGGCACACATTTCCCGGAGAGATTGCAGATACCTCATCACTGGAAATATTCACGGTCAGATTGAGGAGGACCCTGAACAACCTGATCTAGTTGACCTATTTGTTGCTTATTGCAGAGGAGGTTGGCCTAGATGACCTTTTAAGGTCCCTTCCAACCCAAACTATTCTATGATTCTGTGATTTTTCTGTTTTACTGAGATAGTTTTGGATGGTATTGTGCTGTTGAAACAATAATGTGACCAATGGCATAGTCTTGGTTCTATACCTACAGTTCCCTTTTACCCATGGCAAGGTTTTATGTGTAACATTAAATACTGATGCCTTATCCCTAGATGTCACACAAAGCATACTCCCAGGCATACTTTTTTTGACAACTGTATGTGTGGTCCGAATGTGTACGTTTGCCCAGAATGACCAGCCACCATTTGTAAACCACTTGGCCGGTTATTTGGCTGAAAAATTGACACAGAAATGAAGCTTTTCTCAGATGAAAGGCTGGGAGACAATAATGAACCAAGTAGAGCATGCGCATATAAGCTTACCACACCAGAATAAAAACATCTACCAAAATTTGTTTGAATTTGTTTGTTGTCTATGTTTGAAAAAATTAATTAATTCCTTGTCTCGGCTTACAATAAAAAAAACAAAAACAAACAAAAAAAAAAACATGATACCCCATAACCTTATTTTATTACATAAATCACATCAATATAATTTTTATCATTTTTAAAGGTACTTCCATGCATCTGTTGTCAGAGAATTACATAGGTAAAGACAAACTCTGTGTGCAATTGAGCATGATAATTTCCTTGTTTTAGGGAGACAGATGCTGCTTCTATTTCTATGACTGGTTAAATTATTTTCAGTTGCTATCAGAATAGGATTTTTCCTTCCATTTAAATGTTTCAAGGTATTTATCAAATATATTCTTTTATTTGATATCATAAGCTATATTTTAATAATATTAAAATAACTCATAGAATACCTGATTCTTTTTTTAAAAAAGGTATTGTTACTCCTACTCCTTCAAAGAAGGATGTAGAGTTCAGAAAACCTGTATGTAACACTTCATGAAACCCTTTTTGCAAAATGTAGATCCTGAACACCTAATTTTACAAAAAAAGTGGAGATTCTCTTTTAACATTTACTATACCCCATGTGAGTGGTCTATTATTACAGTTTTAAAAAATATCTGAAGCAAAATCTGATCACTGAATTCAAGTTTTTTAATTCTATCTTTTTAAATTCTTCTGTCTCCATTGGGACTCAAAAGATATAAAAGGATGAACCAATCAAGGTAGATTATTTACCAATATGAATGTTTATTGAAAAAATGTAACTGACTTTTCTACTTACTGATACAATGAAAAGTCATTTCAAATAAACTCAAAATTTTGTAAATGAAAATGTACTTTGAGAGGAGACATCAAAAATAGAGACACTAAAAAAATAAGAAACCTACAGGTGAAAAATAAAACATTTTGCCATCTTATTCCATAAGTTTACTTCAGGTTTCCCTAACCCTGCAAAACATATTGCTGTGTTTGTAAGCCCATGTCCCCTAATTCCCATTTGTTACTATTACAGCTGCTTATAGTTCAATTATTTATGAAAAGCTTCCCCACAAAGCATTTGGCCTTGATGAGGAGAGTCATTTTACTTTCAGCTTTCAGAACAGTAACCACTCATGTCTGTGCAATTAAAGCAGAGTGCTCCAGATTAACATCTCTAACACAAGAGAACACTAAATGTGCCTCTTTCATTAGGGATCAAAAGTAAACTATAGCAATAAAAAGGAAAACAATTTCAATAATGCTGTTACATTATCAGCTGTGCTGTTATCACAGACACATAGCGTATGGGGCCTATAGAAGTCAGCTCCACAGTGCTGGGTGAAAACAGATGAGTGAGAAATGGCACCTGAGCAATAATTGATTCTGCACTTCGTAGGCTCACTACTTGACCTCATTTGGAAAGATCTCGCATTGGATTTTTGCTGGGTTTTGTTGTTGTTAAATTTTAATATAACTCCCGACAATTCATCAGTGTTACTGGTATCTTCAACACTATGTATACAGCTTGAAAAAATAGGTCCTCTGGTTATTAAGCATTATTTCAAATGACACCACATTATACATCTTTAAATGCCTTTTCTTTTTATAAGTAGCAAAAATAGGTCTTAACAAACTTATTGTGCTCTTTGGTGTTTTGATTAACCTTGAGTAATCCCATAATGTGGATTTCCTTCCATGTTCTCTACTAGCCAAACCCCTGCAGAAAAGCCTGAGAGAGTTAACTCTAAAAATAGACGATTTTTCATCTTTTACCTTTTCAAGATATGGGTCCAGTACTTTCAAGAAAATATTTCATTAAGAATTTAATTTGGAAATAAAATCTTTTAATTTCAATAGAACTTCTACTTCCCGTTTACTACAATACTTATCACCACAGATACATTTTTTTGTATCTCCTCAGGGAAGAATATCTTAAAAAACCAAGCCAGTGCTCCATAGGCATAAAAGTCCACTAATTATCTGTGGAACCTACAAGACAAACATAAAATTTTAGGTCCATAAAAGTATAATAATGGCAATATTAATGTAGTTTTTGTGAAAAATAGAATCTTGGCCCATAACTGCTATGGGGATCAGGATTTAAAATGTGTTGTACAAAATGAGGAAGTATAGAATGTGCTGCTGAAGGTGACTGAGGGACTTCTTTAAAAATATGTCAGTATTCTGACAATGTGAAAAATATTAATGAGATGTTGAATCAGCCTGTTTATCACTTGCCCTGTCATTTTACTTTTAAGAACATACCACTTACTCTTGCCTCTTAGATGCTTGATGGCTTATAGAAAATCAAGTTTGTGAGCCTTTTATTCCAGTCAGACTTCCTCTCACAAGTCACGCAAGATTTGATTTGAGTTGGAAGAAAGTGTAACACTTTAGCAATGAAAAACTTCTGCGTATCAGGCTTTCAAAAGTAGTAGATTTTTTTTCCTAAAAAAAAAAAGGTTATATCAATACGGAAGAATAATTCTTTCCCTTAAATCCTGCTTGAGTGCTTTAATTTATGAACACTGATTTTCAACAAAAGTTATAAAGTAAATTAAGCCTATATGTAGTATTCAGTATTTGAGTTCTCCATATTATTTTTTAACTGGATATTATTTGATCTCTTAGAATTATCTTACTTTGTGTACAGTAACAACAAAGATCAGAAAACGATGAGGGATTCCTGTACCAGAATCCAAAATATCACCTGATATTTCAGGAGTCTCGGGTAAAGCTGAGACTCCTCATTTGAATTGAAAGCAGCCCTGAGGAGAAGGACTTAGGGGTGTTCGTGGATGAGAAGCACGATATGAGTTGGCAATGCGCACTGGCAGCCCAGAAAGCCAACCACATCCTTTTAAGATTCAACTTAGGAAAGATTTCCATAATCACTTTTCTGCCAGATATTCAAACTCTAGATTAGTTTAAAAATCCATACAGCTACTGGTGGAGCCAAGCACAAAAGCAAGACTGTAAGAGCAAGAATATTGGGATGATCTTTAATGTACACACAAGGTCTTTATTATGTTTTTGATAGGTTTTAGGTGTTTATGATATTCTAAAAGTCTTGAAATATTAATATGACTGCTTCTTATTGCTAGGATATCTTTATAAAAGAAGCAGATTGCTGAAGAGTCTAGTTGGTTTTCTTTTTCTTTTTTTTTGACTCAAAACTCTACACTTCTGCAGAAACTTAATTCAACTCTTTCTTAAATTCAATTAAATACAAAGTACTGAAGATTCATACCTTTTGCTTTGCCTATACAGTCATTTCTCTGTTCTGTTATGCAAACTAACAAGCATCAAATGTTTCAAATGCTTTCCCACAGCAACACTTGCAGTCTGTAAATTAAAGACATGAAATTCTCAGGAGTATTTTTGATAATGCTTTGATTATTCTATTTCATCCTATATTTTAGTTTTCAAGGTTATGTGGAAACAGCAA
The DNA here is from genome assembly GCA_026413425.1 of Tringa solitaria. Classification (NCBI taxonomy): domain Eukaryota; kingdom Metazoa; phylum Chordata; class Aves; order Charadriiformes; family Scolopacidae; genus Tringa; species Tringa solitaria. Next base: position 32,563,276 of record JAOXJM010000019.1, read on the forward strand.
ATGACCCAAGAAATGAGAATTTAGGTCAATCAAATTTATACTTACCAGATCTCTAAGATTTAGTTTGTTAAAAATTACAAAATAAAATATAGATAGGAATTAAAATAAATTAAAACAAGGATACTGAAATATCAAATAACTAAGGAATTAATGGATTCAATGTACACTTCCAGTGCATTATGTAACTTAAAAAGTTCCCAAGCTGTTTCCAAGTCTATGTCTTATGTTTCTAAATTAACCAAGGAACTCATGAGACTTTGGACAGTAAAGCAGCTTTTAAGGAAGTAATATAAGGAAGTAAAATAAGTAATATAATCATTGTGTCTCCCTTTTATCTAAGACATCTGGTGGTTAAAGTATGTTAGAGGTAGGCTTCTGTGCCCATCTGAATGCCTTAATCAAATAAAGCACTGCTCACTCCTATATATATACGTATATTATGCTTGCCTTAAAGAATCTTGGAGTTTTTTGCAAATAATAACACAATTTCAAACCAAAATTTGAAGCCTGTCTCTGATCAGGTAAGTATGCAATAATTTACTAAAATATTCTACATGTTCACTGTGGGAGGGTCCTTCATCAGGCTTCTAATCAACTTAGCTGATTTTACACTCATTCTGATGGTTGACAGTGTGACAACTGATTATTTTGACTTTGTGTTCAGTGGCACCAATTGGAAATACATTAAATCTTTTTCATCCTTTTCAACTTCAAAATTTCTAGAGACTTTAACTCATCACATATGAATGGACAAATTTTTACTATTAACTGGATAACTATAACTTGTAGAGGTAGACAATCATCTTAAACAAGAGTGAGTCAAGTGCTATATCATCTATGTTGACTATTGCAGTAAAGATTTTGTCCAGATATCTTAGGGGTTTTTGGCTGAAAAAAAAAGATATAGCTATTTATTTTCAGGATTATGTGAAGTGGACAGAGCATTTAAGTAGCTAATCTATAAGTCAGTTTCTCAGATGGTTTCTCAGATGGTGTTTTCTCCTCCAGCTTGCTTTAGGTGGCTCGTTCTTCTAGATCACAACTGGAGTGGCCATTGATCCACTGAGAGTGGACTCATCAGTTATAAGATTCATATGTGAGGCACCCTGAAACCTCAAGTTGTGTCAGTTTGTAACTTAAAATCTTTATGCATTGCTACGGTATGGTCACACAAAGAGCAAGCCTTCCCAGCTGTTGAGCCTTGACACAGCACTTTTAAAATTATTATATTTTATGTATTTATTTACTTATTTTTAAGGAGGGTATTGTGCATTCCTAGCACCTATGAGGCCATCAACCACAGTGATGCCATAAGATGTCAGTCTTGAGCTCCATTGGCCTTGGCCTATCCTAGTCCCCAGGGAGGTGCCTAATGACCTGGATAGCTGGCTGCCACTGTTCTGCCCTAATCCCTGGCTGGAGGCAATGGGATGGCCTTGACTGGCCAGATAATACCCTGCCACCCTCCCTTCTGAGGAGCCCCCCCCCATTCCCAGACCCTGGAACTATGGGAGATTTCTACATTTATTGCCTTTTATTGTCATTACAAACATAACTGTTTTCTCCTTCTTAAGAGCTTTCCAAGTTAAGTTATTTTTTTTTCATTTGTTTTCTGTAATATATTCAATGAAAATTCCTCTGATAATCTTGAATGCTATGCCAATACTGACAAAAGATTTGTAAAGACAATTTTCCTTCACAGAATATTTTAAATGCAAGCCATGGGAACAAGGTAAGCTGACTTAAACTGAGTAGTGTGCATAGGACATACATAAGAATGGTCTAACACATAGCTGGATAAACAGCAAACTTTTTATTTACACATTCAATCTGTTAGTCAGAAAAATTCTGCATTAGTAGAAGCAGCCTGGTTTTTGACTGCAAAATAGATTGGAATCTCATACGAAAAGCAATCTGTGCATTTTTCAGTTCTCAAAAAACAAAACAAGCAACAGGTAAGAACACAACCTGAAGCACCAAAATGTTAATTTTCTTGTATGTCAGAGCTAGAAACACAATGAGATTTTGTCATCAGTATTTGCCTTCATTCCAAACAAATTTCAGTGGATTGATGTGGAAGGCGGTAGAGGGAAAAGTCCTAAAGAAAAATGAAATGCCTAGTAATAACTTGAAATTATAAAATCACATATAAGTTAAGGAAAAATGACATTTTACATGCATTAGTAAGAGAAGAGGGGGAAAACACATGAACATGTTTTTAATTCATGAAAAACCTGTTGGGAATTTTTCCTTTACGATTCAAATTTACCAGAGGGGTAAGGGTTCTGCTGGCCTTGATAAATGAAAATAGTAAGACACTGAATCTGTTTCATTCTGATATAAATTGATAGAAGGAAAAACAAACAAACAATTTCTCAACTGCCTCAACTTCAAAATAACAATAACAAAAAAGGAGAGGTAAGCGTAGTAAAATGGAGACATCCTCTACCTCCCCCCCAAATTGTGGGGAATAAGGAAGGTGTAAATAGACAAAGCCAGCAGATCAATGCCTGGCTCTGAGCCTGGTGTTACCAGCAAGATTTTGGGTTCTTTGATCACAGCTTGATTTACAAGACACAGGTCTGCTGGTAATGAATGGTTACAGCTTATCTGGCAGTGGGAAAAAGGTCCTAGGACAAGAATTATCAGAGCTCATTGAGAGAGCTTCATGTTCTAGAGAAATAAATCAGATAATCCATACTTTAGAATACCTTTATGCCAGGTTTGCAGTTGTTTTTTAAATCCTATGCAGTTAAATTTTCAAATCCTGTAGACACTAAAGAAAATAGGATATTTCATCATATTTCTGTTCTTGAAGCAGATTGCAGTCCACAATGACAGCATGATGAAGAGGCACATTATATCTTCAATAAAAATTCTAGGTTCTTAAGTGGCAGAAGCATTTCTACAAAATGTCACTATCATCTCTTTTAATATGTTTTGATGAATTATATCCATTTCTGAAGATAGCTCACTATGTGAAGCTGTATTTAAAATTCATCTTATCATTCCATAGCATTATTCTTAAATAACTATGTCTACCGTTTAGCAGGTGCAAACATACCTGATTAGTGTTCAAGCTCGAAACTATCATGTGATAAAGGATCAGACTTTTTTTATATATACATTTGCCTCAAAGAAACCCACACTGTATATGTATGCTAGAGACTAGATCTATTAATGATGGAAGACGCTGTTTAATTTCAGCAAGAGATCAGAATTACATGTGATTATTAATAGGATTATATTTAACCCCTTACCATCTTCAGATGCTTACAGTGACAAAAACCAATTATGAATGATACTTTGAACTACTGAAAATGCTTGATAAAGTTTTTGGATTGCATAAATTTTCACAAAATTTCTATCATTTATTAAAAACAATTAATCCATTGCATACCAGTGCCAGAGATGAACATTATTATGGGTAGAAATTAGCCTTGAATTTTTGTTCAAAATGTAAACTACTTCTCCACATTCTTTTCACTAATGTTGAATCACATCTGCAAAAAAGGCAAGATTTTGAACACAAACAATTCCACCCCCCATACTTTCCAATTTTTCACATCTTAGTAGTGATTAAAAAACATGAATTGAAACAGAATGCTTTGAGTTGCTTCTGTTGTTTTTGGCTGCAGCTAGATTTGATAGTAGATCTGCAAAACGAAAGCAAAGTATTTGATAACTTTTTTGGTTACTTGGATTTTTTCCACAAGCATGTATTGAATTTCATTAGTGAGAAAGTTATATCTTAACCCTCCTCCAAGTCTGAAAATTACCATTATCAGCTTCAGAGTTTGTGTGATGTATGTGAGAGAATCTACTAACATGGATTTCATTGTAAGACAGAACACAAGGAAAAAAAGACAAAGGTTACATCGGACAGATCTTCTGAGCAAATAAGTGGATTCATAGCCCTTTAGAGGACTACGGATATTTATTCACTTTAACAAGTTTCAGATTTTTTTTATTAAAAAACTGAGAATTTTCTAGTGCAGTTGTTGCACTGAGTAGAAGAGCTATCATTTTTTTCAAGGATGAAGCATATGAAATCTAGGGTGGGTAAGATGGCTTAGCTACTACTTACGCATTTCTCTGCAGATTATTAGGGAGTGGTAGAGTCTTTTGGATGACATCTCCTCTGACCTTCAAGTAACTGCAGTACAGCTGAGGTTGGTGTTCATGGACAAAATGTTCTTCTAAACTTAAATACTACAATAAATCACATAGGAATAGGCATAGTAAACCAGATCTGTGGTTCATTGAATCCATTATCCTGTCTCAGTGGCCTGCAATAGTGGTTTCAGAAGAGGAGCAGCAAGATACACCATTTATTTCTCAGAAGTGTAGGTTGAGCTGGCTTTTGCTCTGTCTTCCCAAAAGCACTCTCCTGGGCATTATGAGAGACAGAATAAAGTGCTTGGCACATGGAAAAGATCTGTAAAATCTCATTGAATTTTATTCATACTTTGTAATTAAGGTGTAATTAAGTTGCTTTCAGTCAAATGCTGATATTGAGCTGTGCTTTTCACAGCTGACAATACCTTATGAATTTGCTTTTTTAACTAATAGAATTTTAGAATAGTTAAAAAAGAAGATATCACAGTTGAAGCAGGACATTGAGAATGAAACTTCTGCTTTTGGATGCTCTGAAGACTCCTTACATAACTTTAGGCAAAACATTGTCTCTGTTTTCCTGAAATAAATTGAGTCTGAAATTTAGTTTAAGTAAGTCAAATTCCCATATGGCTTAGCTTTTTGACAAATGTAAACTTCTGGAGGTATGCATTTTAACCACGGAAACTACTGTTCTCATTGTACAGCCAATACAACCGTGAGAAGAAATGTGGACTCTTTTCTTCAAACAGGTATGAACAGATTTCCTATCCTAGCTTCAATTTGGAAATCTTTAGTACCAATGAAGGCTGGGGAGTGAGAAGCAGAGTTTGACTTGCAAAATCCAGGCAGCATTTGAAAGGCTGAAACCAGCTAAAGAGTGGAAGAAAACTGAATAAAATTAATCTGAGAGCCATTGTGAGGTTCCAAGTTGGTCTGCCATTCTCACTTCCTGCATTGTTATTTCTTAGAGTATAACTGAACCTCACATTTTTCTATTCCATAACATAATACAATTTTCTGAGAACAGAGAGTGAATAATTTGCCTAACAATTGCACAACAAACACTCTTGAAGACGTACTTACAGCAGAAGAGTTTACAGATTCTTTTTTCTTGAGCATTGTATACTTTTTCTGTCTCCACTGTAGCTTTATTGGTAAATTAGAAAGAAAACAAAGATAAGGCACTGCAATTGTTGGAGTCATACCTTTCCATGGTCTAACTTTTTTATAAGATTTATAATCACGCAATTGTTGTTTCTGTTTAATTCAGAATATTTAAGGCAATAGTGGCAAGGAATTGGAACATTGGTTGCCCCTCTAGCACTTCATTCTGGCATTAACAAACCTTATGGGTTAATCCAGTGGTAGCAACATTCTTTGCTGACTTTTCTATCACCACCCACTAAAAAAAAAAAAAAAAAACCAGCTTATTTCCATGCATGTGACTGTCAACATCTTGTCCAAACCTCTTAGTTTTATTTCTGGACAGATCACCACTGGCTGCTTTTCAACACTTTGAGAACTGGTGCCTAATTCCAGCTATTGCTAGTTTCCTTTATCTCTTGCGTCACATATTACTTTCACTATTGAAATACAGTCTTTTGGACTGGAGATAGATAATTCATAGATAATTCATAATTTAGCATCAAAGTGTGAGAAATATTTACCAGAGGGATTTGTTTGTTGTTTGTTGGGGTTTTTTGCTTTGTTTTTGGTTTTTTTTTGTTTTGTTTTTTGTATTTTTATTATTAGTCTTTTGGGGTTTTTTAAGTTTTATGATTATCTAATGCTTTCTACAAAACAGATGACTAAACTGTGAGTAATGCATGTAGGAGGGAATAACTCAGGCACCTGGTTTCATTAGTGATAGGTGGGCTAATATGTTATTCTTTCCTGATGGACATAGTACTAAAGTATTTATCCACTTCCAATTCCATTCTAGGCAAGATGACATTTGGTTAAACTTGGAACCCACCTGTTGACAGATATTAAGTTAATTCACCAGAATTCTTTATAACACCATCAGATCTTCCTTAAGGTGACCTACTGAGGTATATATTTAGATGGAAAGATTAAGATAACTTTTTTTTATTTTGCCATTATTGTTTTCTTAATTATTTTTTCTTTTTTTTTTTCTATTTTCTTTTTCTTCTGTTTTCTTTTTTTATATATGAAAAAATGAATTAGGAAGATGAGAGTATTTTTTCTTGAATTGTTTTCCCATTCATCTTTGATTTTAAGTGATGGATTTAAACTCTGTTATTCCCTGATGTCTTGGAGAAATGGTATGTTAGAGCACACATATCTTAAGAAAAGGAATGGGAAGGCAGAATTTGAATCATTTGTTTTACAATTAGTAGTAATTTCATCAGAGTAAGGAATAAATTTACAGGTTAACAGGTTAAATTTACAGTGGTTAAATTTACATTGCCCTATAGACAGTGAGTTGTCTATAAACATAGCTAATGTTCATACCCGCGATCAGACTTAGGACTCATATTGAGCACTGACACCAAGGTAAGTATACTACACGTCTTAAAAACCTCTACTCTTTCAAGCTGCTTTTAAGAACATAATAAAAGTGGCTACCTGACAATACATTAATTTCTCTGACATCATCTGTTTCCCTTGTTTCACTCTGATGACTGAGACATTCAGGTTAAGTAGGGTTTCAATATCTATTAAAACAGGACAGAATTTTTTTTTTTTTCAAAAAAAGGTAGTATTTTCCCTTTTCCCAACCCTATGTGACATATAAAGGACATGGGCAAGTTTTTCTTTAACATGTTAACTTTGAAACATAGAGGAATTTCTTGGTAAACTGTAAACAGATACAAACATGTATGTATAGCCTGTCTGTTGGAAGTTAGTACTAAAACTGACTGCCTTCAAAAGCGCAGTATATGGTCAGGAGCTGTGAAGAGGTTCTCTGCATAGGTGTATGTGCTAAAGTGAGAAGCTGAGCAGGGACCACTACTAAGGAACTCCACTGAAATGTAATATAGGTCAAATCATGCTAGTTATTTTCTTTTAATGGAAAGCTGAAAAGGAACCTGTAAGAAGACCTGTAAGAAGATGTCCAAGAAGATGTTCAACTGATTACCTATTCTCTGCATTGTGCACTACAAAAGCGTGCAAAAGACAAAGAATAAAAAAACCCAGTGTTTGATCTGTTGTTCTCTTTTTCCCCCTCCAGAAAAATGCATTTGAGTTAGTAATCTTAGAGAATGCACAATTAAAAACCTGAAATTCTAATGTTTTAGGAAGTGATTCAGGTAAGGTTTACATGTTTCAGTTAATTCTTTCCAAACACCAATCCTGAAAACACCTTAGGGGTAGTAATGAGTTTTTGGAGACTCTGTAGCTGGTACAGCTGTACAAATTCAGGACACTTTAACTTTTAGGCAATAATTTCTGGAAAGGAAAAAAAAAAGAGGGAATGTCCATCACATGTAGTGTAATGACTATTACAAAATTTCACCAAATAGTGAACCATAGATAACATTGCTGTTGCAATCCTAACATCCTAGGATAAAGTGGCCATTTATATTGAGTTTAGAGAACTACTGCTCTTCTGTGATGGCATCACAAAAATCTGTGCAATGGACTTGAGTTCAAATTCATCTACTACCTCAGCTCCCCTGGGAAATGGTGGTGGTAGGGCACTGCTTTGGTGGACTTATTGTAGGCTGCTCAAAAGCAATGTTAACAGAGGGAAGGAAGAAGCTTTTTATGGACCGTCCAGACTCTGTGATATAACAACTGTCCACGCAAACAAGTCAAAGAGGAATGCAAGGGCTATACAGGTGAATATATGACAAAAAAACCCTTGAGGAAGCTTCTTAAATACAACCCCAATCTGCCAAAAAAAAATCTTTCTAGATAATTAGCTCTAGAACCAAATTCTAATCCAACTTTCTGCAAATGAAGAGATCTCTTCCTCACTTCTTGAAGGCAACATATTCCGATAGTAATATTCAGACATTCACACTAATATTCAGACAGTAATATCACAACAGTGATTTTAGAAGTGTTTCACAATGGATAAAAGAGCATGATTGTGTGACACAAATTTTTCATTGAACTGCCCTTAAGCAAATTATTCCTTAGTTTAAAAACCTATATATGAATTTGTAGCAACTCATACTTGAACAGCTTAATAATCATAGAAACAGTATATACATATAAAATATTTTCCTCCTTGCAGGAAATAAGATGACATAACACATCTGTGTGGGATAGTAATTGAATATCTGCAGTCTCACAGGAATGTCAAAGTACACTATTTACATATTTACCTGGCGGTATAGCACTGGGTTGAAACTAAAGTAATATTGTGCTAATTTTTGGCTGAAGTATGTTACACAATGCAGTTGATCCTGTGGTATATTTATACTTGGGTAAAACTATTTTTCATTGCAAACCACCAACCTCATCACTTTCATTCATGCTAGATAAGATAACTAGCAGAGGTTTAACTATTTATATATTACATTTACCATATACCATATGAACATTTGAATTTCTAGTTTTTGCTGTCACTTGTGTTCCTTGTTTTCAACATCAATAGCAGTAGAATATATGGCTTTCTTCTACAGTGTAGATATTCTAATTTATTAAAATAAAGAGAGCAAAAAGCAGAGTAATCAGTTCAGTCAGCTTGAGAGAGATCTTTTGGCTTTGTTTTATTTTGTTTTCAGTTCTGAATGAAAACAGCAGTAGTGCTAAGAAAGACTCATATATATATAGAATCATAGAATCATTGAATGGTTAGAGTTGGAAGGGACCTTAAAGATCATC
>JAOXJM010000019.1:32579441-32601474 GCA_026413425.1 Tringa solitaria
AAGGAAGGAAGGAAGGAAGGAAGGAAGGAAGGAAGGAAGGAAGGAAAGAAAGAAAAATATCCAGAGAACATATTTTCTCCTTTGAAATAAGCATATTTTCTTAAAATTAATTTTTTTTAAGAAGTAGAACTAAGAAATTTGATTCCATTTTGAATTTAAAAAAGGACAACATGTACATTAAGAATTATTTCTTTTTCTTGGAAAATTCCTTTGTTTTAGACATAACGTAATTTAGATTCAGTAGCCTACTCAAGAAATTGTAAACAAACTCACAGCTTCCTGCTAAACTGATGTTTAGGTAGAACAGTTCTCCATTCCATCTTATGAGAGTCATACAGTTAATATAAACCAAAATATACTTCTCAAAGACATATTGCAAATACCTGGCTATATTTCCTATTTTCCAGCTTGATCTGGGTACAAAATAATCCCTAGCCAAATTCAGTTCTAGGAACAGATGCCAGATACCAAACCACATGGCTGTTGCAATTACAAAACCCACACAAGTGGGAAAAAAAAAAGGTTTTATTTCCTCATATATTTTTGAAAGGATTGGTATGAAGATTACAGTGATTTATAAAGATGGTCAAAGGTTCTTTTTTTGTTTTCCTCACCTCTATTAGCTTGCAGCACAGATAGTATGAAAATAGATACAAGGAAATGTTCACAAGAACTAATGGCAGTTAAAATTTTAGTGTTTTGTGTTTGTGGCATAACTGATGTACCTTCAGATTTAGGAGTCATTGCTTAAGTTTCCTGTTAAATATTTGGACAAAAAGAACCCCCAAACAAAGCAATAATAGCTCTGACAGTATGACATATGTAATTCTATATTACTTACATGTTTCCTTTAATGAAGCCTACTATAATTAAGGCAGCATATAGTCTTACATGAGGTCATATTCAGCTATTGAACTTGTGAAAAAAATAATAGAATTGTGGCCAAGACTATCAAAGTATTAATTTTTTTAAAAAATCTTTGAGGCACTTTGTAGTGGTTTTCGCTTGGACAGCTTTAATTTTCTTTACAGTTACTAGTATGGGGTTGTCTTTTGATTTGTCACCAAAACACTGTCGATAGCACTGTTTCAGCTATCGCTGAGCAGTGCTTACACAGATCTGCTTCTCACACTGCCCTGCTAGCAAGTAGATTCAGGGTCCACAAGAAGCTGGGAGGGAACACAGCTTGGATAGCTCACCCCAACTGACCAAAGAGATATCCTATACTGTTTGATGTCGTGCTCAGCAATAAGAGCTGGGAGAAGAGGGAAGAAGCATGGACATTCAGAGTTATGTCATTTTTCTTCCCAAGCAACTATTGGAAGTGGTGAAGCCCTGCTTTATGGGGGATGGCTGAACGTCTGCTTGCTGATGGTGGGAACTAGTGAATGAATTCCATACTTTTCTTTGCTTAAGCACACAGCTTTTCCTTTATCTATTAAATTGTCTCTATGTCAACCCAAGACTTTTTGCTGTTTTGCCTTAGTGACTCTCTTCCCCACCTCACAGTGGGGGAGTGCATGAGAGGCTGTGTGGGGCTTAGCTGCTTACCAGAGTTAACACACAATGCCCTTCAAGTATTATTAGATCATGCAGATAAAATAAATAGAAGCTGTAATTCAGGATTCTTTCACCCTTGAAGACCAACATTACAGCCACCAGTTTAGGATAGACAGCATCCAGTCAAAATGGTGTTCTGTAAAGATATAATCTCAGCAAATTCTCATACAGCACAAAATCTCTGCTATTGTTATCAAGCAGACCTTGTTAATATTTCTTTCACATTTTTAATTGAAGGAACTATGTCTGTGTTAATTTACATTAAATTAGGACCTGTCTGCTAATATTTCTTTCCTTGCTCACTACTTCTAGTAAAATGAACTATTTGTACTAGTAATACATCTGCTAATTATATAAAGTCTATAACATACATGGTATGTAAAGGTTTGAGGATTTGAGTTTTCACATCTTTGAAACATTGCCTCTTCTCAAAACCATGTCTAAGAGAGGGTTGAGCAAATTTAGCCTGGCTCTACTGATCTAACTGAAAACATATGGCTTACTCTCAGTAATGTTTGGAGCGATTTATCAAAGCAATATTATGAATTACGTACCCAGCTTCTACTGGGTAGTGACAGGAATTTGGGAGTCTGAAATCCATCTGTTATCTTTCTATAAAATTGTTCCCTTTTTAGTGTGATTATAGTGAAATAGGAAGATTAATTAACACATGAAGAGAGGAGAAGAGTCAAAATTCATAAGAAGTTGGCATATAAATTTATAACTGTTGCAAGAAAATTCAGAACTATTGTGAGTTCTGTAAACAATATAAAATTAAGCATAACTGTGTACAACTATTATTCCAGCTATCAACTTTTAAAATTCTGCCACAGGGGCAATGAAATATCAACTGTATTTTGTCTTGATGTTTATCATCTGTATTATTTTTATGTTTTACTCAATACCACAGAACAAGAACTTACCAAAATGAAATTATAGCTAAAGTCTTGGATAATATTTAATTTGTGGGCTTAAAAGAAATAGTAACAAAGATTTCAAATAACGTACATTGCACATCAGTGCAGAGAAGAGCTTGCTGCACTTAAAATAAAAAGATGTCCTGCAAGAAGACAGGGAAGAAAGATGGAGTTAAAGAATTGCTCAGATAAAAAATGTAACAAGTCTGCTTTCCTACCCACCAAGTAAGCTAGCAATAGCTCATTTTCCCATAGAGGAAGAAGAAAATCTACCCAGTGATTGTAACAGAGTTGCTGGTATCAAGTAAATTTGCTGTTCACTATCTGGGTGACCCAGCCTTGCTGACTTCTGCCAAGGTTATAAGAAAAGAGTCTGAAAGCATCTGGGAAACAACCTTGTTTATGTAGCTTATTTAAACTGGACCTTCACCTTTTACATCATTTAATCTTTGTAATAGATCCTTCCCAATTTTGTCTAACTTCAAATCCTTCTGATAATGTTTTCTTTTTATTCACTATGATGTCTGCCTAGTATTGAGAGAATCTTAGACAATATAATAAATTGGATTGAGGTGAAGCTGAAAATGTTTTAATTTCCCTCCAGATGAAGCAAAACCAATATGCATAAACATGAATACAAACACACACACCTCCCCCCTCACCTCCCTCATGCACATATACAAGTACTTACAAATGGGCTTGAAAAGTGACCATGGAACCAAGACCTGAACTGATTGCTTCCAGTCAAGTTGTTAAGAACCAGGGTACTTCCCAATGTCAACTTTGGGAAATAAATATATTTCTGGGAACCAAAATGTCGTCAGACAAGAACACAGAACTGTACTTTCCATGAGGAACTACTGCATAAAAAGTGCCTTGTTGTTGCTGAAAATTTCTGAAGTGTCTTAATAAAAAGAGGCCATTCTTTTATAGATGTACTTAAAACAGTCAGAGAACTCTTGACATAAAGACCAGAATCAAACATACTGAAACCAAGAGGTTAGTTTAAAGCAGTAATATGCAGGCCTGGTCCTCCTAGAATAGAAGAACATAAATTTTATCTATTTTAACCAGAGAACATAGCTTCTGCATGGATAATTAAATTCCACCTGAGATCGTATCAAAATTCTTCTCTACACATTTGTTTTCTGCAATGATCACCATATGTTTCCTTTATTTCTGGAAAACAACAGAGAGAGCGGGGGAAGAAAGACCACAAACTGTCTTGCTTTTATAGAAACTGACAAAAAAGTGATTTATTTCCTCATTAGTTTTGACAATGATCTATTTGTTTATTTTTATTGCTAGTGGTGGATTATGTTGTTGTATGTGGCTGATCGTCTTATCAAAGTCCTCAGTAGGATTAGTTCCCCACTTCATTTTAGGATCACTAGCTATTTATAAGGTCATGAATGTCAGTGTATGTGATATCAAAGCTGGACTTAAATTTTGTTCAGTAATCCTCCTAAAATACATTGATAACTGCTAGCAAAATCCTTCCTGTGCAGCACACAAATAGAGCTGAGGAAGCCTAGACCACAGAAGAAAAAGACCATCTTCCCTACATAACGGTCCTGCAAGCTACTGACTCAGTATACGCTGGTTCAGCTCAACCAGAATACCGGAAAAGCGGTGGGTTGTATTTCTCTTACACCTTAGATAATGAGTGTCATACTTATAAAAGGAATCATATCCTGTATTTTGTCTCTGGGAAGTTTCATATCTGTGTTTTTAGCCACGAAGAGATAATGACTTGAGCCTTTGTGTTTGACTGAAGTTAATGAAGTTACTGCAAGTGGTTGATAGTGTGCTTGACTATTCACGGAACTAGGGTCTTGTAAAATATGTTGTTCAGCAAACCGATACTATACCTGCTGAATTGCATGGTACCATTGTTGTTTTTCTCACATCAATCAATGCACAATGTTTTTTGTTTTCTGTGGTAGGTTATGGCTTTGATCAGATACTGGTGAAGACAGCAGACAAAAGATGTTAACGTAATGTGCTGTGACAAATATGCAACCAGTTGTCCAAAAAGTCACAAATCACAAGTGATATGAACATAAAGAACTTTGTCACTCATGAGGTCATGCATGATTTTATACAACCATGAAATTTTATAAAATATTTTTTTGTAAAGCAGAGTATTCCAGAAGAGATATGACACTGTTAGTCTTCACCAGTTATGAGTTTTTCACCGTTCAATAGAAATCATGGGAAAAGGTACCAGTGGCTTCCATGTTAACTACAAAAAGTTTTACTTTCTCATATCCACAAAGTGAAGTGGAGAGCATTTTTTTGAAGAAAGTTTTTGCTGGCTTTTAACTGGTGGTAGCATAGTCCTAAAGGTATTGTAACAACCATAATTAAAAAATAATACAACTTATGTTGTGAAACAATGTTCTGATGTAAGAGGAGTCAACAATAAGTTTCCTAATCAGACTGTTAACATTGGACAGTAAGTGCTAGTTATGTAACAGATCCATTTTTATGCATGCTGCAAAAAGCATGAAAAGTTGTATGGCATAGAAAGTCATTCTCCTTTTCCAACTGCTTCCACAAGCAAGAAACTCTTTTCTCTATAACCAGAACTGGCAAGAGCATTCCTTATTTTAAAATGTGATATTCTCCTATAAGTCATGAACATTATTACTAATGACTAGAGATAGTGAGTTCTTGCATTCTGAAGGCTGTAAAAATTCACTTCAATATTATTAAATAAAGTTGATTTTTCTCTCAAGATTTACTTCTATTAATTTTTAGCCTTACATGGCCTGTTGGGTGCTGGACATTCCAACATTTTGTATTAACTTGTCTCAGGAGTGATTATCACATATGTCAGAGATGAAATATGAATAAGTATATATTTGTCCAGTGTGTCCTATTTGGATATGTTTAAAATCTATTTCATGGAAAATCCTTCTGTTTGGACCTTGAATTGTAAAACACAAAGTGCCAGGAAGAGCATGGCTTGATAGTCATTACTTCATCTCCTCTCTCTTCCTTTACAAGACTTAGATCAGAAATGAGCCTGCAATGGAGCAGAATTATTTTGTAGATGGACTTTTGGGCCAAAAAAGCCCCACATCTGGTAACTGTTTAACTACGCCTTGTTAGAATCATAGAATCATTTAAGCTGGAAAAGACCTTTAAGATCATCAAGTCCAACCATTAACCTGACACTGTTAAGTCCACCACTAAACCATGTCTCTAGAGCACCACATCTACACATCTTTTAAGTACTTTCAGTGATGCTGACTCAGCCACTTCACTGGGCAGTCTGTTACAGTGCTTAGTAACCCTTTTGGTGAAGAAACTTTTCCTAATATCCAAATCTAAATCTCCCCTTTTGCAAATTGAGTCTGTTTCTGCTTGTCTTATCACTTGCTACTTAGGAAAAGAGACCACCATCCACCTCACTACAGCCTCCTTTTAGGTGGTTATACAGTGTGGCAGGGTCTTTCCTCAGCCTCCTTTTCTCCAGGCTAAACAACCCCTCAGCCACTCTTCATAAAACTTGCTCTCTAGGCCCTTCACCAGCTTTGTTGCGCTTCTTTGGACACACTCCAGCACCTCAATGTCTTTCTTGTAGTGAAGTGTTCAAAACTGAACACAGTATTTGAAAAGCAAGCTCAAGGATTGAGGAATAGTACTGATGTAAAAAAGGATATTGAAGAGTTTTTAAATACAGTATGGAGGAAGTTGATGGCTGGTAAGAGTTTTACCAACAGAAATCCTTAGTTATAAAAAGAAGACTGACAGCTAGTCATGAGCAAACTGCATTAGAGACTAAGTAAACTTTTCAACTAGTAAATCCTTCTAGAAAGCTTGTCCCTCCAAACGATTTACTGTTATTTGACAACATGGCAACACAAAGCTAATATTTTCTTATATATGTCTCTGAAGACTTACTACCAAACACAACAAAAGCCCAGATCACCTGTCTCTGATAGTCAGGTTAAGTTGAAGTCAAATAGACTCATAGGAGCTAAATAAAAGAAAATAAAAATCTAATGAGACTAAAAAGTCCTAAAAAGGCCATTAATCAATGTGATACTGAAGGTGAGGAAATATCTATAACTGAAGGAACACATTCTAGTGGAAAGTTCCAAAAAAAGTTTCCTCTGGTGAGTTTTAACGACAGGGCTATTTTATTTTCTTAAGTGTCATTTATTATAAATAAAAGAGGTGGAAGACATCAGACTTAAGACCTGTCTACAATTATTAACGTCTTCTGTGACTCCAGAACTGAGCTGAATCTTCATACTTACAGTGCAGACTTCCTGACAAATCAGAAAATTAGAGACAAAGATGACATTCTACAGAGTCCGCAGCCAAGCCTTACTCAACAATCAAGATAGCTGGTTCAAGTTTTTCCAATACCAAGCCTTTATTATTTTTCTTTCAAATTCTTATGCTATATTTATTGTTAATGTATTATTAAAGTATTTATTGCTTTAACAGTTGTTTCTTTATATTAAGAACCTGGCTGAGCCGATAACATTCCTGTGCAACATTAATATAGAACAATAGGTAGATAGCAGCTTTAAGCTATGCTTGAAAGAGGCCTATACCTACACTCACAATGTCATCTGATTCCATACCCACATTTGTCCAATAGTGAGGAAAAACTGATTCACACTGCATAGAGGGCAGAGGTGGTATGACAAAGTTAATTCTGCTGCTTCTTACCTTTTCAGTTATTAGGTCTGCAACCTTGTAATGCATGGACTATGTACTTTCATGTTATATTTGAAAAAAAAGCCTAAGGAAACAAAGACCTGCAGTACTGATACTAATTAAAATGTACTTGAAGATGAAATAATGTCTTATATGAAGCTATGGTAGAAAGAGAAATAAGTAAGAGATTCTGGGGTGACAGAGCGTGTTCTGTTCATGCTCCTCAGGGCCCTGGACATGAAGGAATGACCTTTAGTTTTGTTGCCCAGGAGTTCACTGTGCCTCATGAAAAAAAAAAAGGAAAGGAAAACCTCTGTGTCTTGTGGGCAGGAAATGGGCAATAACACCCCTGTCACTGTTCACCAGTCAAATAGCTGAAATTCTTTGGGGAGGTATTTTGCACACTTTGAGATGTGTCACTGTATGACTGAATTTCTAATTAGAAATCCAATTTATTCCTTCATTTTTCTGTATCTGTTTGTAATTTCTCATCAACATACTTATCCTCGGCATGCTAGTTGCCATAACAACTCCTTATTTTGATCTCTTCCATCATTGTTTTCATGGTAAAGGTTTTCATTTTGAAGATAGGTTGCATCTTATCAGGATTGTTCAGAAGCTGTTGATTCTTTCATCGGGAGAATAATGACCTCTTCTGTTTGGCCTTCTTTTCGTTGAAAGAAGAGAAAATATATCTTCTTTTAAAAGAGATGTTAGCATGCATGATCTGAATCTGATTTGGAGCCACTATAGGAAGATAAATTAACTATTGAAGCTACTACAAAGCACTAGGGGAATTTCTTAAACACTTGACTTGGAATTTGCATATTGGAGTTTACTATCTCTGTAAAAAATGGGGTTTAGTACAAGCACAGGCTACAGAGGCTGAAAAGAGCTTTACTGAGCAAAAGCCAGTGGGTTACACACCCATTAAGTAAGAGACTTGGAAGTCCTTTGTGGCTTAGTGAACTGAATGAACTAGATTTTATAGGCTGAAATCAGGCAGGACAGATAAAAACAGCAGGTCTAACAGCCCCATCAACTTCAACACAGGCAAGGTCAGAATCACACCTATTTCTCTGTCTTTACTCCACTAAATTTGAAAAAGGTTTAGCATAACCTACCCTCTCTTTCTTTGCTTAAATGAGCTATTTTCTTTTAACTAGTGTCTAATTATTACCATATAGACTCATTGTTGCAGAAATACTTTTTTTAAGTAATCACTAACAGATGTCCGTTTATTGATATAGACTTGGGAGAATAACAGTGGCAATGTAACAGTTAAGGGATGAGTAGGAGTATTGGTACAAACAAAAATAATTAAAGAAACATCAACAAATAGAATGGGTCCTTTAGCTTTATTTGTAAGAGAATATGGGGCAATTATTGGCAACCTTGTAAGAGCTACAAAACTTAACAATAAAGTAGTAACATTCTTTATCTGTGTTATGTGGGTGGATGTGTATGTTATTTGCATTTTTGCATTTTAGCTGGCCCAGAGAGAGAGAGGAAAAAAAAAAAAGACTCCATAAATTCAAACAAATATATGTTTTGTTTTTCAATTAGATATTGTATTCCAATATAGAACTGCAGTTGCAAGCCTATTGCAGAATGAGAGTGGGGATGGGAGTGTGTGTGTGGGAGGAAAATAACTCAGAAAACAAGTGTTATGTTATTCTAACCAGTTTTATTACTTTGCATGCTACAATAATTCTCTCAGACAAAAAGGTGGGGGTTTGGGTTTTTTTGATGGTGATATGCTTTAGCCAGCATAGTATCACAAATATGAGCAAATGCTCTATGTGAAAACAGCAATATCAATCAGAATTTATGTCAAATAACCATTTAAACTTGCATCTGCTAAATCTGGTATCATTGTTCTAATACTGAAAAAGAAAAGAAATGGAATGTGGTTTGTCAAGTATAACCTATCTTTTTTTGTGTAAAATTAAGTTCTAATTCAATAAAGAAGAGCTAAAAGTAAAAAAAAAAAAAAACCAACAACAGCTCTTGTGAAAGTAAAAATAAAGCTACTTATTTATGTGCCCAAGTAAATTTTGAGGAGTCTAATAAAGGTATCATTTTAGAGTTCTTTTAATAAGACACAACTGAGAGTGACAGAAATAGGTATTTCTAGTCTATGTTACTAATAAAACCTTCAGATCATATCTCCTTTGTTGATAGATTTTTTTTTAATTCCTTCCTGCACCAGAACTTCACAGATGCAAACTGAAAGTTCATTGGCATTAAAACTAAGGAACTAGGCAATTCAGTATGCATTGAAACTGATATATTGAAAAGGATGTTAAATAATTATTTTTATGTTAAAATATTTCTTTTTTGCATGCGTGTGGAAAAGTTTTGTTCCATTTCTACTGTTCTGTAAAGAATTTATCAATAACTGTAATACTTTGATCACCTTTTTTGTTTATATTTCAGGCAGTTTCAGCTGCAAATAGATGGCACCTCTCCTCTATGATTTTTGAAGCCCTGTTCAGTTGAGATGTTGTATGTTAATGAACTCCTTCTTTTTACATGTAACATCTTTCCATATGAACAAGATGAAACATCACCATCAAGAAATTAATGAGAGGCATGTGGTAGGTTGCATTGATTGTTAATTGTTATAAACTGTAATTTTGTTCCTCTCCTTCCCTGTATAATCCCTTGTGCAAGTTCTCTTACAGGAGTATGTCTCTCTCTTACACATCTACAGAGGCATCTGCTTCTTTTGGAAGGCAAATTTTACTTGTTTAGAAAAAAGTAAAACTCCTATTTCTTCTTCTACTCGTAACCCATATAAACAAGGCGATCTTGACAAGCCTAGTACTGCCATAGAAACACTGTTTCAATGTGCAGTCTTCCTGTCACATCTGTAGAATTGCTTTGAGGAATATTTACAAATCAACATATTATTCATCCCTTCACCATGCCTTCCCACCTTCTGCTCTGCTAGCTATTATTTTCATCTGGAAAGAAAAGTGTTTAAAAATGTTTTCTTATCCAAATCTCACATATATATCTTCTGAAGAAAATGACATATTTAGATGTTGGTTTTATTGTGTTGTATATGCAAGGTTCAGAAAAATAGTTTGATTTACTCAAGTATTGTCAGTTTACAATATTTGATATGTTTTTACTACAGTATCAAGAATTTATAGGACTGGCACTTTTCAGTTTTACAATGTCTTAAACACAGTACTTTCAAACCAAATGTATGTGAGCATGAAAAAGTATTTTAATTAGGTATGAAGACACATCAGTTTGAAAAGAAATAGAACTGCCTTTTTGACGCATGTTTGTATACACAGTTTATCTACAAATCCTGTTCCCATGGAAAATTCAGATGGACAGCTCTTCTGTGATGCTTTTTTTTTTTTCTGCAGATCAACTAAAACTTTTAGTGGATTAGATACATTGGTTGCCACCTAAAAAGTCAGTATCTGTTAATATCTTAATGTACTCAGATAACTACTTTACTCCTAAATGTGATAATCTACACAAGTTTTGTTACAGCAAGTGGAATACGGAACCAAAACAAGACATAAATAAAAATCCTGTTATCCTACATTTTCAAATGGTTTATCAAATCCTACAGTCACTCTCAAGTTCTGTAAACACTTACACGTGTACATACCATAAAAAATATACTTATTAGATACTTTGAGCTATAGGTTTGCCTTTTCTCCTTTGTAACATAAACACTCTGTTACATAAAAGCATGCTAATAAATGAAACTTCAATTTAGTGAGACATATAAGCATAAGCATCAGAAACAAGGCAGGTATCATTTCACTTTTCTGAAAGAAAAGAAAATTGCAGCATAGTAGAGTGGATAGTCTACTGGTAATCCCTGGTGATGGGGATTACTTGAACGAACTGAATACACATAAATCATTGGAATCAAATGTTCTGGGATCAAAAGGGAAAACAAGGGACAACTGGCAATTCATCCATGCTTTGTTCCAGGGGAAAATCAAGGTTGTAATTCCCCTTGCAGCATATTTCAGGTCAGATGAAGAAGAAGGTGGTTTGATGTGGATGAACCGTTTACAGAATCACGGAATAGCTGACGTTGGAAGGGATGTCTGCAGATCATCTGGCCCAACCAGCCTGCTCAAGTGGGGCTACCTAGAGACCAGGACAGTATCCAGACAGCTTTTGAGTATTTCCAAGGATGGAGACTTCACAGTCTCTCTGGACAATTTCACCCTCACAGTAAAGAAGTCTTTTGTGATGTTCAGAGGGAATCTCCTGTGTTTCAGTTTGTGCCCATTACCTCTTGTCCTGTCAAGGGGCACCATTGAAAACAGACTGACTCTGTCTCCCTTACATCTTTTTGTACACATTGATAAGGTCTCCCCTGAACCTTCTCTTCTCCAGGCTAAACAGCCCTAGCTCTGTCAGTCTTTCCTTACAGGAGAGATGCTGCAGTGCCTTCAATAACCTTGTGGACTTTCACCGGACTGTCTCCAGTTTGTATCTCTTGTATTGAGGAGCTCAGAACTTGACACAGTATGCCAGTGGCCTCAGCAGTGCTGAATAAAAGGAAAGATCACCTCCTTTACTAACCTGATTGCAGTGCTTTGCCTAATGCAGTCCAGGATACTATTAACATTGACTAACCTGATCTTGTTCAATGACAAGGTGACCCACTTAGTGGATGAGGGAAAGGTAATGGATGTTGTTTACCTGGACTTTAGTATAGCCTTTGACACCTTTTTCTGCACCATTCTCCTGGAGAGAGATGGATGGGTGCATTCTTTGCTGGCTGGGCCCAAAGAGTTGTAGTGAATGAGGTTGTTAATTGGTCACAGGTGGTGCTCCCCAGAGCTCGGTACTGGACAAGGGGATCAAATGCACCCTCAGTAAGTTTGCAGGTGACACCAAATTGGGAGGGATTGTTGACTTGATTGAGGGTAGGAATGCTTTTCAAAGGCATCTGGACAAGCTGGATTGACAACTCCATGCAATGCTACAGGCTGGAGGAAGAGTAGCTGGAAAGCTGCCTGGCAGAAAAAGACCTGGGGGAGTTGGTCAGAAGCCACCTGAATATGAGCCAGCTGTGTGTGCAGGTGACCAAGAAGGCCAAGAGCATCCTGGCCTGTATCAGAAATAGTGTGTCCAGAAGGACTAGGGAAGTGATTGTCCCCTTGTACTCGGTAGTGTTGGTGCCACACCTTGAATACTGTGTTCATTTTTGGGGCCCTCACTACAAGAAAGATATTGAGGTGCTGGAGTGTGTCCAAAGAAGAGCAACAAAGCTGGTGAAGGGCCTAGAGAGCAAGTCATATGAGGAGTGGCTGAGGGAACTGGGGTTGTTTAGACTGGAGAAAAGGAGGCTGAGAGTAGGCCCTGTCACACTCTACAACTACCTGAAAGGAGGTGGGTGTCGGTCTCTTTTCCCAAGCAGCAAGTGATAGGACAAGAGGAAACGGCCTCAAGTTGTGTCAGGAGAGGATTAGATTGGCTATTAGGAAAAATTTCTTCATGGAAAGGATTATCAAGCACTGGAACAGGCTGGCCAGGAAAGTAGTGGAGTCACCATCCTTGGAGGTATTTAAAAGATGTGTAGATGTAGCATTCTAGGGACATGGATTAGCGGTGAACTTGGCAATGTTAACAGTTGAACTTGATGGTCTTAAAAGTTTTTTCCAATCCAAATGATTGCATGATTCTAGAACATTCCTTGCTGAAAGGGCACAATGCTGGCTTATGTTCAAATTTGTGTCCATCAGGACCCCTATATGGGACCACATAATTTTTCCTAAACAAAGCAGCCTGAAGAGACTTTTTATGTCTCAAACACTGGCAATACTAGGCCTTCTGCTCAAGGCTAATACCTGCTTATCTCACATGTTATTCATGGGAAAGAGAGACACCAGTGCTTTGAAACAGAACAGTTTTGAACAAACAGTTTTGAACACACTGTTTGAACAAACCAGTCTTGAAACAGATCAGCCCTTCTTGCTCTCCCGTGAAGGATGAGCTGTTTCTCCTAAAAGGACGCTGTGCCCAGTGTTGATCCTTGTCTCATTATCTGTGAAATACATATTAAATTTCACACCCTTGCATGTGATACTGGAGATTATCGAGATCATGCTAAACATTTATGACTATAGCTCTTGTCTCCCCACCCAAATCATTCTGCACGTCACCTGAGGCGGGGAAACAAACTTGAGATTAAACTGCCCCTAGGAGTGCGCAAACATAAAAGGGTAAAGAAGTGAAGTAGAGAAAAAGAAAGAAGAAGAAGATTTATGACCCAGGAAGATTTTTTTCCTGAAGACACTCTGAAAAGCACTTCTACAACCCATGCTGACCAGAGTAACACTGGAAGCAGGATCGGTGATCCTGAGCCATAATTTGTTTTATACCTAACTAATTATCATGGATCTAGTTAAGACCTGGTTTCTAACCTAATAACTGTTTGTATACAGACCTTGAGATTTGTCTCACCTTAGTCTGTGCCAATGGCGATTTATGAATCTGACTCACATACCCCACCTCCTTTCTGGGGGGATGTGACAACCCCTAGGTCCTTTTCTGTCAAACTACTTTCCAGTTGGGTGCTTCCCATGTACATTGCTGCATGGGCTGGTTCCTCCCCTAATCTGGTGCTTTGTACTTCTGCTCACTGTGCATAATGAGATTTCTCCCATTTCTCCCATTTCTCCCACCTGTTGATGTCTCTTGGGTCGGCAGCACAGCCTTTGGTGTATTAACCATTATCTGTTTCACGTCATCTTCAAATTTGCTGATGGTACACTCTACCCCATCATCCAGATCATAAATGAAGATTTTAAGCAGGACTGGACCCAGTATTAGTCCCCAGGGTACACCACTAGTTATTGGCTTCCAACTAGACTTCGCATAGCTGGTCACTGGCCATACAGTGAATGGCCAGGATATTCAGCCAGTTCTCGATACACCACACTACCTGCTCTTCTGGCTTATACTATATCAGCTTTTATATGAAGATCTTATGAGAGACAGTGACAAAGGTCTTACTGAAGTCCAGGTAGACAATATCCACTGATCTTCCCTCATCTACAAGTTTATCAAAACTCATAGAAGTTTATCAGGTTGGCCAGGCATTAATTCCATGAATTGAAATCCATGTTGACTGCTCCTGATGATTTTCTTGTCCTTCATGTGCCTGGAAAAGGTTTCCTGGATTAGTTGTTCCATCACTTTTCTGGAGTTCAAGGTGAGTCCTGTAGTTCCCTGGATCCTCCTTCTTATCATTATTAGAATCATAGAAAAATAGAATGGTTCAGGTTGGAAAGGGACCTTAAAAATCGAGTTCCAACCCCACTGCCATGGCAAGGACAACTCCCACTAGACCAGGTTGCCCAAAGCCCCATCCAGCCTGGCCTTGAACACCTCCAGGGATGATGAGACATCCACAACTTCTCTAGGCAACTTGTTCCAGTTTCTCACCACCCTCATAGTAAAGAACTTCTTCCATATCCATATACTTAATCACTTTCAGTTTAAAACCATTACCCCTTGTCCTATCACTGTATTCCCTGATAAAGAGTCCCTCCCCATCCCTCCCATAGGCCCTCTTCAGGCACAGAAGGCTACTATTAGGCTGCACACAGGCTGCTATACGGTCTCTCCGGAGCCTTCTCTTCTCCAGGCTGGACAACCCCAACTGTCAGCCTGTCTCATAAGAGAGGTGCTCCAGTCCTCTGATCACCTTCGTGACCCTTCTCTGGACCAGTTCCAACAGATCCATGTCTTTCCTGTGTTGAGGACTCCAGAGCTGGACACACTACTCCAGGTGTGCTTTCACCAGAGTGGAGTAGAGGGGCAGAATCACCTCTCTCCGCTTGCTGGCCACACTCCTTTTGATGCAGCTTTCTGGGCTGCCAGTGCACATTGCTGGCTCATGTTGAGCTTCTCATCCACCAACATGTCCAAGTCCTTTTCCTCAGGGCTGTTCTCCAACCATTCTCTGCCCAATCTGTATTTGTACCTGGGATTGCCGTGTCCCACGTGCAGAACTGTGCACTTGGCTTGGTTGGACTTCATGAGGTTTGCATGGGCTCACCTCTCAAGCCAGTCTGGATGAGACCCCTTCCCACCAATGTGTCAACCATGCCACACAGCTTGGTGTCATTGGCAAACTTGCTGAGGGTGCACTCTATCTCATTGTCCATGTCTCCAATAAAGATGTTGAACAACATTGGTCCCAGTACTGACCCCTGAAAAACACCACTTGTTGATGGCTTCCACTTGGAAATTGAGCCATTGACCACAACCCTTTTCTTCCTGGTCTCTGACACCTGTGATTCCTGAAGGCCAGTCTTGCTAATAAAGAATGAGGCAAAGAAGGCATTCTGCAGCTCATCTTTTCCCATGTCTTATGTAACTGGGTTCCTCACCTTATTCAGCCCACATTTTGCCTAGTCTTCCTTTTGTTACCTATGTACTTATAGAAACCCTTCTTGTTGTCATTGACATCCCTCACGTGATTCAATTCCATTTGGACAAACCACAAACCTCCAGTTTGAAGCCTCCAAAAGAGGATGGCTACAAATATGACAATGTTAAGTAGAGGCCACTGAGAAGGTGGGCCTTGAGCTCTTGCCCTGTGAGGACCAGCTCTGGCACTGGGGCTAGTTCAGGCATGATAAGGGACTGTTTGGAGTTTTGGATGTTTTGGAGCATGCAACAGCATCCCCAGAACTGGTGGTCATGCATGGAAGAGATGCAGCTGGGTTCTTCACAGTGGTGCGTGGTGGGAGAGTGAAAGGCAGCATCACAAAATGAAACACAAGAAGCTCAGGCTAGAGGTAAGGAGAAACCTTTTCCTCAGGAAGACAGCCCAGTCATGCAGCCAATGCCAAGGAAAGCTGGGCTGTCTCTGGCATTGGGTGGTTTCACACTCCCACTGGGTGTGTGAACTCCCACTGCTCTGAGTGGTCTGGTCCGACCCCTTGGCTGGGCCTGCTCCTGGAGGCAATCTGAAGCTGGACACCTCCCTAGAAGACCTCCCTGTCATCATGAATTCTGATCCTACCATCAAATGAAATAATAGTATTACAGCTACCAACTGTAGCCAGGATAAGATAAGCCAGGATCACAAGTTTCTTGAGATGGATATTCAGTAATGAATTGATGTATCATTAGTGACTCCTATAAGAAAGCTGTCAGAGAGCAAAACCTCAGCCTCCTTAGCCCAAATTGTTTGGCAGTTACACATGCACAAGAGCAGTAATAAAGTGTTTTTTGCCTTGGAAAATTTAATTCTCATCATTCATAGGATTGTTTTCTGCCATATAAGTAAACATATCCTCAATTGCTTTGCTGTATTAAGGATCTTAACAATCAAGTCCAATCTGTCTACTGCATCATTCTGCCAATTCTGTATAAATAATGAATGAATATCTGTAAAAAAATCCCACAAAACAAAATAAAAAAATCCCAAACGCACTAAGAATTAGCTAAAATAAATACAAGCAAAGTACCACCTTTACATATTGCTTTTATATTTTCCTGTCAGGAGTAAGGAGCTAATGTATCTCATCACAAAAGTAAAGCACATAAGTAAGTTAAACAACTGCTGCATGTCAGTGCAAATGTAACAGAAGTGAATATATGTGTTTCCTTTCTCTTTTCAAACTTATGCAAACATTTTTATTCCCTTTGCCCAACAGGATCCTTTGAGAGCTCATTGGTGATCAGTTGTTTCTATGTAAGCATCACGTCCTTTGAAAAGGTCTGTTCCTATTCTTTATTTTTTTGGAAGTGAAAAAAAAAATCAGTTAAGCGAGATTGATAACAATAAGAGATAGAGCAAAATTATCTTTCTGGATATTTCTGCCTCAGACAGCCATTCAAAAGGTTGCACTGGTAAAAGAATTTTAGCCAGATAGATAAATGAAACATCAGATTAATGATAAGACTTATTTTGGGAAATCCTGCTCTCAACAGATGTGTCCATTCAGATGATGTGGTGAGGGACAGCAAAGCTAGTGGTTCTAGACACTTCTCTGGCAATAAAGCCACCTTGCTGATGCAGGTTGGCTAGAATAGGAGCTATGTCACTGAGCATAAAACAGTACAAGCTGGTAGAGATCCTGATGTGTTATGCAGGATCAGGGCACTAATTCCTTTGTCCTCTTCCTTTTGAAATCACCTGGCCTAATTACACAGCATGGAGCATAAATTGGTCTTTATAATAAGAATTCTTGCAAGAAGAGTAAGAATGCTCAGCCATACAAAGTAATGCTCTTAATAAAGAAGCTAGGAACAGGGTAGACTGGATCTATAGATAGAAGTTCACCACTTTTCTTCTATGGAACATCAACTATCTGGTTTAGTATGAAGAAGTGGGTTTAGGTGACAACTTGACTAACCTGAACTTACTAAGAACAGTTTTAGAATGCACATGTAGGAAGAAATTTCTGTACATTCAGAACTACTGTTAATAAAGGTACTGAAAGTGCATAATAATGTTGCTTTTACAGGAGGAATAAAAATAATTTGATTAAGACTGAGAAATAAAGTCAGGAAGAGCATGATTCCATTTGATAGAGATTGATTTCATTTAGATTTGCTAAGTGTGGGTAATTGGGTGGGTGTTGTGAATAATATTAGAAGATGTGAATAACAAGGGCATGTGTTAAAGATGTAATTTTAATGAATAGAAGAAGATTGAATTTTAATGACTAGAAGAAACCGAACAGAATTAGGAAAAAACTCTTGTAGGTTTCTCTTTTAATTTAACACTGGTATCCTGGATGTAAAGGTGAAGTTTAAAATGTCAGAATTCTCAGTAACTTGACTGAAGTAGTAAATTTGGTCAGTCTTTTTTTTTGTAGGGAGGAACTCTATATTTCACTATCTGCGTACAGACTAGGTGTAGGGTAAACAATCAGAAAAGCAAATAAAATAACTTTTAATGAGGCTATTATTATAATAAATTTTCATGACACATATGGTACTCAAGTATAATGGTTTAACTTGTATGACATCATAAAATACCCTGCCTTGCAGTCATTACCGTTTTGCAGAAGTAAAGTCCAATCTGGCAGAATTTTTCCATATGGTTTTAAGACATAGAAACTATAATGTAGGAGAAGCTATGGGAGCAGGTGGAAATGGAGAACAACCAAAAAGCCCCAAAAAACCCATACCAAGAAAAATCTGTACTCTGTAGATCTTAGTTTCTTATTCTGTTTCTCAGGATTATTAATGTTCCCCCTTAAATATACATAGACATACATATTTGGGACAGAAATGAAGAATAAATCTGGGGGGAAAAAGCAAACAAAAAAAAAATCACAAGCAACAACCTGACCTTCCTGCAGGTAGGAATTCAGACTGACGAGTTTCAATGATAAAAACCCATAAATCTCTGCTTCACCAGTAGTGTATGGATATAGCTACAAAATCTAGATGCAAGACAATTCAGACATTCAGTGGTGATATGGGTTGTCTTAGTAGCTGCTACATGCCACGTTGCACCAGGCAGTGATAATTAGAAGTATTTTTCTGTAAGATGCTTGCATCTGTCCATAGAAACATGAATGAGTTACCTCTAAATTTGAAGATAAGCATGTCCCTACATTTATTTAGATAAGTTAATAAAATATGGCTTTATTTAATTGCCACAGGACTTCTTAAAAACCTAATTTGGAAGAAGCTAAACATAAATGAAACAGCACATATTAATCCTTTTAGAATGTAAAATCCATTTTTTTTAAGAATCACTACTATGTATTCCTTTCTCCTGTATTATATCTTCATTTCTCAGAGACATACCTTTTACTTGGTTTTCATGTTTACAACTTGTCAACCTTGAAGATTGCTATGAAAAAGTAGGTTAATAACCATACTGTATAGATAACCTGGGTTTCAAGGAAACATCTTCAAGATCCTGTATAACTTATGCGAATCATGGTTTTAAACATCAGAATACAATAATTCAAATATTCACCAACTAGTGGGAATAGCTATGCAATTATTTTTGAAGTGGGATATACATCCCAGATTAATTTTTGGTTTAAATTACATTCTGATGAGGGGAGATTAGTTTTTGTTTGAGTTCTCATGTACTTTAATGTAGCGCTAACCTTTTCTCATGATTTCTACGGATTCGAGCAATGATCTACAGGCAACATTGAACTAATACAATTTGCTGGAGCTCTTCCACAAAAAAATGACCTTGGAATTCCTGATGTGATGTGATCAATATAGTTAAAACTGAGGGTGGCAACTGTCTCCAGTATAAGGGCATTTGTCATAGTGACCAGTGCCTTAGCTTTCTTTAAGAACCATGTATATTTTAGATGTTAAAGTGTATGAATAGATGTTCCTGAACTCCTCCTAGGAATACGAGAAGTTGACAGTTATTCTGTGCCTAGGCATACAAGAAGTTGACAGTTATTCTGTGCTTCATTGAAGAGGAATTATTTTTCAGTTTTGCATAAAAACACCTAATTCAATTTCTGATGTTGAGATATATAAAAATAATAGTCCACTTTTAAACATACACATATAAACACTTGTAGTACAGGGATAACATTTTGAAAATTCCTCAATGATGTAAAAATCATAGTCTCATCTTTTGAAGTGATTTAGACTTTCCAGAAAAAGAGAATGACGGACTTAACAAAAATCCTATTTAGTGCCGTGTTTCCTAACAAGAACAGAGTGAATTGCAAGAACCCTACCCAACATATGAAGTATGGTTATGAAGTATTTCATGTTGCCTAAGTATAACAAGTTATACAAGCTGTACCTCCACAATACAAATATGTCTAGATACTCAGAAAATTGTGATTTTCTAACAAAAGGAGAGAGAAAGAGTCTTTTTTTACAGTTTATTAATATTTTGGATTATAACTATTTCCTGGTACTTCATGTGTTTATGTTTTGAGGCTAAGTTCTACAATTCACTGTTTCTGGCCACATATAAGAATTTGACAGTGAACAAATTCCCAACACAGAAGCCTCCTTCTTTAATATAATGGATGAGAGAAATTACGTTAAATGAGTGTTCCAAAATTGGAACAAGCCTTTTTTGCAATACTGGATTCACAGATAATTTCCAGTGCTAGGTTCCAAGATTTTAAACTGAAAAACTGGAATTTGTTGTAAACTTTCTTTTTCTTGACATTTGTAAGATGTGGTACTATAATCATTATCAGCAACAGCAACTAGAATCTATGTGGCAGGGAATTAAATAGGAGAAAAAAATCAGTTGAAAATACCTCTCTCTACTCCAAGTTAAAGGTATTCCATATTTTCTTCTGAAGTCATCAAATAACACTGAAAAGTTACCGTATCACTTGGCTTCAAGTTAACATATGTAAAATTAAGCAGCCTTCTCGGCTATAAAACACACACTCACAAAAAATCAAACCAATTAATTTAAAACAGGAGATATTGTGCAAAATCACTCAGCACCTGACCTATGTACATTACTGGATAGACTTTTCAGATAAGCTGATAATAATTTTTGTGGAAGAGAAGCAAGAATTTTTCTTTCAAACCTTTACCAGTTTTACCATACACTTATAAATAGGTGAAATTCCCTTACTATAGAGGTATTTATAATATCCCTCCCATCAAGGATTTACTGGTTCATATTTACTAAATAATGTTCTAGCTCACATTTATAAATAAACATTCTCTGTGTGTAGGGCTGGTGGTGGGGAAATGTGTTCAGGGATTTCTTTCTGTTTCTTTACAGATTTATTGACATACGTTTTGACAATGGTTGTGATGACACTGTGTTGTATAATGTATTGTAGCAGATGAGCGTATGTCCCAGTTTTAAGTAAAAGAGAATAAACTTTTTGTTTAGTAATTTTACATTTTAGCCAGGCCTCTTCTAACTGCCTGAAATTAATGGCATATTGTGGAGAAAACTGCTCATTCTCAGAGTGATAAGATCAACATTTGCGCTACGTGCCAAAGAATGGTATGCAGAGAGGCTGTTGCTTACACTTATTGCTATAACAACCAAGGTCAGCCAATTTTGTTATTTGCCCTATTAGAGGGGTCACACCTGTCAGGACAAGCAGAAAGGACAGGTGACCCAAAACTGACCAACTGGTGTATTCCATCCCATCTGCCTCATGCTCAGTATAAAAGCTGAGGGATCAAAGGGTGAACTTTCTTTCTTCAATGGCCAACATCCGAAGAGAACTGTCTGTTCATCTGCCTTTGACCCTGATCTGTGTGTTCTTGACTCCAGAGCTAGAACCCAGTTCCCATCCATCTCTGAGTCTAGTGTGGGACTTCCCCAGTGCCTGCCGGTGACGGCATCCTGGGAGCTTGATATGGTTTTGTATATATTGTACCTATTTCATTATTTTCTTCATTATTTTGCCCTCAGTGCAAAATCCAAAGATCTGCCTCTGTTGGAGGCTATACTAACTCGTATAGTAAGGGCATGATGTAAGAAATTTACTGGCCCTCAATGAGTAGCGTAGACCCTATTTTTAATTGTTCATACGTCTGTGTATAAATGTCCCCAGTTTGCAGCTTTGTAAAGTAGTTAGCCACAGACTTGGTACTTATAACATAGAGCTAAAAGTCTTATATAAGGACAACAATCCAGAGCTGAAAACCTTACATTCATTTAGAAAGTTATCCATTTATTAGGAATGCTGAAGAAAATTCAACAGGTTGTTAATCAAAAATACATTTAAACTACTACTACTACTAAAATAATTTTGTCAGGTAGAGAAAATAAGTGTATGACCTACATAGATTTAATACTTAATATAATATTGGATCAACAAATCATAGAGTCAGAAAAACGTTGTTTTGGTTTTTTGTTTTTTTTTTCTTTAATAGGAATACGTTAGAATGGGTCGAGAAAGAAATATTAGTTAATCAAGTAGAAATAT
>JAOXJM010000019.1:32622993-32639276 GCA_026413425.1 Tringa solitaria
TTTCTCTCCAATGCATCCACAGCGTATATAGTTTTACCTTCTCAGGAGGGGAATAGAGAGCTTGATATTCCTTGGCCATGATGTTCAAGGAACTTTTTGTTTTCTTGTAACCCATTAAGCTTCTGTTTCTGAAATACTGTGGTATTAAACAACACAGCCATTTTTACAAATGGGTAAAGTATCGTAATTTGTTTCTGCCAGAAGCCTATAAAGGTGTATGTAAGCTACAGACACCCTATCTGGGTAGAAGTACAGATGTATGCAAGTGTGTTTTCCTGTATATCTATACAATTACTTTTTTGAAGCCACAGATGACCACAGAGTTGCAAACACCTGAAAACACCTTTAGATTTTTATAACTCTGAATATAGCTAAACTACTCGCTGTGAAAAATGACTCCTGTTTTAACAAGGAAAGTTATGCTTTTATATTAGGTAAGTGTCCATCTCAATCTTCTTCACTTATACAATAGGAATAGTAGAGGTAAGACTTTCCAGACCTCTAAACATGCTTTAGTTACTTACAATAACTTAAAATAAATTATAATTCATACCTTTGGTTTTAGGAGTTTCATACCTGTTTTTCTTTGTTGCAACTGAGTTTGAAAACAGAGTATGACAAAGAGACTGTATGTAGTATCCATATGTTGGTATCATGGGTACATATTTACTAAAATGTGTTCACATAGAGCTAACATAATTTTCCCTATTTCTGTAGCACACATCTTTCCTGGTTATTTATGATAAAGCCACCTTCAATTCCATCTCTCTAGGTGTTTTATGTGTGTATGCACATATCTATACACAGAAATGAGAAATAATTTTGGAAAGAACTGCATTAGCCTGCATCCATTCTAAGACACTCTTATATTCACTTGTTTGGCAAGACTCCGTTCATGGAGTTTATTTTTTATTAAATCTCTGCTTCTTGTCAGAATAGCTTACTGGCACTAAACCAAAAATAAGTATATAGATAATAACCTTCAAATGTGCCAGATCATAACATTACCATCATCAGTGTTTTAAACAGTTTCAGATTTTCTTTGTGATATTGAATCAGTTTGCAGTTTATGCAATTTCTAACTATGCAGTATAGAATTTTGTATTTTGGGTGGCTTGTTTCTTTTAAATTAAAACCACAGTTTTTAGAACAAGAAAAGCCTACAAAAATGCACTTGAAACAAATTAAATATTAGATGTTATCTTGTTTCAAGGCATTATTATTATGATTTTTAAGAAGAGGAAAGGTTAAGCTGATCTCAAACATTTGCACAGCAACAGCACATCTGTGTACCTAGGTGTTGATAAAGACAGATGGTACATGGAGTAACAGCTGCTGATGTACTACATGCAATATGCAGTGTAGGAGTTGAAAAGAAATCAGTTGGGCCAGATCAAAATACTAAGGTAAGACTGTATGTAGCACACTGTGTCAAGATTAATTGCTTTTCTAAAATTAGAACCAAAAAATCCTGAAATAGCACTATCTGATGCAGATCAGAAAGGTTTTGAACAATGCAGCTTTTTAAAATGGAGTCATTCAGATGCTGCTGGGAAGGGTTAACCTTTAGCTAGTAAGCAGACCAATAAGTGAAGAAGGAGGCTAGGGGCTGGAACTAATATGTAGAGGCTCTCTTTGATTCTTGCTTCCTCAGACTTTGACTGTACAGCTTTTAGAAGGAAATGCATTCTATATGACAGCCATGGCACAGTCAGTGGCAGCAGCTTAATACATTTTCAAACCTCAGTACCAGGAAATTCTACCCTTGCTCTAAAAACAAGGTTTGATACATCTTATTTACCTCAGGTATTATGGTACTGGCGAGGACTGAGAAGGCGGTTCTGATTAGGGTGGAAGTAACAAGCTAAGATGATCAAGACAATTAATTTTGGTAGGATTAGGCTTTCTGGTTGTCTCAGTTTAGAAACCGACATCATATTTTCATGCATTTGCAGAGCAGGAAAACAAGGCAGTGTGACAGCACCAGGGACTACTGGTATGGCAAGGATTATATTTCTGCTCAGAAGGGAATGATGTAATTTGGTCCAATTCAGTAGTTAGATCAAATGGGGATGTGAACTCTCTTAGTAGGTGTCTCTTCTTAATAGGAGCCTTCAATAGAAGTCTTCAAGTATTGTCAGATGTTCAGTAACCTGCTATTCACTTACAAATGGCCTAATACAGTGTTCCCCACATGATATAGTGATAAATCACAGAAGTGCCAATTAAAATGGAACACTTATTGTGTCAATCATTTAAAAGTAATGTTAAGCTCTCATAACACTCTTTCAAAAATAAAAGGTACAATAAAAGCTTTATATTCAGAGCTTTCTCTTCACATTGGTGCCTCGTGGCAATAGAGGGGTTCTTACAAGCTTGATTATAATTGAAAATCTTTTGCTTTATCATTTTCATGTTTTCAAATTCCAATGACTCCAATTGAGGGTATCCTTCATCTGATAAAACTGGACCCAAATACTCTCTTAGGGCATTCTTGTTATAAATAGTTGGCTTTTATCGAAATTTTTAAGCCTCAACAAAATCTTTCATATATCCACTCAAAAAAACCCCAAAACCTCTGCTCACAAAACAAAATATGAAGGTACGAGATGAAATAAACTGGAGAACAAGTATCTCTTATATTCCCTATGAGGATGAAAGTAGCAGTTACCAGCTAACATGGATTAAAAATTTGTCTTTAAGGGACCTGCTCCTTTTTCATCTCCCTGTTTGCCACTCTGTACATTATTGGTCTGGACAAAGTTCAAATATGGCCCTTCCTTTGTTGTCACTGCATAGACTTTTTTTTTTCTTTAACCGAATTATTTTCTACCTTTGTGATGAGAAGTTTGTATCACACTGTCCCAATTAGTTGTCTTTATGCCAGTCTAGGGTAGCATAAATGAGAAGAATAAAAGCAAACTGGCCTTGCCATGGGTCCCTTGTTTTTTGAGTCAGCTTCTAGATGGCCTCCTAGGGTTACATGAAAATTCTCATTAAAAATGGCATTTCTAATTTCTGTCTGACCAAAAGGGCTTTTTCCACCAAATGTCATAATTTGTCTTGCTATTGATATTTTCATCTTCCTCTCCTTTGGACTATGCAATAATTATTTTATGGCTCACCAACACATTTGTTCTGCAGTCTATTACATGAACAATTCAGATTGCAGAATTATAAATTTCCATCCACATTTGTCTTTTCTATTTTATCACTGCTTTACCACAGAGGTAAGCCTTCTCCCTTCTCTCCTTAACTTCTGTTATTAAGAGCTTAGGTGCAGCAGCATGTTTATTACACACATTACAATTGTTATGCACTAATCTTACATACTGTATTATTAGCAGTAACAGGGCACAACAGAGTGAAGCCTTCACTCGAATTTGTTTCCTTTTATGGATTTTTGTTAAAACCATAAGTGCAGATTTTCATTGCAGCATGTGTGGGTTTAGCCACGCAATTCCCATTAATATTAAAAGGAATCATGCAGCTAAATCCCTGTATACCACATTGAAAATACTCCTTAATGTTATTTTAATGAAGATTTTTTTATGAGTAAATTATTTCAGAGTAGCTGAACAGTTATTATCTTCCTCAGTTACTAGTGATCGCCCACAGGGTAAGTGTTCTGTAATATTAAGTTGCAGCCCCCATGTCTTTGCTGTGTTGTTATGGAACCTTTCTAGTTATAAACGATTTTCATTGTGGTACACTGTTAGAAAATAGCCAACAGAGTAAAGCAGCAAAACTTGGTTTTGGTTGCAAGTTGGAGATGCCCCTGGGAGTCTTTAATTTATGGTCTGCCCTTTTGGTATAATCAAGGTGGGTTTTTTTCCGAAATGCACCCAGTTTGTTCCTTAGAGGGAACATTTCTCTCCTTTTTGAGATTCATTCCACCTTGTTTGTGGTTTACAGATCTTTCAAGGTTGTTCTAGATCGTCAGTCATATGCAGAATAACAGTATAAGTCTTTAATGAAACTTGGAACCATAATTTATTCATTTAGGTGTACTTACAGTTTGGTTTTGAAAGCTGGCAAGTTGCACCCAGAAATCTACTGCATAGTTAATTAGTGTATGTGAACTCTGTTCTTCCTTCCATACACAAATTATATTAATTAGCAACTACCTTTTTTTGTATATAGTGGTGAGTACCAACACAGACCTGCCCATATGCATGACTTCTTATTCCCACTCCACCCTTTCTCTTCCTCCATCTGCTCAAGAACACAGCATTTTATTCTTATATCTTTTGGTAATTTTTATGACATATTTTTTCAGAATTTTTTTTTTTAATAATCAATGAAATAAAAGGCCCAGCTCATTATTTGGTTCCAGGAGAGGTGTTGATAATCTTTTGTCAGTTCTGAAGCATTTTTTTTTTGCCTCTTCCTATTAGACTCATCCCTTTATCTAGGCCACAACACTCAACCTTGGCAACATATATATATAACAAAAAACATATTTTGAACTGTCTCCTTCATGTGAATGCATTCTCTTAGCATGATGGTAAAATTTCATCCAAAACAATAAATATGCCATTCTGTGTTTAAGAAAATTGCATCAGTTTTATAATTTATATAAATCTATTCACTATGGGATTACTTTGATAGTCATGAAACAGTAAAAGTAGCCAACTGTAAGGTTTTGCTGTCTTGTTTGTGTTTTTTCCAATTCATATCAGGTTTTACAGTTTGATCTCTAGAAGAGGTATAAAACTCTCTTCTATGGGTTATGTGAGTATTCCTCCTAGGGATCAATATAATCATCTCATTTAATTCGTAGACTATTATAATCAAGAGAACGAAGAAAGCCATTTATTGTGTCCTTGCTTCCCTCAGTATGATTCCACATAAGTGATTTCTTTGAGATCATGTCCTAAAGGCAGAGAAGGTTTAGCTTGTGAATATATGAAAACTGATTAACTTCTATTGACACTAGCTGATCTCACAAATTTGTTTCTTGCTGCTTACTAATAAAGAGTTCATGTGATGTGTCACAGCCTATGACAATAGTAATGAACATTAATCAAATTATCTGCCCCCAATTGACTTTGTATCATATTACCAAAAGAAAGCAATCCACAGACTCAATCAGTTCAAAAAAGACTTTTTCACCAGCCTTAAGAAATAAAAACTAGCCTAATAATTTAGTAAGTTTGGATTTCTTTCCTTGTTTCTTTTTTTTTTTAGTAAGTGAAAGTTCTTAGATATGAATCATATCTATTTCATCATAAAATAACAATTTAAACATGTAGTTTGTTTCAATATGCAGTAAATGTGAGTTGAACATTCTTTTGAAAAGTACTCTAAATACTGTGTAGACATTTTCAAAAGGCATTCTAATTATAAAATCTGTTTCACTCGTTCCAGTCAACTGTATATAAATGAACATACTTTAAGCCATATTTCACAAACTGTATTAATTTCAGGTCCTCTGTCTCCTTTTCCCATTTCTTCTATTTATTTCTGAAAAACAAGATGATAATTGATTAGAATGAGTCTGTATACTCCAGCCAATTTTGAGATTTCATTTGCAACTTGGTTTGCGCAATGCCCCACTCCTTTGATCTAGTAATGAAGATGTGTCAGTATATTCTCATTACAGAAACAAGGTAAAGCGGCCTAGGCCTCCTGGGGACAGTAGGATTACAATATGTGAATTTAAATTGCTAAGCTGCAACCCCCATACTCCATACTTTGTAAATTTTATGTTGCATACTTACTTTATAGCTCTAGCAATAACACAAATGAGAATTTAGAGACTATGTACATGAGATAAGCAGTATTTTTGGAAATTTCAAATTAAAGGAAAAAAAGCAAAAGCCTGAAGCAAGAGTGTTGCAGGTTATGTGTGCTAGAAGGATAAAGCACGACACAGAACTAGGCACTCCAGTTCTTGTCTTGTTTGTTATTTTGAGTTCCACAGCAAAATATATTTCCCTTTATTTGGTCTTGGACTGAATTAAACATGGCAGATCTGGTGTTAGTTATATGCAGATTCATTGATATACTGGGACAATACCAAAAGGCAACGAAGCAGTATTTTATTTAAAGACTCTTTTTTACCTAGTTGCCTATATAAATATGTTTACATAGTATTGCCATTTTTTTTTCATTATTGTTATTCCTCTATTTACATGTAAGTATTTTGTGTTGGATGTGTCTTTGACAGCAGAAAATAAAAAGGAGGGAATAGAAAATATTTATCATATGTAACTTCAGCTCTATCAATCAAGAGAAACCTTGAAAGAAAACAGGCATGCAGCAGGCGAATGAATTTTTGCTTTATATAATGAAGAGGTAATGCCTTCATCTATGACTGCTCATACTATTATTTTGCTGGATGGCATATTTGGTACTGAACTGAAGATTCTGAAAAGATAGTCAGAAAAACTTTTACTGAAAAAACTTTATTCTTGTCCCAGCTTTCAACTTTGGAGTGATAATCTTATTTCAACATCCGACATACATAACTGTAAGCTCACTTGTCAGCCTCAGAAAGGTCACAGTTGGAGTCGTGTTTGTAGAATTTGTAGAAGATGATCATGACTGAAGTGAAAAATAACAGGGATTGTTTTGCTCAAAAAATTGACATTTAAATAAAATATTCTGCTGGACTATCGAACATTGTACTTTGAATATCTAATAAAATTTCTTAACATAAAGATTCTTTTTTTTAAATAATTAAGATTTCAAGAAGAAAGTTTTTTCTTTTTTTCAAGAAGAAAGTTATTATAGTCTATCTTGAGAAATAATTCCTTCACATCTGGGCCTTTTGTTTGTGTAACAAGACTCTCAATATGATGGAAGAACAATATCAGTCCATAAATAGGAGTATTCTGTCTGTTTCATGTTAACCACGTAGTGTGATACACATCACAAACACTTGGAACTTGGCAAGAGACATTTCCTTGGTTTTACAAAAGTTTATAACATGAAGTATAACTGCACATTCTATGAAAGCATTAAATTAAGTTTTAAAAGGAGAGTGAAAGAGCATATAGATTTTTCACTCATTTAAAATTTAAAATTTAACACTGCACAGGCCTTTGTCTTGAAGGCTTCCAAGTATGGGGAGTGCACAGCTTTCTGAATGCTCTCTTCTATTGCTGCATTCCTGTCCTCATGATCATAACAATGTAACTCAGTGTTACTCTTTCTGACTAGCTTTGCATCTTGAATGTTTTTGAAAATACATTAATTTCTATGATCTTTTTCAGTAGAAGAGTAAGACTGGCTGGACTTTATCTCCCTAGATATGCAAGGGTGTATGTTCAACTAATTTTCTCCAGTTGTCAAATACCTCTCCTGGTTACCATGACATTTTGTGAGTGGTAGTGGTCTTGCAATCACATCACTCTCCTTTCAGTTATCTCAGATGAATCCCTTCTGTCCTATGAAATCTGGTGACCTCCAGCTTCTTTGGTAGCCTTTTATTCATCACTCCCTGTTGGTGATTATCCTTCATCCTAAATGATGTTCTAAATGATATCTTTTTTTTTTTTTTAATCTGGAAAACCCAAGGGGTTTTTTCCCTCTTTTTGTCATGTATCATGTCTTCAGAGCTCTTTGGTTTTAATTTAGAAAACTGACGTATAAAAAGTTCTTCCAAACAGTAGAGATTAAATCAAATATTCAGGAGGTGAAGTTCCATTATAAGTTAGACATTGCTCACAGACAGAAAATAGTGAATACAAAATCATCAGAAATATAGTTAGTTAACAATAAAAGGGCTTGTATGTAAAATGCACATGAGAACTCATGTTAGGAACTTGTTTCACCTACTAGCTGCAAATAGGAGTGAAGAGAGGCAATAAAACATACAGATGAAAACATTATTTAATGAATACATGAAAAATCTACAGCAGAGTTGAGATGAATATACTGTATGAACAGTAACCCTATTAACCAATGAAATTTGATAGTACCATACACAATATGACATGGACTGTAAAGGTGTAATCTTGAATTTTAAATTAAATTTGAATTTTCTGAAGAGAGAACAAAATCTCAATGAAAACCTGTGTTCATTTGCAGTAATGAACAAAAAAAGGGAAAAAAACCACCCCAAATGACAGAAAATAAAACAAGTAGTTCTGTGAATAGCACAATGTATGAAAATTAGCTTCCTGGAGCTTCAGTGAACAATGTCCAGCTACCAACCAAATTCCATAGAGTCCTTAATAATATATCTGAACTCACTGAAAATTCCCTCATTTAGAGTGAATGTCTTGGGTCTCTGTACTCTGCCCAGAAGGCTATTTTATAAAACTGAAGGAACTAACGTATATTTGAGATCGCTCCAATTCTCAAATGTGATTTAAACCACTGCAACCAAAGCAGAGGCCTGTGATACCTATAAATTCGGATATAGAAAACAATATTAGTTTGCCTTGAACCTTTAGTTCATTAAGTGTTCACAAACTATGTATCTGAAAACATTACATAATTACTTTGTTACATTGTCACAAAAAACCCAGGCACAATCTATAGTGATGCTACATAAATGTGTGAGCAAGGTGAGCACCATGGGGGCAAACCAGAATGGGTGCAGTTGTACATTCAAGTAAGAAAAAGCTGATAGGCCATGCAGCAGATAAGAGACAAGGGACTGTTTGCAGGCAGATGTCCTGCTTGAGACAAAGAAGGATGACTGGCAAAACCAAAAAGAATATAAGCAATAGTGGGAGTGGAAGATGGGAGCAAAATAGCAAAAAAACACTCGTACCGAAGAAAGATGGATAAGAAAACCAGTGTATCAGTTCCAATTTCTTTTATCAAAGAGACTTCAAGCCTGATCAGATTAAAAAGAGACCTCATCAGGGACCACCATCACCTGTGCTGACTTTACACCATCAGCTCCATGGCACTGTATTCTCACAGCTGTTTTAGAATATGAGTGTTAAGATTTTTAATTCTTGATGTATCTATATCACCTACCTCAACATTAGGGAATTAGTAAATGCAGAAGGAGACAAAAAAGAGCATGGGCTGACAAGGAGACAAGCAGCAAGAATATGAAAGCCTCAGTGATAGCTTGACCTGGTCAACAGCCAAGAAACCACAGTCGTCTTTGAGCAGAGAATGGGTTGAGTGCAGCCCTGAGGAGAAGGACTTGGATGTGTTGGTGGATGAGAAGCTCAATATGAGCCGTCAATGTGTGTCTGCAGCCCAGAAAGCCAACCGCATCCTGGGCTGCATCCAAAGAAGTGTGGCTAGCAGGTGGAGAGGGGTGTTTCTGCCCCACAATTCCACTCTCGCGAGACCCCTCCTGGAGTACCTTGTCCAGCTCTGGAGTCCTCAACACCAGAAAGACAGATCTGTTGGAACGATTGCAGCAAAGGGCCACAAAGATGACCAGAGTGGTAGAGCACCTCTCAGAATCACAGAATCACAGAATCGCCTAGGTTGGAAGGATCATCTGGTCCAAATTTTTTAAATAAAAAAAACAAAACAACAAAAACAAAAACAAAAAAACCAAACAAAGCAAAACCCAACAAAACCACACAACACCAAAAAAACCACACACACCAACACTAAACCATATTCCCAAGCACCATGTCAATTTGTCTTTTGAATATCTCCAGGGATGGTGCCTCAACCACTTCCATGGGCAGCCCATTCCAAAGCCTGACAACCCCTTCAGTGAAGAAATTTTTCCTAATATCCAAATGTACTCCTATAAGTAAATGCTGAGGGAGTTGAGGTTGTTCAGTCTGGAGAAGAGAAGGCTCCACAGAGACCTTATAGCAGCCTTCAAATACCTAAAGGGGGCTTACAGGAGAGATGGGAAGGTACTCTTTATCAGGGAACGTAGTGATAGGATGAGGGGTAATGGTTTTACCCCTCATTAAAAGAGGGGAGATTTAGATTAGATAGTAGAATTAAATTATTTACTGTGAGGGTGGTGAGGCACTGAAACAGGTTGCCCAGAGAAGTTGTGGATGCCTGGAGGTGTTCAAGACCAGGCTGGATGGGATTTTGAGCAACCTGGTACAGTTGGAGATTTCCTAGCCCATGGCAGTGGGGTTGGAACTTGATGATCTTTAAGGTCCCTTCCAACCCAAACCACTCTATGTTTCTGTGACTCTGTGATTAGTCACTCGCTCACTCCTGTCTCCTGTGGAACAGGGAAAAAAATGGAATGTAATGAGACTCAGGAACTGAGGTAGTGACAGTTTAATAGCTAAAGCAAAAGCTGCACATACAAACAAAACAGAAAGATGAATTCTTTCACTACCTCCCATAACAATCAGGTATTTAACCACTTCCTGGAAAGCAGGGAGTCATCTTGTGTAATAGTTGTTTGGCAAGAAAATTTCCATAACCATGAATGCACCCCTTTCTCCTCCTTTATTTGAGCTTTCATTTCATTGCACGTGGCCAATTCAGGTCAGCTGTCTCTAGCTATGTGTCCCTACCAACTTCTACCAACCCAACCTAGTCACTGGGGGTATGAAAAGGGCAGACCAGGAAAATTCACAACAGCCAAAACTTTTTATTTTTAATATACTAAGAAAGCGTGTATTTTATGGACTAACAGTAATATTTTAAGAGATGTGTTTTGGATGTTTCTAAAAATAAAATTTAGGACACACAACCCACTTATTTTGAAAAAAATTGACAATTTCTTTTTGTTCAAATGGCTTAGTTTTAAATGGTGAAATTTTGTAACCTTGATTTTGAATGAGGAATGTTACAAAATTAACCCCAGAGATTTGACAACAAACTTGCAAAAGCAGTGTCAGCTTTATAAATACGAAGAAGAAAATGTAATCTAAGTATGTATTTGTGAGGAAAAAGAAAATAGAATACTAAATCTGTGACTCATGTCCTAAAAATAAGCCCAATGGCCCAAACCAGAAGGGTTCATTTCAACATATACAAAGACTATCCTTTTTTTCTCAATTGGCAAGACATTTTATACATCCTCCTAAATTATTAAGT
Organism: Tringa solitaria; assembly: GCA_026413425.1. Lineage (NCBI taxonomy): Eukaryota > Metazoa > Chordata > Aves > Charadriiformes > Scolopacidae > Tringa > Tringa solitaria. The sequence continues at coordinate 32,633,941 of JAOXJM010000019.1, forward strand.
AAAATGGTCATATGGTCTACAAATAGACTGAAACATCTATTTGTAGATTTTCAAACAATGACTTTTCTCAGGAGATGACTAATTATTAATACATAATTCAATTATAATAATTTGACAGTTGTATTGACAAAAACACTTAAAGTTCTGACTAACACTAATGGATGCTTCACCATTTAACCCTGAAGACCAAACGTTAACCAATGAAACTGGTTTGGGTTGTCTCTATCTCCTTCTCTTCTGTTTCAGAAAGGCAGCAGGCATTCTCAGGGCTGCCATGTGTCACGTATTGGGTTTGCCACATTTAATGACCTCCCCACTGTGTCACACCTGTCTACAACCCAGCTTGTTTAATGTACCTTGTGACTTTCCTAATAAAAAGGAAGTGTCTTTGTGTTTCTAAAACAAGGTTCCTTGTTAAAGTATTTCCAGAGATGCTGTAATTTCAGACAGCATTCAGACTATGGAGTTATTTTGTATGACCATCTCCAAAGACTTCTCCTCTGAATTCTGTTCCTTTCTTTCAAACTTCCATGCAAATAGCCACATTTTCTCTCTAACAAGTTTTGTTTTGTTTTGTTTTTGTTTTTTTTTTTTTTTACAACTTTTTAATTCTTTTATACATGGCTCTTTTACATTTTTTTTCATTTTGTGCTAGCATATTTTGGGAACAGAACTTCGAAGTACGCAACCATCCAAGGAGGTCTGACTTCTATTGCTAGCCTAATCTGGTCTGTTATTAAGTCTAGGAAGAAGTTTATCCAGGGAAAAGGCTTACTGGAAACTGCAAGTTCATCAGGTCTTAAACATTGTCTTTGAACCTTTGGATGAACCACAGAATGGTGGAGGTTGGAAGGAACCTCTGGAGCCCTGTCCAAGCCCCCTACTCAAGCGGTACCACCTGGATCCTGGTTGCCCAAGACAAAGTCCAGACAGCTTTTGTGCATTTCCAAGGAGAAAGACTCCCCGGCCTCTCTAGGCAAGATTTTCCAGTGCTCAATCATGCTTACAGTAAATAGATTTTGCCCTATGTTCAGGCAAATTCTCCTGTGTTTCTGTTTGTGACCTTTGTATCTTGTCTTATCATTGGATACTACTGAAAGAGCCTGGCTAGGTGAGGTTCATCAGGTTCTCTAAGAGACTGTTATAGGAGATGGTGTCGAAAACCTTACTGAGGACTAGGTAGACAATATCTATTAGTCTCTCCTCACCTACCAAACCAGTCATTTCATAATAGAAGGTTATCAGGTTGATCAAACATAATTTCTCTTTGATAAATCCATGCTGGCTAGTCTTTGATGTCTTTTTTGTCCTTCAAGTTTCTGGAATGGGATTCCAGGATTAGTTGTTCGATCACATTCCCAGGGATTGTGGTTGACCAGCCTGTAGTTCCTCTGGACTTCCTTCTTGTATTTGAAGCAAAAGTTCAGGTGGAATCCTACCTGAATTCCTGATGGCTATTTTGATGGCCAGAGGCTTGAAAGCTGGAATAAATGAAATAAAGCCAGAAATAATAAAAAGAAAACATATTCTGGAAATCAGGTTTTTGAGTTGCTAAGAGCTTTCTCATTTGTATTTTTGCTACTGAAATGGAGAAACTAATTTTTTCCTGACATCCTTTTCTTGGACAGTCTTGAGAATGCACTCTGGTTTTTTCTGATTTTATTTCTCCTGTTTTCCCTGTATGTGGTCACTTAATGAGTGTAGTCCAAACTGTCTTGGTCCTGGCCTTATTGTTCCTGTCTTTTCAGGTCTATTCTTACTCATTCTTTCTCTCTCTGTCACTGTGCTTCTCTTCCATGTTCCATTTTTATTGTTACCCCTAACCTGTGGTTAATAAATTCAGTGGGCCTTCCATTATAAATTGGACTTCCCGTTTGCATTGCTGCTTCATACAACTATATGGTAGTTGAAGCTGGACATGTTTTTCTGTATACAGGAGGCTTTGTCTCCTATGTTACAACAACCTCTTTTTCTTGACATTCTCTCAATTGTTTCTGCGTCTTATCTACCTTTTTTTTCTTAAGTTTGTAGATTTATCTCCATGGAAAAGAGAATCACATTTTTTTTTCAGCTGTATGTTTCCTGCAATGGGCTTCAATATGATCCCCAGGATGTCATTTGGTACTGAGTGATTTGAACTGTTCTATAGTTCTCCCTCAACAGGCCAGGAATGCTTTACTTTACAAAACAAGCTGTTGAGTTTTGGTGAGGCCTTCTTGGTGAGTGTCTTACCAAAAGATCAGCTAGCAAAAAAGGGTATCAATTTACAATGATGTTATAGTTCCTTGCATTTTTTCCACTTACCTTCCCCCTGTCCCCCTCCATCTGTGATAATTTGCTTTCCAGCCTTTTAGTAGGAACAAGTTAACCTTCTCTGGGGTTGTAAAGTGCATTCTGTCTCTATCCTTACCCATATACATCCTTCCTTGGACACCTAGCTCATGAAACTGGCATGTTCTTGGCTCATTCCTCATGCCTCAGTCTCTGGCATGTGTAGTGTGTGTCCTTCTCATGATGCCACAACTGAAATGTGTTGTGATGACTTCCATTTCCCTTTCAGACAAAAACCTGCCTTACACTGAAAGCTAACATCTTGCTTAGCAGTGAGGACATAATCTGGTCACTGTAGAATTGTTATTTTATAGTACCTCATTTTCTCTAGCAGCTTTCCAAATAACTGTCACCTGGTATGTAGGCGGACAACAGACTTCCATGGCAAAACTTTTTTAGACAGTTATTCCCCAACTTTTTTATTTTCATGGGGTTTACTTTTTGTCACATGAAAAAGCCACTATTAGTTTCAACCCTTTTGGGTTATGTGCACTTAGAAGTAATATACTAACCCAATAGCACACGTTCATGATTTTTTTCTTAATCTCATTTTATGGTCCCAAATTGCATCTTCCTCAAAACATCCTTCTCGTGTAATAAGAATATAAAGAATTGTGGTTTGTGGTCTACAGCTTCCTCTACTACATATAGCAGTTCACACTGGGTATCCATGGACATTCACACCTGCCAAATGGTTAAGCAAAACCTATCAGAGGGCTGGAGCTCAACTACCTTTGTATTCTAGAAGCCATTCTTAACGCTACAGTTGGCAAACAGCTCTGTCTCAGAAGACCGGATTGACTAGTTCCATCATAGGTAATGTGTATTCATTTCTCTTGTGCAGATGGTGCTGGCCATTGAAAATTCTCAGTTCATTCAGTTCATTATGTGCCTCATTTTTTCATAACTTTTTATCACTACCTGCTATGAAATTTCTGCCTGTCTGTCCTTACACAATCAACAGTTCACCAAGACCAGCACTTCCTCAGTTGTTCTCTTTCTGCCCAGAATGGATTTGGATTTCTTTACCTGTAGCCTCTTTTGTGTTTTGTTTGTGTGTCTGTTCATGTTATTATCCAGTTCAACTGCACTTGCTACTTCATTCTCATTCAGGCAATGTTGTAGAACATATGCCTATGAATGATGAAACTCCACAGGACTTTATGAGATTCTTTGGGGGGGTGGTTGAGAATGCTGGAAGGGCAGGCTTTCTTTTGCACTGAGCTTTGGGTAAAGGCTTCCTCTGCAAACAAACACAGGGACTTTCAGCTCCTATCACTGACAAGACATGCTGTACTTATTTTGAGAGACTGTTTAGCTAGATTGATGCAGAGCCAATATCAATGTTTATCAATGACGTCAAAAAATTAATTGTATAATGTATTCAGCAAATATTTTTGCACTTTAAATTGTTTCAAATCAAAATGTTAACTCCTGAATTCTATTGTTTAAGTCCTTTTATTGCTCAGTCATTCTAGCCTGAACTTCAGCAGGAAAAGTTAAATAAAACATATATTTTTTTCAGGTTACTTGATTGTTTCTAAATGGGAAAGCAAGTTTCAGTTCATATAATGATCATTTTGTATTCCACTTTCCTTATTCTGATTCAGGCAGCATATAGGTGAGTTTAAAAGCCTCTTTTATAATTTCTGTTATAAATATCCCAGACTACAACTAGTTACATTCAAGTCAAACTGTTAAGTCTTAACTAACTTGAGATGGGCACCTGAATTGTGTGATTGCTTTATAGGTGTGTTTTAAGTTTGTAAAGCCTGATCTAACTCCAGTTACCTTTGAGTAATGACAGTTTCTGATTACAGAGCCATAGTAAAACATTACAAGTGACTGCAAAAGAAAAACCTTATTCAAATACATGGAAAAGCTGAATTTAAAAGTTAAGCAATGCAATTTATAACACAAACATCTTTCTGTTTGTCTCATTAAACATTACACGAAAACGTCTTTTCTTTATATAATACAAGTTCACTGTAGTATAATTAATATAACATAATCAATAAGATACATAAAGTTCTCAGTATGGATGTGAATGCTAAAAATATTGTGAAAAATGTTCTGCATAATGATTTGCTCTTTATTTAGTAAAATTTCATTAGTACGCATGCAAGACAACTAAATAGTCCGCATACTTAAAAGCCTCTAAGTACTCATAGACATGATCAGCTGTGATGCCTCCAGCAATCAAACAGCAAAACTGTATTAACATAATGTTAAAGACTGGACAATACCTGCCAAAAGCCTGAAGGTTCAGAACTGTAGGAAGAACATTCTCCCTTGCATTACCATAAGGGAGCTGAAAATGTACTTTTAATTGAAAAATTTGGAAGAGATGATGAGCTAGCATCCATTCTCCTGCAAAAATAGTAGATTATATCAAATGTAGAAATTCAAAGGTGCAGAAGTATACACACCTTTGCACTTAGACAAGAAACTCTAGTGTAAAAAACACTGTGACCATGACCAGTGCCTTTGGATGCAAATGGAACTTGAATTCTGAATCACATTATTACACCTGACAATATCTAATCCTAGCTGGATTCTTTAAAAATGGATAAGAAAATGCATTTTTGCATCAGTTGTAGTCATTTTGCCGCTCAGTCCAGAAATAGCATGATCCATTTTGATCCATGAATGCTACAGATATAATATCCTAAACTGAGCTTCTGGGTAACACAATTTTCATAACTTTCATTAGGTTTTGGTTTGGTGGTTCTTTTGTAAAACAAAAAGGGAGAAGGAGGTGGGATTAATTTCTAAAGTGCTTGCTGCTGATTTTTAATTATTTGTCTTAGATCTGTACCTAGTTAGTAGGGGGACAAAATCAAGAAGCATTTACTAAAAAATTATAATCCAACAAAAAGCTGATCAGTAAGCTCCACTCTGGTAAGTAGGGAGAGGGTACAGCAGAGGACCACAAAGATGGTTAGGGGCTTGGAGCATCTCTCTTATGAGGAAAGGCTGAGGGACTTGGGTCTTTTTAGTCTGGA
>JAOXJM010000019.1:32663988-32680190 GCA_026413425.1 Tringa solitaria
TATATTTATTCCTATATTTTCATTCTTAAAGATGAGAAATAAGATAATATAAACTGGTTAGGGTCAGGCTAAACATTAGCTTTACACAAAGTTTAATGAGTTCATAATACAATTTGGCATGTGACTTATCAATGTGAGTTTGCATATTTTTACATATTTTTGTCGTGTTTTCTCCATATACAGTTTTGTAGCCCTGTGTTATAACTGTCCTCAGCTGTCTTTCTCTTAGGCCGTAGTATCCTAGATTACTTGATTGTTCTTCATATAGAAGCCATTCCATACTTCTGAACATTTTTGATTTTTGCCCTCTGAAACTCTTTCTGTTCTATAAGATAATTTTAGAAGGGAAGAAAGAGTTGCACTCTGTATTCAAATGTACAACAGAAAAAAGTTTAAAAATTGTCCCAGTGATGTCCTTTTTTTTTCAATTTTTCCCTAATGATTCCTATTATTTCACTTGCCTTTTTTCTTCTTTTATCATTACTTCTTACTGAAGCTTACATTTTCAAGGAAGAGTCCGTTAAACTGCCAAGGTATTTTTGAGTGTCAATGGTAACACAGAGGCCATCACTTAGAATCACATAATCATAAAAGAGTTTGTGTTGGAAGGGATTTTATAGGTCATCTAGTCCAACCACCCCCTCCCCCACCTGCTGCAATAAACAGGAAAATCTTCAACTAGATCAGGTTGCTCAGAGCCCCAACCAACCTGACGTTGAACACTTCCAGGGATGGGACATCTACCATCTCTCTGGGCAACCTGTGCCAGTGTTTCAACGCCCCCATTGTCCAAAATGTCTTCCTTATATCTAGTCTAAATCTACTCTCTTTTCATTTAAAACCATTATTGCTTGTCCTGTTGCTACAGGCCGCACTAAAACGTTTGCCCCCATGTTTCTTACAAGACCCTTTTAAATACGGAAAGGCTGCAATAAACTCTCCCTGGAGCCTTCTCTTCTCCAGGTTAAATAAACCCAACTGTCTCAGCCTGTCCACACAGGAGAGCGGCTTGATCCCTCTGATCATTTTTGTGGTCCTCCTCTGGATGCATTCCAACAGGTCCATGTCTTTCCTGTTCTGAGGACCCCAGAGCTGGACACAGTACTCCAAGTGGGGTCTCACCAGAGCAGAAGGACAGAGTCACCTCCTTTGACTTGACAGCCACACTTCTTTTGATGCAGCCCAGGATATGGCTGCCCTTTTGGGCAGCGAGTGTACGTTGCCATTAGATGGAATACCCTGTTGGTCAGTTTTGTGTTACCTCTCCTGTCCACTTCAACCTGAAGATGGGACCCCTCTACGCTTTTCCATTTCCAACCCTCCAATAGGGCAAATAACAAAAATTAGCTGACCTAGGTTGTTATAGCAATAAGCACATACCTAAGGGTAATTCTGTTGACACACCTGAATTTTCAGAAGTTTTATGACAACCTTCATCACCAAAGATTACAGGTAAGTTAAGTAACCATGGTAGGGAGGAGGTAAACATTTAGAATACATTAACAATTATTTTGAAAACGGGAAGCTGAACTTAAAGAGAAGTGCTCGGAAGGGAAAAGTGTAACCAGCTGAATTCTGCAGCAATACAGGTTGGGAATTGTTCTGTTCAACCTGTTTATACCACCCTAGAAAAGAAAGTGAGCAGTAAGATGAGAATGTTTTTTGATGATGCTAACTTCTTCAGGATAAAATGAATAAAGGACAAGACTGTGAAGAAGTACAGAAGAACTTTATAAATTGAATAGTTGGAAACTGAAATTGCTGATCAAATTCCAATTGAAGTAGTCAGATATCATGTTAGGGAGGAATTGAATGATTCTTGACAGCTATTCATGCTAAAGTATTTGTGATTAGAAAAATTTTTAGTTCACACTTCTTTTAAGCTGCAAGTGATACATACAGTGTAGTACTGCTCACATGTGAGGAAAGAATGCCATGTAGCTAGCTTCTGTGCAGTATTATTATAAGGTGTATTGTTATTTGGGCATTTTTCCATTTTGTTTACCATAACAAAGACACTAGGGAGTGAGTTAAAGTGATAGCTCTGCAATATCAATCCAATACCTTACCTATTCTTGTTATAAAGTCTTTGTCTAAATATTACATGATAGGCCTAAAAGGAAATTATGAGTTTTGTTGCTATTCAACTCAAGAGTACCAGAAGTGGCAGAAGAAGATCCTGTGCATTAATTTTAATGAGATAATAAGACATCACAACCTTTCCCCTCACAACCCTCTCCTTCCAACCTCAAATAACTCTCCCACCCTTTCTTTTTGGAGCAACAGTCTTCCTAATTCCAGCATGGAACAGTAAAGGTCAGATAGGTTTCCTATATACAAGTGTTACTGCTCTGTGCTTTAGACTTTTGATACGATTTTTTTTTCATGTCACTTCCTTCACTCACTATGGGATATGCAATTGTTTCATTTATCATAAACATAAATTATTTTTTTCCTATTCAAGCCATGTCTTGTTTAGAAAATGTACACTAACTTTTTGTCTCCACATAAATTTGAATTTTTCACTTGTTTCTTTTTTTTTCATCCAATTATTGTCCACTATTTCTCAATATTAGGAGAGAACATTGTATCACAAAAACATGACAGAAATAACAATTTGAAGGCTAAATGTTTTCCAACAAGATTTAGGGAAAATTGAAGTTGATTTAAGTTTATGCTATCATTTTTATGTATTACTCAGACATCTCAATCATCAGCTTATGAACATCCACAGAAAAGGTGATGAGTAAAAAAAAAGAAAGCAGTTACAGCTACTACACAATTGACAGATATGCTTGTAATGAAATAATAATTGAGAGACTTTAGCGGATTTGAAAAGTACTGAAAGTGAATATTTCAAGTCAAATTCCTTACTAATGTAACTCCAATGGATTTAGTTTCAATTCTACAGGTAATTTGTCTCTTAATGCACATAACCACTTTAAACAGGAATGAAACTAACCTACTGAACAAAGCTACAAAACATCTAGAATATTTGCAAAGGTATAGTGTTTACAGATATGAAGGATTAAGTAGTTGGAGTCACGTTCCATTTGGATTTTAAATGAAGATTTGAATTCATTTTTAGAAATATGTTCAGAAGGAATATTTTGAAAAGCATCCATAATTTGTAATGGAAGAAAAATAATCTTAGAAAGGTGGCCTTCAAAATTTCTAATAAGAGCCACACATTAAAAAAAAAAAAAGAGAGAGAGAGAGAAAAACTCCAAAAGTCTTTAGCCAGTCTTGCTAAAAATGCATTTAAATTATTTCTTTTCTACTTACACCACTTTCCTATTTAGTCATACCAAGTACCAGCTGATGCTACACAGCATCTTCCTATATAGTTGACAAGCTGCACAGCAAGGAATGTTCCAGGATAAGTAAGCCATACAAGGTTTGCTGAACTTGAAATACACTCCCTTATTCACTGGTCAAACACTGCTACGTGTAATATTTGCCTTACAGTTCAAGAATTTTTACACGATAAGGACTGTTTGGTCTTAAATAGATGTAAATCCTATGCATGTACATACATGCAAATGAATTATCAAAAATAATGCACTATAGTTCATGGTATTTTCTGTCTTTGAGGAAGACTATAAGAAAGAAAATGACTTCACAAATGACTGTAAAGACAGTCAAATCACTCATTATTCTAATGATCTTAAGTCTTGTTTTTTAGTGATAACAAAGTCTTCAGGGACTATTGTAAGCCAAGTTGTATCAAAGCTATAGAAAATTCTATGAGGTCTAGCTTACTGATCAATAGCTAATTCTTTTTTGTGAGTGTGGGTTAAATAAATAAATATATCAATTTGAAAAAAATATATGCTTTTTCACATTCATAGCAGTAATTGGATGGCAAATTTTTCAAGAGATGAGATAAACAGGTTAAGAAAGAATTTTACTTTAATAAGTACAGAAATATTCAACACAGGTTGTCCTTTTCCTACTTGGCAAATTCAAGGTCTTAAAGAGAGTTGAGCATAACAATTTCTTTTCTTTCAATTTTATTGTAAGAATTATTTTGATTTATTTCACAAGAAAAAATTGGAGGAAGAGCAGAGTCACCTCTGTCAATTTTGATCCTAAAATTCAAACTTCTCTTTTCTGCCAAGAAAGAGGGACATTCAGACATTCATAAAAAATTCATATAGTACTGTGGAAGTGATGTTTACCCTTCATAAGCATACACGTCTACAACTATATATAAATACACGTATACATATACACATAGATGGAGAATTTATGTGTATCTAGTTCAATTTTTGGATGATTATTGGAAAACAATATGTTACTGAAACATATCTGTTTCATCATAATTTGGAAGAAGATCATAGACTGGATGTCTTACTTCCAATGTAAGAGAAGTACAATGCTGTTACGATTATGTGGTGGGACTACATGCAGAAATGTGGCACTTGGAGTCTGGCCAAAATGGGATGCTTCTAAAAATAAACAGCCTGATGAAGAAATATGAAAAAAACCCCTGACTATTTATACATATATATATATAAAACACCTTGTGCAATATCCTGTCAAAAAGATGGTAAATTTACAAGATTAAAAAAAAAAGACATAAAAAAACTTTTTAAAAACTTTCTAATCTTAACAGTAAAAACAGAGAAGATAAGGGAAAAAAAGGTTCAAAAGCAGATATGGTACATTTAAAAATATTTAAACATTTAAAAATTGATGATTTTTGCATAAAAGACATGCAGTTTTAAGTGACACCGAATTTTGTACTTTAGCTTCAATTTATGATAGAAGGCTACATAAATACTAGGAAGATGAGCTTCAGATATTACCACAGGAAGTTACCTGAGAAATCTATATGCAATATTTTTAGTTATGTCTGCTTAATTAGTTTCCTGTAAATGAGGAAAAAAACCCCAACAAACAACAAAAACAAACAATCAAAAAACCACCAGTGCTAAAGAAAGAGTAGAAAAATAGTGTTAATGAGATTCAAACAAAAAAGATATGATGGAGTGCAGATAAAAGGAAAATGATAGTTTCTCTGCATTTTAATCAGCAAGATCACAGTTTTGATGAACATGCCAGAGGGACTGTTTTGTGCTCTGCTTCCACAGTGAGTGAAAGGAAATAAAATTAGCAGGTTTATATTGAACATTTAGTGACAGATGATGCATCCTTTGGGTTTAACATTAGAACAATGGGGAAGATGATACTTACCTAGCTAAAGAAGTGCTACAAGATAATTCCAAAAGCCAGATATCTATGTGCAAAATATTGACAATTATTGATACCTTAAAATCAAATTTCCTCAATTATTATTTTAAATCTATTCTAATTTTAAGTGGTGAGTTATCTATGTGCCTAAATAACTATGAAAAGAGGGTAGAAAATACAGTTAGAAGAAAATGATAATCATTCTGCCATTCATCCCTGAATATCCCAGGTTATCTATAAAAAAGATTTTGGATTGTATCTTGTACTGAAAAAAAAAATCACTCTAGTGCCATACACTCAAATATGGATACAAATTGTAAGGACTTGTTTTAAACATTACTTAAATGATTGATTAGTCTTTTTAGGATTAATATTAAAAAATAGTTTCATCATTGTTTTCAATAACTGAGGAAGATATTGTCTACTAACAAAGANNNCAAAGACTCCATAGAATCTCACAAAGAATTTTTCATACAAATTCTATAAAATATATGAAACTACTATTTACAAGGAAAATAAAGGTTTGTTATTGTAAAAATTCAGATGAAGAAGTAATTATTTACCAATTCACTACAAAGATATCATTCATACCTCTGATCCGTAATTAGCAATGGTCTCCAGTAATGCATTAATCCTTTTAGTTTGGAAATGTCATGCTAATAAATAAATTTAAAAAAAGAACATCTCTGAAAACTTCAAATACAGATTGTACAAATAGAAAGCTCTAGTACTGAGAAGGACATTAGGAAGAATCTAAACTTCAAGAGTAATACAGTGGCTTTCTTCTATAAAAGTGAGGGAGGGCTTTGAACATGTCAGAGTTGTTTTTAATACATGGCACTGCAAGGAACACTTGAAATAGCTGTTTCATTGACATACTTTTAAAATGTCATGGAAACATGGAAGGGAAAATATACAGAGGGAAAAATAATGCAAGAATGATATGAAACCTGATTTATAGTAAGATGATTAGGGAAACTGTTATCACATTTTTCAGCTATTTAGTCTTTAAGGAATATATAATGAAAAGTTGCTTCACCCATCATCAGTGTTGAGTTGCTTCTCAGGTAAAATATGGTTTCTTTTTAACAATATGAAAAGTCTTGTGAATCAATCCCACCTAATGGCTTTGGCATACAGTAAACAATTTGCAGATAGATTTTCAGGAGAAATATCTAAAGTTTAAAACTTTAAGAGAAGAGCTATGTCTGAGACTAGCTGAAATTATTTAGAGTTCGAGCTTTCTGTGAAACCGGGTGGAAGGTTTCACTTGTGTCAATGTAATTGAGATTATTTTACCTCCCCATCTTACAAGCATGTTGTAATACTAAAATACAACCCCAAAGAAATGTTTAGCAGATTACAAAAAAAAAAAATTAATATATTTCTTAAGGTTCTTGAAGGTCTTTGATATCGGAACAGTTGCAGGTATTGTAGGAGTACAAGATATTGGATAGCCAAATTATAACTACAAATACTGAATATTGACTGAGGTTTCAGATTTAACACATTTTTAATGGATTAAATGTTTTATTGTATGCTGAAGAAAGAAAAAGTACAGGTTCAGTGTAAAGTCTAAAGGCAAGTAACATTAAAGCAATGGTTAAGATAAACAGTGAAATTTGCTTGTAAACAATTTTTACAGGAAGAAAGAGATGTTCAGATGTGTGTCCTTCATAACACAGAAATAAAGCCACATACATCTAAAATGGTGACAAGTACAAATATCTTTGCTATTTTAATTCAGCAAAATTTTACAAAATGTTAAGCAAAATTCAGTATTGACTGCAAGCGAGCTAAGGCTCAGAAAAAAGAAAAAAAGTTCCCAGGTTTGCAACATGTCCTGTGAGGTATTACAAATTACCAAGCGATCATAACCTTGTTCATACGTCTTATTTGAAAGACGGCCTCTCTGGTTGCCCATTGACTACAACTCGGCTTGTTTACTGGTTGGGAGGGAAGTATACCACTTGCTGAATCACCCACACAGCTGGGAAGTTTGCAGAAATGGAAATAATAAATAGGTTGACCTGCAAGAGCTGCAAGACCTAAGTTGGCAGTAAAAACAAGATTCACATGTATTACAATACATTCCTGCTGACTTTCTAAACAAACCCCAACAACAGAGTTCCACTTCTGTAATACAATTGCTGGGTAGAAAGTCTGAGCTTATAAAGGAGCTTTTAAGTTTTTCTTTTGCTTTGTACTTCTTTGTGCTATAAGAAAAATACTTAAAATTGTAATCATTACGGAAGATTGTGTCAAGGTTTTTTTCTGTATGATTCTAACTTAAAAAAACCCATGTTTCTACTTCTACTTCTAAATTGCACCACAGTTTTTCAGTATAAAATAAAAGAGGAATATTTTGGTATTTTTGAATTACTAATCCTGTTTCTCAAAAGGGCCATAGTGAATTACTACGTTCAAAATATTATAAGCAGATGGGTAGTCACTATGGAAATGAAACACGGTATCAGGTTAATGAATTAAATTCCATCTTAGCTACCTATACCTTCCCATTCTACAGCTAATAATGCTTAAAACGGTACAGTACTTTACAGTTATAAGTACAAGAAGTAAATTTTTGGGGATTTAGGTAAGAATATAACTATAAAAAAATGGAAAAAATATTTAATGTAGGAAATGTCTGTGAAAAATGTTCTTAAGAAAAACTTCCAAATTTTAAAACAAGTCATGCCTGAAAATATAATGCCTAATGTTTGCAATTGCAATCAGATTACAATAGGCAATCTTGCTTAACCCATGAGCCAAACCCACAAATTCCTAGCATTGTACTGATATACAGATTTATACGTGGTCACAACAATAAATGGAACCCCATCTAAAGAATTAAATTCCATGGGGAATAATGCATAAATGAATCAACACACTCAAACTCTACAGAAAAAATGGAGATACGTGGGAGAGAAACATATTTTTATGTTACATGGAGACTGACTCAATGATACACAGCCTATTGATCAAAACATTTTTCTAAAAAAAACCCAAAACCTGATGTTTAGTTTTCTATATATGTGTATATTAATAGATATTGCTTATATAAATTTATATATATTGCCCCATGTTGCTGGAAAGCTTTCTACAGTTATACTGATCAGATTTGATCAGATTGGTGTTAATAACATTTTCTTTTTCAATCGCCACACTGCTTAACGCAGCCCTAGGATAAATATACAAATAATCAAACAACTTATTTTTTCATATTGTCTTGGGAAAGCTTAATTTAATAAAGTGAGTTATAAACATATAGAATAGCTAGAGTCTCTGCAACCCTTCCCTATAATAAATTAGAATAAATAAACTAGTGATGTGAAGAGAGGACCTATATCCTTTCACCTGGAGGGAATTTATACTCTTTTGGGTTCTCTTAGGCATAAACTTCAGAAATAGAGAAACAGACATTCTGGATGTTCAGCTCCATATCAACACATATGCACACATTCTTCTTTCTGAGTTAGTATGAATTCAGGCTACTGCTTGCATTATATACTTCTCTATGATGGATTAGCAAGATGTTGCTTCTCCGAACTCAGTGTATTTTTGTTTCACTAGCCTAGCTAAGAGCATTGCTTAACAGTAAATTATATTGTCTACAGGGATAGAGGTTTAGAAAAATGAAGCCAAAGTTATTGCAGTTATTCATACAGGTTCTTTTCCTCACTAACCTTAAAAAATATCCCAAAATTGAAAAATAATTCTTCACCTAAAAGGAACCTCTTCTTATAGATTAGGAGCAAGTGATTTAGTTCCTGTGAGTTGTTGTCAGAAACATTACTGGTGGGTTTGAAATACATTAGAAAGACTGCACAGTTTTGGTAATGTTGCTGAAACAAATCATCTTCTGAGTCAGATGGGTCCCTGTTTACTCAGATATGACACCCTTTTTCTTCTTAAGTGGACTTTCCAGGACTCCCCCAGAGAAACTGTCAGATCTACTAGAAAACAGGATTGTTTGACAACATACTGTGAATGGTTTCTGAGGAATTAGTAATAACAATATGTGGGTACTCCACTGATAACTGCTATTACCATTTGAGTCAGAAAAAAAAGGCATACACATACAAGAGCTTCCACTCCTTCCTTTTCTCAAGTGTTTTCTTTCTTACTGCTGTCTGAGAAAGTGTTCTTGCAGTCACATTGGAAAGTTGCAAACACCCCGACCCAAGTCATGTCCCTCTTTCTTTCTGGAGTGCCTCACTCCAAGTCTGTTTCTGAAGCACCATTTCAAAGAAGCTGTCTCCCAGAAATTGTATGAAATATTCCTTTCTTTTTCTACTGCTGCTGCCATTATTGAGATGAATATATATATGCTAAAATTGATAAGCCTACCACCACCTTCGCCACCAAAGCAAACAAACAAGCACAAACAAAAAATTAACTAAACCAAGAGGATATCCCTTCAACTCTGTAAAATCAAAGGCTTCAGGGCTGGCTGTCCCAGACTTCCAGTGTATTCCTGAACTCCTGGCTTAGAAACAGTTTGATATCTTTGTTAGGCCACAAAATCTCCAAGACCTGCTAAGAAGGAATTCCTTTAGATAGAAGACACTTTTAGAGCAGGGACTGAATCATATCACTCATGACTAGTTGGTTATAATATCTGTGTCTCCTGCCCTTTTTCACCATCCCAGTAAATATTTAATTTCTCAATACCGAGTGCTACGTTCCTAATGTGAGGAATTTCTGGTCTTCACAATGACACTAAACCGGGTATTTTGTGGCAGGTTTCATTTTTAAGATGTTTGATAAACTTGCTAGTTTATTTTGAATAAGCTGCCATTCTTGAACTATAATAACCCGAACTGGAAACAACTAAAGCTTTAACAACATTAAGCCAAATATAAAAGATCATGTGTTTTTCATATAATATTTCAGCATGTTTGCTCTTTGGAAACAATTTGATGTGATAAAATTCATTAGAGCTGCTTGTGACAACCTATAAATATCACTGCATTACTATAAATATTACTCCTTCCCTTTTCTGGCTTTTGAACTACATATCTGCCCACTTTCCATGGTCTGGAATTTCTTGAGTATAGAATTTCATAATATTCTTCATTAATTTAGCTTATGTTTCTGTCAATACTTAAATAATATTATGAAATAATGCTTTTCTAAATCATTATTGCCTATCCTAGATTCATATCATTAGTCAATTCAACAATCACGCTTTCTTAGTTCCAGAGAACCAGATCCAGCATTTGCCTTGTTAAATCTTATAGATTTTCTAGTTTGCTACTGAAGCATTGGTACGTTTATGAATCCGCTATGGTGGCTACTAAGTAAAGTCACTGTATTGCTTGTATTGCACAAGAGATGGAACTGAACAGTGAAAGGCTCCTTATGTTTATCAGCAATATTTCCCTTGCTTATGTACCTCAGCTTCTCCCATACCAGTGCAGTTTCTTGCAAATCGACTGCAACCAGAAGAGACAATAAATACATTACAGCCTGTTGGTAAATTGATGTTTCTTATATGATACTGCTCCACTGTTAAGTACTGCACCTTGTATAACTTGGGAAGGAATGAATTCTCAAAGTTTGCCTTGATTCGGATGGATCTCTCAATAATATTAGCCTAAGCCCCCAGTTTAGGATCAAATGGGTTGAATGAAAAATTGAACTGGAAATCAGTGTGATTGTCTAGCTGCATTGCCTTTATGTGGCAAGGTTTTAGTAGCAGGGGGAGGCAGTCAGGAGCTGCAGTGGTGGCTTCTGTGAGAAGAACCAGGAGCTGCCCCCATGTTGGACACAACCAGTTCTAAACAGCTCCAAAGTGGCCCTGCTGCTGCCCAAAGCTGAGCACATCAGTGGTGCTGGTTTTGTACCTGTCATAACATATTTAAGGAGGGGTAAAAAACACTGCACAATAGCTTTGAGAGAGGAGAAAAACATGAGAGCAAAAGCCCTGCAGACACCAAGGCCTATGATTAAGGAGGGGGAAGAGGTGATCCAGGTGCCAGGGCAGAGATATCCCTGCAATCTGTGCAGAAGACCATGGTGAAGCAGGTTGTCCCCCTACAGAGGGGGGACATAGGGGACCATGCGGAAGCAATTAACCAGCCTGGATAGCAGCCCATGGAGGACCTCATGCAACAGCAGATGGAAGTACCTTGAAGGAAGTAGCTGCCCATGGAAAACCCACATAGGAGCAGGCCTGCAGAAAGGAACCCATGCAGTAACAAGTTTTCTGGCACGAACTGAGGCCTGTGGGAGGTCTATGCTGGAGCAGTCTGTTCCTGAAGAACTGTACCCCATGGAACAGGACACATGCTTGAGCAGTTCTTGAAGAACTGCAGCCCATGGGAGGGACCCCATAATGGAACAGGGGAAAAGGTGGGGGGGGGAAGAAGTGAGAGACAAAGTGCTGTGAACTGTCCACAACCCCCAACTCCTACACCCTCCTTCGCCACTTGGGATGGGAGATGGAGGCAGAGGAGTTAGGAGTGACTGGGCCAATTTGAGCCTGGGATGAAGTTGGGGGTGAGAGGAAGGTGGTTTTAGTTTTCTTTTTATTTTTTCCTACCTTACTCTGTTATTAATTGACAATAAGTTAAATTAATCTTTCCCAAGTTGAACCTAGTTTTGCACACAATTGTAATTGGTGAGTGATCTCTGTGTCCTTATCTCGACCTGTGAGCTTTTCATCTTATTTTCTCCCTCTGCCATGTTGAGAAGGGGGAATGACAGAGCAGCTTGGTGAACACCTGGTGACCAGCCAAGGTTAACCACCCCAGTACTTTCAAGTCAGCTGAAAATGAGGTCAACATCTGAAAGCAAACAAGTATAGTAAGATGAAAACTCTGCTTTGTACCCAGTTACTTACATAACTGTGATAAAATTTGAACAATACATATGCATAATAGTGCTCAGTCTGAGGTATGATCATGTTATGAAATTTAACCATAAGCAGTTTGCACCTTTATAAAATTTCTGAAATGTCAATACACGTTAACTTTTATATTAAATATATGTTTTACTTTATATACACTATAAATTATGTGGCATCCCAATTTAACACTTGTGAGTGGATATTGAACAGTAGCTACCACAGGGAATGGACAGAATGGTTCGAATGAATTTCTTGTTTTCCAATGTACTATGTCATAGTCTAAAGACTACATTTAAAATTTTCTGTATAATAAATCTGACAGTCCAAAAACCTACATCTTTTGTTTTAGCAGTTTCTCATTATAGTTCCTTCTTTATAATTTTTTTTTCAAACATAGTCTAGCTGGAACAACACAAATTGTCACAATCTGTCTTATTCTAGGCTAAGTTTCTGGATAGGCAGGATTTAAAAAACACAGTACTAGTTGCCAGACAGATGCCTTGCAATCAGTTTGAACTAGTGGCACTGGATAATCAGCATTGCTCTTATCTGTTCTTACATTTTCCCCGCCCCATCTTGCTCACTTGAGAAAAAGTATTCCAGCAGTCTGTTTTTTTTAACCTCCATTCCTCTTGGGAACATGTTTGGTGGCCATGCTTGACCTTATTTTTGGAATTCTTAGCTTTAAAATACTTATTTACTGTTTATTTTGATTATGCTGCTGCTGCTGCTAATATTTTTTTTTTTCCACTATACCAAGCACACATTTAGGTGTCCGATTATTCAGCAACTTGCAGAATATGTTCCTGATATGAAACAGGTAATATTGAAAAGAGACAATATTAAGCACAAAAGAGAAGTAAGAAATACAAATACAGGACCCAAGGACAAATCTTATCCACTCTCCAATGTTTCAGTCATTATTTCTGGAAAACAGAGGGTGTTTCAGCTATAATTTATTTTTCATATTAATTCCATTTGTCTTTCTTTCTTTTCCTTTTTGCAAGCCTCAGCATTTTGTATGTGGTTTTTTGCATACTGGTGGCAAATTTTAAAATGTTTTTTTGGTGCTGATCACTCCAGCAATCAGATTTCAATAACTGATCCCACTAAACTATATCAGACTGGTTTAATTTCTGTCAGAACACTTTTATTCCATAGATTTCATTGTCTTCTTCTTCCTTAAGTAGGCTATTACTGTAACTGTAGTCTTTATGTTGTTTGCCCTGTTCCATTGCCATGCTTGGTACATACTGAATTGTTACAATCTCTAAATCTTAAAAGTCAAGTAAATGTGTTAATAAAAATAGAACAATGAAAAAAATTACATTCATAAATTTGAAAAATATGCACTTGCCTTATTGAAAAAATATTACTTTGCATTGAAGTATTCTAATAGTTGCAAAATAACACAGTCCCTTTAATATTAATTTGTCAGATGTCCCCTGGGTAAAGCAGTAGATAGCTTGCTTTTAGTATAAGCCAATCTTCCAGTCCAAATAAGTAAAGAATGATCCCTTATCCAACAGGGCTCTTTCAGGGACAGTTCTATTTGTTCATGTATTCTAGATTGAGGACAATGTTTCCAATGTTTTACACAGTGACAGTGGCTTGAATATACTCATGATTCACCCCATTATCCCAAGGAAATAAGTTTAGAGCACTTACTACAGAGTGTTTGGATTTGAATCACGAATTTCATCACAGAATCTCAGCTGACAAAATGCATGCCATAAGCCATCTCTTGCATAACAACAGCTTCCAATGCCTACTTTATAACCTCGCTCTTCTTGGTATGTTCCATTTATACTGGTCAATTTTGCATCTGTTCTTGCCACAACTTTCCAGTGGTTCTGTACTACTTCAAAAACAACGGACATATTATAAACATGCTTACTTGCAGACACATTTCAAACATGTCAGCAAATATAACTGCTCCTAAAAGTGACTCTCTTTAGATGGGCATTTTCCAACAGCATTGCCAGAATAGAATGTTTTTTCTTGATGGGAAGGCTCACATTTCTGTGAGCAGACTCAAAATAGACAGAACACAATTCCAGCTCAGGAATAAACATATTATCTCCTTTATCAGAGTTCAGGAGTGTCTGACTAAGGCTTCAAATTTCTTTTTTGTCCCTTTCACATCATTAAAAAAATATAAGATTAATGAATGAACACAGTTTTAAAACCTCACTGTTTTCTGATGTGCAAAGTATTAATTACAACTATTGGCTGCAATAGGGAGAGTTTTTCTGCTTTTTTTTTCATTTTAGTGAATGATTAGGTAATTCTTACTTTTGTAATTCACATATTGACCTGACTTTACAAATAAAGTATACAAAGCCTTCAGTGTTTCTACAGACCCTCTTATTTCAGTCCTCAATGATTGATTGATTCATCTTGGAATTTATATCTTGGTGGGAGTGGGGCTGGGAGGAAACATGTAGTGTTTCTTGGGGGTGGGGAGAAGGAGAAGCAGGGATTGTCACTTTTGTGCATTTAATGACCAGCTTTCTCCCTGGCATGCTTGTGAACATTCACTTTTCTAAAACTGTATTCCTGATAGCAATGTTTGTGTAGTTCACTCCTGAACTGTGCCTTAGCATTTTGATCTTTCAAAACCAAAAGCAATTAGATGACATTGCCCATTCATCATTTGTTTGCTGAGGTTGAAATTCACTCCAAGGCTTACAACTTGAGCAAGGTCTATTCATCATCAAGGTGTCACAAAGGCTTTATTCTTGCTTGGCTTGAATGTCTTCCTACAAAACTCTGCTTTCTACTTCTAAAGAGTAATTTCCTCAATTTTTTCACAGTAAAGCCCTACATGCAATATATACATCCACAGGGTGCTGCTTCAAATACAATACACAAAACAATGCTACCTCTGCAAAGTCGGTCTCACTCAACCTGAGTTATATTAACAATGCTGCTGGTATGCTGAGTGTGTGAATCAGGTGACTCTGCACTGTATTTTTTCATCTGTAAGAAAAAAGAGGAAGACTGTTTATCTCAGAGCATGATGTATATTTCAGGATATTTGGCTTGTCCCCCTACATTTACACTGCTGTGTATCATTCCTCCAGATGTCCCATTTTTCTTTTTTTTTTTTTTGGTTTTATTTCTACAACATTTTCATAAATCAAAGTATCAGACTCACTTTCAGAAGACATACACTCTCTACCATTAAACCCAAGGACTTATGAAAGTCAGATAGAGTAGTGAAGTAAGCAAATGCTTCTCATCACAAAAGACCTTAAGATTGATTTCTAACATCTTAAAAGTCTTACTTTTCAAGGCACTTAGGTGCCTTGTTCATAATTTCTTGATCATAAGTCTAGCAACTTGATAATATTTATAATTAAAGTTAATTTATTATTATATGGTCACTGATATAACTGTAACATGTCATCTCAAGTCAATGTCTCTTCTAGTTTCATTCCTCTCTAAGATGTAAAAAATTTATAAAGAGCCCTATTGGGACATCATGACAGACAGCCACTGTCTCTGTTTATTTGATGCCCTGAGAAAAAAAAGCATTTGCTTAGAATTTTAACCCATTACCATCTCTGGAATTAAACATCATGCACAACATTATGATCTGAACAGCAGAGTTAATTTATATTAATATAAATGAATCATCTTTTTAATAATAAGATGATTGGTATCATTTGAAAATTTCATATCATCATTTGAAAATTACGGTGACTAAAAACTAAACTTTTACCTCAAATATTTTAATTTGTAAAAAAAATGTTACCAAAGTATATATAAGTAGTGCTTAAAAATTCCTTCTTACAGAAAATGTATTGAAGACCTTTAGGAAACAGCAAAAGTGACAACATAGAAGAATTAAATATATGGTTCAACATAATAATTTTTAAAGCTTTTTGGCCCAAAGCCTGGTCCCAAATCTAGTGGCATATTTCATATAAGCATCTGGAGCTTAGATTTTGCTTCTTCAAGAGATTTGGCTGCTATGGCATATTTGCTATTTATTCTAACCTTTCCTAGCACACACATTATTTCTAACTATTTCTAGACTAATAAAGTCTAGCCAAAAAGACTAGTACAGTCATATGTGAGTGGCTATCACAAGCTGCCTGAAATCTACCATCTCTCAGAGACCATACTGAGTTCTAATGAAAGGCAT
>JAOXJM010000019.1:32706841-32719084 GCA_026413425.1 Tringa solitaria
CTAATGTGTAGAGATCTATGAAAAAATAACCCTTTGCATAATACGCATAAAAAAAGCATGCAAAGATATGCTAAAAGTGCATTAAGCCAGTGATTAAAGACTTAGAGCAAACAGAAGCTAGATATGAAAACATGAAAGAATGATAAGATGCTAGAAGAACAGCAATCAACTGTGTTAAAGATGGTACTTGCTCTGGCCTGTGAGTAGTAAGTTATTAGGCACTAGTTACTTTGGTGTAACGCAGTGGGCCAAAGT
The DNA here is from genome assembly GCA_026413425.1 of Tringa solitaria. NCBI lineage: Eukaryota > Metazoa > Chordata > Aves > Charadriiformes > Scolopacidae > Tringa > Tringa solitaria. Next base: position 32,707,097 of record JAOXJM010000019.1, read on the forward strand.
GAAACTGAAAGATCCAGAACAGAATTGTGATGAAAATAGCTGAAATAATTGGTAATACATTAATATGTTTTGTGCATTATATGTACATGAACAACACATTATACATGTACAGTTTCAGGAACCTGTATCGTTAAAGAATTCACCCTCTATGAGCTTTGTCCTTTTGCTGATTTAAACCAAAGTAAAATCTTTTATTAACTTCTATGACATGGAACTTTTTTAAAATTTTTTTTCATATTTGAATGTTATGAAATGTCTGTAGGTGAAATATATTGATGTATATGCCAGAAACAAGATTACATAAAGTAAGAGAATCTCTACTGAAACTCTACTGAGATTTGTATAGTGTTCATTTATTTTCCTTTTACATCCAACCTTACGCTCATACTAATGCAAAAAAAGGAAAAAGAATTCAAACAGTGAAATGACTTTGACTAATGTGGTAGTATAGCTCAATAAAATTTGACAGGAAGCCAGCAGAAATGGCTTAAACACCTGTGCTATATAGGCACAAAAAGACTGCCATGGACCATATGTTGCGAAAATGGACCAGGAAGGCTTCCCAGACATTGAATAGACAGCATGAGGAGCTAAGCAAGAAGAAAGTCTATCAACCAAAGCCACATACCCCAGAATTATCAGCATTTCAGCTAACTTCTGAAACAGCTAATAATCTGGTATATATTGCCCAGTAGGGAGGAAAAACATATCTAGTCAAATGGTGTCAGAGTACATAATTCATATGCTTTAATTGTGAAATATCAATGCAGTCAATGTGATTTATAAATGACAACTTCAAAAATAAAATCAACCATATGTGTAAAATAACCAACAACCTCCCTATAAATTATCCAAACTATAAATTATTGTTAGGATTACTCTGGGGGGAAGGCAGAGGTGGGGAGGAGGCTGAAAGAAAAAAGGTAAGCAATTCGCATGCAGACTGCAAGTCCACATGCAATTTTCAGAAATGCAAGCAATCTGTTCCATGCAATGCAAGTGAAATGGCAAAATCCACTTCTTTCCTTTAACTTCAGTGTATTTTCAGTCAGGATATACCCAGCAAGCATTCAGTGCAGGATGCTGTAGAGTTTAATTAAATAAAAAGGATGAAAGGAAGGGCATATCTTAAAGAAAACACGGTGAAAATATGGAAACTGGATCAGGATTATAAAATTTTCAAATTTATTTCCTAGTTATTCTTTTTAAATTGCAAATTAAATTAATAATTTACTTCTATTTTGTAGTTCAGTAATTGTAGCACTGGTATTACTACCTGAGTAAATGTACCAATTTCGATGACCTTAGAAGAAATAATTAGCACAATACTAACGTAATGAGGTCCTGTGTGGCAGAAAACCAGGTGCCTAATAGCACATTTCAGGTGCATACCCTCACCAAGCTTTCCCATATAAAAAAGGACCAAGATTCTCAAGTCATTCTTTAACTTGAGCTTTTCCTCACTCTCCTTTGAAGCAATATGCATGGAAAAAACTAGACCTTAACATACTCATGATGTAAAAAGAGTTTTTCTTGGCACCTGAATGGGCAACACAATAAAGGAAAGGATCATATGTCTGCCAACAAGCACTATAAACTAATCTTAGTAAACAAGCATGGTCGGTGATATAAAGCTTACAGCAAATCAACAGGAAGATAGAGAATCTCTTGCTCTTCTGTATTTGAATATAGCTACTTTACTGCCTTATGGTGTTGCAATTTGATTGCCTGTCTTTACCCCTGAATCTATCATAGCTTCACAGAGGTGGTAAAAAGACTTTTTGAATGTTAATATCCAGATAGTCAGTTGCTACAAATAAACTCAAGGAGAAATGGAGAAATAGTGAACTTTACAAGAACAAACGATGACATTCTTATGAGTATCTTTTGGCACTCTTCTATTATTAATACACATAAGCATTCCTTTATCTTGAACATTATATAGGAAAAAATATAATGTTTTGCTAATTTTTCAAATATTCATGTACAAGAAATTCTACTGTTCCCTTCCTTTCAACCTTTTTTTCTCAATTTCATCACTGCCTGATAAAAAAAACATTAACACCTTCTAAGACAGCAAAATTAATATTGCCTGTAGTTCAAATGTATGATTAGCCTGAGGAGTTCTGTGATTGTTCCTAGATGTGATAATTTCAGAGCAATGTGAAGATCTGGTAACAGGAACAAGTCCCTGGGGCCTAACACAGAACAAAGCTTGTCTTCTGCAGATCACATAAGCTCTGAGACCCTGATCCAGAAAAAGCAGTTGAATGACCAACTCCCACCGGAGATTTATGGAGAGTTTCACCCATAAATCAGTCAGGTATTTATAAACTTCAGTATTCATTGAATTTACTGATCGCTAAATGCCACAGCTCTTTCCTTCAGAAACATTAATGAGGAAATGTCTTTTCATTTGGTACAGAAATAATCATTTTATCCTCTGCCAATGTGTGGATGATTGTGGAGAGAACGGAAATGTATTTGCTTTGATTAGGATCATGCCAAAGGGAAAGCGTCTAAAAACCCACTCACCTGATGTTATTAAGTAGTAGGAGGAAAATTATAAATCACTATTCATTTTAAATCACATAAAATAATCTTGTCTAATTGGGACCTTATTATTTCATTATTCATCTTGTTTTACTGGGAGCAGTCCAAAGTACTAAGTCATAATATATAGTCTATCACAGAACACTCTGCTATGTGCTGGAACATTTTTTTGTTTTAACAATTTTCTTCCTGCTTTTCATCTTTGCATAGTAGAGCTTTTTATTTAAAAATAAATCACTAAAAAAGAACCTCTACTATGGAAAATAATGTGTTCTGCATGTGCAGTCAATGTAAATGCCTTTTCCTTTGGATTTGTAAGACTGCTTGATATTTGTAGGAGACCAATTTCTTCCATTAAATTATTCTTAACAGCTTGGAATACAGGACTGAGTATACATATTTTTGTGTATCTTTTTTTTCTAAAAAGTTATAGTTAATTTTGCATATATTTTTATTAAGACAAAATAAATGATTGCACATGCTTCTTTATGGAAAGTTATGCTGGCCTCTGCGGTTGTCTGTGGCTGTTTAAACTTACAATGAGACCTAAGAGGTTATTCCAGTAACCCTTGACTCTTGCCATGGTTTCTGAAATCCTGAATTTCTACTAAAAATCATAATTCTCTGAATGCAGCTTTTCCTCCATATTACAATTAAATATTCCACTTCTGAGTGCCAGCCCTCAGATCCTTTTAAAAAAGCTGGCCTATATGTGCTGGAGCTCAGTGACACTTTTGAAGTCTACTTTTCATGAGCACTGAGAGCATTTTCTTCTTAAAATAAATGTTTTGTCATTCTTTTAGTCACTGGTTACAAATTATTTTCTTCACACCAGATTTTCTTGAGCAGCAGAAATGACAAGAAGCAAGAAGATGTAACAGAAGTGCTCAATAACATTCAGCTAAAAAGGACAATAAGCACTATTTCAGCACTTACAATGGAAACTGACAATAATCCCCATTAAATCCACTCAACAGGAATGCTAAAAGTAGTTTCACAATTGATATAAAATTGGCAGAGCTTCATTAAAGTCAGTGCAGCAGTGCTGAATTACATCACCTAAGCATTTTGTTTCCTGGTTGGGGGGAGAGTATTATAATCTTAAAATAAGAAGGCATGGTTCTTTTTTCTCAAGGGACAATAGCTTTTCTATAAAAATATTCTACCATTTTGTCTAATATGTGTCAGCAGCATCAACCATGTGAAATTTTCTAACTTGTAAAAAAAATTAAATAAGATACTGAGGTAAAAGCAGAATAGCCAGTTGTAGAGAAAAATATAGTTTTCCGTTGAAAAAAAAAAAAAGGTGGATAGGTTTCTATACCTGAAACATCTTTGGTCAACGTGATAAGCGTGAAAAGAAAGAAACTACAGAACTGTAGGCATCAATTAGTAAAAAAAACATGAAAAATGAAATTCACAGGTAAGGTGCCAACTTCATAGTGATGGCAAATTTGCTGCTCTATCTAGCAATCACATGTTTTATTAAGTCATCAAATGCATTCAGTGTCACTTAGATTTAAGTATCAAAGTTGCTGTTAAATAAAGATGAAACAGTTATGTGCTCTTCAAATTCACCTTCAGGAAACCTCATGTGAAAAAGATCACATGCCATAATGAAATTGCATTTGATGGCAAGTGTGTCAAATACATCTGTAGGCACATTTGTTTGTTAAAATAATTGCCTGATCTTCCATGGTAACATGAATTATGCACTGTATCTGAATTTCTGCAAAATATTAACATGATTCCTGGAACATTCTGTAGCTGTGCCTGTCTTTTAGTAGTTAGAAAACTAGTACAAACCCAAGAACCTAGACACAAATGTCCACTGGAAGAATGTTCCTTATTCCTTATTAGTTTGTGCATACTATAATAAAATATTCATGATGTTTCCCACATCATCTGGGCCACAGTCTTTTCAGGGGCATATCAACTGTGGCATGGACTTTCCCATGGCCACTGAAGGTTCAAGGTGTTCCAGCATGAGCTTATCCATAGCCACAGACACTTGGGTGTATCAGCTCCAGCATGGCCACAATCCCTTTAGGGGTACACCTGCTGTGATGTATACATAAACATGGCCACAGATGCTTTGGAATGTACCTCCTCCCATGTGGATTTATTGACAGGTCACAGTCCCTTTGATTCAAATTGACTCTGGATCTCCAGCCTGTCTTGTACAGCAGAACATGAAAAGCAGCAATGACCTGGCCATCTGCCATCCCAGACACATGGCTGTTGCTAGTTTTAAGCCATTCCCAGGCAGAGTAGAGTAAGTTGGTAAGGAGTAAAGCAAAAAGCAAAAGCAAAAAGCAGCCACTAACATGCACTAGACTTCAATATACAGTCAGGCAAACAAGCCCCATGGCAAGTGCAAAATCCTGCCAATTAGCAGCTAAACAGCTATAAATTTGGTCTAGAGCACTCCAGTCAAATCTGTCATTATCTTAAACCCTTTGATCCCCCACTCTGGAGTCCAAAAAAAACCTTCTGTGGTTTAAACCCAGTTGACAGCTAAACCCCACAGAGACACTCTCTCACTACACCCTAACAGGATGGGATAGAGAGCTAAAAGAGTAAAAGTGAGAAAACTTGTGAGTTGAGGTAAAATAGGTTAGTAGGTAAAGTAAAAGCTGCAAAGCAATAAAAAGAATTAATTCATTCCTTCCCATTGGCAGGTGGGTGTTTATCCATCTCCAGGAAATCAGGGGTCCATCACGTGTAATGGTTACTTAGGAAAAAAAAGCGCCATAGCTCCAAGTGTCTTCCCTTCCTCCTTGCTCCCCAAATTTTTTTGTTGAACGCGATGTCATATGGTGTAGGATATCCCTTTAGTCATCTGGGTTCATCTGTACCAGCTCTGTCCCCTGCAAACCCCTTGTGCATCCCCAGTCTACTTTCTGGCAGGGCAGAAAGTTAATCAGAAACAGCCTTGATGCTTTTTAAGCACTGTTCAGAAGTAACTGAAACATGACTATGTTACCAACACTATTTTAATAAAAAATCTGAAACACAGCACCATATGAGATAGTATGAAGAAAGTTAACTGTATCCCAGACAAAATCAGTACAACTAGAAAGTTAGGTTAATACTGACAGAGACAGTACCACAGTTTGATGACATATATTCCACTTGAATTAAGTAAACAGAATTTTTTTCAACTACCTTTCCCTACTTTGTTCCCCTTCATCCATCATCTTTTTCCTGATACTGTATTTCATTTCCATTTTACAATTACTGTTTAAATATTGCGTCATGGCCTGACTACCTCCCATTCATTCTCTGTAATCTCACCTTCTTGTCCCTTGACATGCCTTTTCTGTTCAAAATGCTACTGAGAAAACTGCAGGGGAATACCCACTAGAAGACTGTGCATAATGTATGCCAGGAGAAGAAGATCTCTCCTCCCCTTTTCTCCCCCAAAATATTTGCTTTCAAATCAAAATGTCCTGTAGATATCGTCATGCCATCAAACAGCAGATGTGCCTGTTTTAGTCTCGGATATAACTATGAATATAACTTGAATGACAAGGTTTTTTCCATCTTTTTTTCACCCCCTCCCTGTCCTGCTGAGGAGGGGAATGACAGAGCAGCTTGGTGGGCATCTGGCATCCAGTCAAGGCAAACCCACCACACTATCTCAGGAAATGCAGCTGTTAATTTATTAGCAAATAATTTAGAGCTGATTGCACTGCAAAGACAATACAATATGCTATTCTTTTCCATGCACAATCATAAGTTGTTAAATTTTCATTCCAGAATCTTGTGGGTGATGAAGTAGGACACAACTCAGTTTGATTTTCAGAAAAAGGACAAGCACGTATTACTGACAGAAAAATGTAGTTTTAGCTTAAGAATGAGTGAATTCGATACAGAAGCCAGTGATGAAAACAAACACAGAAGAGCAGGGTATCATTTTACAGCATCTGTTCTTCTCCTCTCCCTTCAGCTTATCATGCTTGAAGGCTAGCAGGAAGAAGTTTAAATGAATTCCGGTCCATCCTTTTACCTTGTGGCCATCTGATCAAATCACGGAGGGTTGGGTAAAAACACTAACAAAGTGACAGCATGGAAAATGAATGACAAATACAGCTGCTATTATGTCCAAAGGATTAAGTGGGGAAAGAGATACAGATAGATACAGAAAGATATAAACCTTGAAGTGGACTCATATTTAATAGTCACTGATGGTTTAGATGTACTTAAGAGAAAAAGTAGCAGGTTTCCAACCCTGTTACTTAAACCAGGAATTAAACACTTTACCTGAACTGCTAATCTTTTTGAGGCAGTTAGGTATCTACCAAGTGGGCTGCAATGTGACAGTCAGACAAATTAGCCAGCCTAGTTTCTACAAGAGATCTACAGTGACAACAGGTAGATGAATTAGACCATACAGTCTGTGACGTTACTTCTGCACTGCTTTCAATATTAAGGCTAGTGTATGTGACTTGCTCGGCTACGTGCGTAATTCACTGAGCCTGAAATGGAGAGCCCTTGAGAGTGTAAATGCAGGGAACAACTACAATGGGTCAATTAAAAACATAAGTCCCACTGAGAGTATTCTACCTGCTCTTACTAAACTTGCAGAGTCCCTGGCAATTGTTAAATGCAATTAGAAAAGCATGCATATGAGAATAAAATATACAAAATATGAAAGTGAGAACACTTTCATAATAGCGATAACTTTCTTATGATTCCTTACACAGATATGAATCTTTTACAATTTTATTGTGAAAAATTTGAATAATTTGCACAGCTCCTTGATACTGAAGCTTTTAGTTTCATGAAGCATCTAAGATTACTATATGTATGAATGCATTCTTCCTTTTTTCAAAGTTGAGAGCCTGAGATTCCATGGTCTTATTGCTACCTAAATGAAGACAGATGCTCTTAAAATACCTTTATAGACCACATATTCTTGAAGACACCCTTGGTGTATGGGTTTTTCATGTTTAAAATTCTGGAAATGAAGAAGAAAAATTATGATGCTATTAAACTTGTTAGAGGCCTAGGAAAGAGATACAGACCATAATACATGAAAATCGTAGTTCCAGGAAAAAACAGAAGTATCTCACTCAACAATTCTGCAAGAAAAAATTGTAAATTTACATCTTTCTTATAATTCTCTTTTAAAAGACAGGACTTTACAAAATTACAGTTTGAGAAACACACTCTGACCTGCAGAGGTGATTCATTTCAGCCATGGACAAATACTTTAGTAATAGTATATTACCTTTTCACTCTGGATTTGAGGTATCATGAAAATAAATTTCTGTGATGGAGATGTTAAAGTAATTTACACATGCACAGTAAACCAAATATATATGGGACACTCCTGCTGTACTGCTTTCAGACCTGACAGTGTTTGAATATCTTAAATTTCATCTTTGATTTGTCTGGTTTACTTACCTCACATAGTAATCTGCAATTCGAAGGTTTCTGCCACCACTGGGTGACAGAGAAATACTGAGTCATGTCTTCATACATAACCATTTTTCTTCTGAATATTAGTAAATTAGTAAGCAACCTGTGCATATAAACCAAAACTGAGCTGTGGAATCCAAAAAGAAAAGTATGAATAGGTAGCATACAGAATAAGATTGTTCAAGGAAACCCGATCATTAGCAAAGTCATTTAGGATTATGGTATTTAGTAAACAAAGGCTTTTTCTAGATATTTCTGAACTACAACTTATGTTCCCCTATTGCCTTATCCTTCATCTATTTTATTGAAATCTACTTTGAAAGATTCAGACTCAAAAAGACTGTTGTACAACAGTAGTTCAGGATGTGTTTGTGATCCTTTATTTTAAATAAATAAAGAAAAAAAATTGTTTGTTTTAAGGTAAATCTAAGAGAATGATTCAAAAACCACCTAAAACTAATCAAGCAAAACTTCAGTAGACATTACTTAAATACAGCCACCGTGAGGTAGATCACTGAATGCCAGGTAATTATAAGGTGTTAACAGTTCTTCATACTAAGCCCCATCTGTGTCCCACAGAGTTAATGAAGCAGAGACTAACTTAAAATCATTCCTGTATTCATCTTTTGTTGGAAAATATTATTAAACTTTCTATAAAATGAATACATATTAATAATGAATATTCATGCAGCAGAAGTATATGAGATTAAAAACCCTGGCATGGTTTCATTTCAAAGATGGCATAGTGCATCCTAATTCTTCAATAAATATCAAACAGGCTATGAACCATTTGGGAAAATTAGCCATCATCACCCGATCAGATGAGGTGACAACTCCAATTTAATTTACGTTTTTCAGACCTAATAACGAAGTAGTGGTGTCATTCTATTGAATTCTGATATAACACTGGACGTGAAGCACTGGTACCACCTGTGAAATCTCTGACTTGTCATTTGGAAAGCCAAATGAGTACTTCAACACTTGCTGTTTAATTTTTTTTTTCCTAGTGTGAAGCCAGTTTTAAAAAGGAAAGTTTATCATCTCTTCTTAGTTGACAATTATTTGTATGTAGATCTTAATAAATTTTAATTACCATTCAAAAAGTAAATTATATATTTTCTAAAGTCATTAACTGTAACTATGTTTCAAGATTTATATTTTTACCTGGATGAACTGTAACTAAGAAACCTGTTGAGAGCAATGTGGAAATCCACTAAGCAAAACACCTCTCTGTGTGCTGCGAAGAAATCAGGGAAGCTAGAAAGAATAGCTTAGCCCTTTAATAAGATTATTGCCTATATCTTACAAAAAGAGTGCATACTTAGAAAAGCCAGCTAAGCAACATTTCCACTTATTACATATATAGGTACATAAAACCAAAACAAGCACTTAAAAATGAAAGTTAACAAGGACATTACATTTTAGACCCACTCAGTTCATGCATTACCAAGTACAGGCTTGCCTGATTTGCAGGTTTAGGAAGAGTTTGTAAAACTTCTCTACAGAGAAAGAACACTGTATTTTTATCTCTTTTTCAAAAAACCTTGAAGAAGAAATTTTTGAGTGAATCAATCTGAAATTTTATTCAAAAGTGAACTAATGGTAGTCTTTACGTTCTAGGCCTGAAAGTTCTGTTTCTCACAGGTATCACAGGTAGCTATAGAGAGCTATGGATGCAATAATGTGTAACATATCCAAATATTTTCATAAGGAATTATTTCTGACATATTTGTTTTTATTAGAAATTATTTATATTGTTATTTAACCCACAGTTACTTTTGTGAGTAACTGATTTAACACTAAAATTAGGCCACTTTGTCATATCATCACATCTCAGCAGGGAAGAATTCCCATTGAAATGAATACATATTTGTTCAAGTTGAGAGTGGGAAGTGGCAAAAAATCATGCTTTATAGTATTACCATGGGGAGGGAGAACAAGGGCACTCCGAAATGATCATATCGGAAATTTGGCAAGGTCTTACTGCTGACAATATATACACAAATGCTGCAGTCAAAGTGTAAATGTCCTTGCAGATCTTAAAATGTAAAAGTAAAATGTATAAAAAGAAGAATTAGGTGGACGAAGAACAAAGGTATACAAAATCAGGCACAGTGTATTTTAACCCAGTTTTTTAAAAAAATCTCTTTTGTTAGTAATTAACAGGTTTTTTTAAAGATAAAAGTAACAATCTTAAAATGAAAAAAAAAAGACACTTTCAATAATCTCAGTAGCTTTAAGTGAGATGGTGAAATTTAAACTTCTCTGTGGAGATGACTGACATGAAATCAGTGGATGGAACATTATTGACTCAATGCAGCAGGTCTTCAGTTTATAGAAAAAAATCTCATCCAGAGATGAGATTTTTATCTCCTAATTCAATGCATTAAACTAATATAAAATTGAAACCCTGACTTGCTTACAGATTATCACCATCAAACAGTGGCATTAAACGCATGGTACTTAGGATTACTTCAAAGTTTAGTTGGTTACAGGGCAGTAAAATACCTGTAATTAGCCAGTTTAGAATTCATTTGTTTATAACATATACTGGATGAAAAAGCATTTGCAGTTGCAATCGATTCCACAGCTGCTTCACAGGACTGGTGGTTTTTGACTCTTCCAACAAGAAATTGGATGGCATCTTTTCTCAGGGCTGAAGATGGTACTCTGTCAATAAAATGTGTTGAAGTCATACTTGCCCTTTTATTTTTTGTCTTGGAGACTCAGAAATCTGACATCTCACTGTCATTATTTGTGCAGCAGAACATGAATTGGATTTTTCCAAAACAAATGATTAATGTATAAGAGTTTGCAATTTAATACTATTTTTTCCTGCACAAGCATCTTGGATCCTCTTTTCAGCAACCGATTTAACATATAAATTGGCCAAACTTGGCAAAAGTTGAGAATATTTAACAGGATACAGATGGTACAGCAGAAAGCAATATCCAGAGATTTGGGTGACTTGAGCACTCTTTAGCCCTCTACCAGCTGCTTTGGCTCAAGTGTGAATAAAGACCTTCTAAGAATCAATAAGTGTATCTTATGTTGTGCCTAAGCATTGCCCACCCAACCAAACTGACACCGAAAACAAAAGCAACCATATGGTTTTAAGTATATTAATGAACAGGGCACTACAGCTTGATACTCAAGATAAAATATGTTAATTTATTATAATCAATTACTTGCACATTGCTTATTTCCATTGGCCATCTAATACAAAGAAATGTACTTATTTCCACATTTTCAATTTTAACGGTAACAGAAAATAAGACAGACAGCAAATGCCTGAGGCTAGAGGAAAATGGAAGAGACATTCAATTTCTTTCTTTACAAACCATAATAAAATCATAGTCAATAGATTTTAGTTATTGGAATCGTAAAACAACACTAGCTGCAGTTAACAACTAAGTCATTTGGGGCTATAAGTGCTCTATATGGTGTTTTCAGCTTGTAATGAATGATTACTAATTACAAAGCTCTGATTACATTGCAGGCATTCAAGAGCTGATATCCCAATATAATATAGCAGAGAATCTTGAGCAATGTATTTTCTTTTCCCCAGCAGCCTTCATTTGATAAATTGATGTTCAATTTACTAATAAATGCTAAAACGTAAGTGATGGAGTGGATTCCAATTGTAAATGGATTCCTAGGGCATTATATACTGTAGGCAATACCCTAACAATACTCCACCTTTTCCTTTAGCATTGACTTGTTATTACACTCAGATGGAAGTGTGGCTGTGTATATCAGGGGCAGTATTACTGCCACAGTTCAGAATACATGGTCTTTCAGTTGTGGAATCTTCTTTTACAAAAAAAAAAAAAAAAAAAAAAAAAAAATGATACGAAAGAAATCTATTCTGTCACAACAGTACTGACAATCATGATTAATCAATCAAACAAAATAAAGGCTGTTGTTTCACCATATATATGTGTTAATTAAATGAAGTTGTACATTTAATGCCTTAGCGTACGATTGCTACACTTTGTTTAAAATTTG
>JAOXJM010000019.1:32725973-32736784 GCA_026413425.1 Tringa solitaria
ACCAAGCTGATGTGGAGTTGATACACCAGAGGGAAGGGATGTCATTCAGAGGGACCATGACAGGCTTGAGAAGTGGGTCCACTGCATGATAGTTCAACAACGCCAAGTACAAAGTCGTGCACTTGGCTTGGGACAATTCATGATTTCAATACAGTCTGAGGGATGAATGAATTTGGAGCAGACAAGGAACTGGGGATTCTGTGATTCTGTGATATTGCTAGATGAATAATTGGACATGAGCTGACAAAGTGCATCTGCAGCCCAGAAAGCCAATTGTATCCTGTATGAAGCATGGCCAGCATGTCTAGGAAGGTGATACTTCCCCTCTACTCTGCTCACGTGATGTCTCATGGAGTACTGCATCCGGATCTGGGGCCCTCAGCATCAGAAAAACATGGACCTGTCAAAGGTCATGAAAATTGGCACTCAAAATTTGTCAAAGGGCTAGAAAAACTCTTTTGTGAAGAAAGGCTGAGAGAGTTGGGGTTGTTCAACTTTTCAATATATGAAGACTGTGTGGCCTTTCAATATATAAAGGGGGCTTACAAGAGAAACGGGATATGACTTTTTACCAGAATCTGTAGGGACTTTTTACCAGGACAAGGGACAATAGTTTTAAACTGAAAAAGAGTAGATTTAGTTTAGATATAATAAAGAATTTCTTTACTGTGAGAGTGGTGAGACACTGGAACAAATGTCTGAGAGAAGTTGTGGATGCCCTGCCCGTGGAAGTGCTCAAGACCAGGCTGGAATGGGCTTTGAGCAACCTGGTCTAGTGGGAGATGTCCCTGCCCATGGCAGGGTGTTGAAACTAAATGATCTTTAAGGTCCCTTCCAACTCTAACCATTTTAAGATTCTATGATTCTTGAACCATGAATATTGCAGAATTTCACTGAATAATCAGACACAAAATTCATGGCCATAATAGAGGATGATTTCTAAAAGGTAATAAAAACATCTACAGAAAGCTAAGTTATTTTTCACAATAAATTATTAAATCATGCCCAGTAAGAAATTGTACCTCACAATTTTTATGCTGCACAATAAAGAGTAAATCATGAAGTAACTTCCAAGAGTAGCCTTTAGAAAATTGAACATCTTACAAAATCTTCCTTTCAGTCCAAAACTAAATCTATGTTACCACTCCATGTCTAAAGCAACTTACATTACTGTTTTATAGTATGAACCTACTGTTTCTTGGTCTAGAAGCGACTGTAATTGGGTGGAAGCTGCAAATATCCTAAGTGACACAAATGTTTTTGGTGTTTTAAATCCCTCTGAAGTCACATAAATTGTGGCAATGTGGTATATTTCAGTGGTTGTTCTAAATCTGCATAAAATATTTCTCAGGAGAAACACAGAAATCACATTTATAAGGAATTGATATTTTCATTATGGCTGTTTTACTCATAAGTGTTTTCTTCCAAAAAATAGGGAATAAGACAATAGATTAATTTGCTTACTTGACAGGAGATCATCTGAAATGCTAATTCTCAGTCAGATAGAGACTGCATGGCTAGCTCTAGTAATCTCAGTATACTTCAACTTTTAGTATTTTAACAGACATAATTGCATGTCTCACGCTTACAATGATTTCTCCTTCTCATGCTACAAAAGAACTTCACCCAATAGCTATAAACTTACTGTCAGTTTATACTTTAGTGTATACCTCATTTCAAACAAATTTATGCTGTGTTTTTCTGAAAGAACAAGTAAGACCATTTGCCCCACATTTCTGAGTAAAGCGCTGCAAGTCACAAGAATATAGGGTTTAGAGATTGTGGCAATTGTTTCTGTGGCAATCCAACTGAAATTCAAATTCTCCTAGTCTCTTAAGTTTATTTTGTGGGCTCTTCCTTAGCTCATTTCTGCCATTGCTTCCTTCTAGATGGAAAATGCAGACAATGATTTGGACACATGAGCGATATTGTATCTGAAATATTGGTGAAACACCTTTTGGACCTGAACACCACTGAGATGTAACATCTAATTATCAGTAGTGGCACAAAACACTGAATTGGTCAGGTCTTCTATAATGCTGCTTTATGCATTCCTTCTGCTAAAATCTCCAGTTGTCAATTTCTTAGAAGCTGATTGATGCCTCCATTCATCAGATGTTTGAAAGGAATATTTCTTTGGAAGGAATGGATTACTATGGGGTTTTGAAAATACAAAGGTGAAGAGGAAGAACTGTCTGTTTTATAGGCTACATAATTCACCTGGAAAATGACTTTTTTTTAACAATCTGTTTGGCACAGATGAAAAAAAATACACACACTCACATTTCTACTATTTCCTCAAATGTAGTTATTTTGCTCTTTGGAAAGATTATCATTCTCTCCCTCTACTCTCTTCCATCTTGGAAAGCACTGCAAGCTTGAATTTCATAGAACTAATGAAATAATTATTATAAATTATAGATTTCACAGAATCACAGAATGATACGGGTTGGAGATCATCTAGTCCGGCTCCCCTTCACAGAGCATGTCCACCTAGAGCATTTCATATGAAAGACACGTCTGAAGTTCCCAACAAAAAATCCCACCAAAACCTGCATTCTGTTATTTATTGTACAAATACTTTTTATTTACAAACAGGACAAGTATGACATCCAAGCATGGTACCAGAGTTATTTTCTTATTACCTGACAACTTTTTTAAAATGTCTTGCCAAAATTCACAATTTTGTCTATTTACTGGCAGAGTGATAACAAAAATTAGTAGACAACAATTTTAATAAAATATTTCTTTTATAATATAGGTACCTCTTACAGTAAGTGGCTGTATTATCCTGCAACAGACATGTTTTGCTATGAAATATCCTTTCTAAAGCTTTCCTTTTTGAGTTTGTTTTTGGTTTTGGTTTTTTTTGCAAATTGTATTTTGAGTTATTTAAAACACATTGTGGCCTCCAACTTCCCTTCATATCTCCAGTAAGTTGTCAACAAGTGTTTATTTCATTAAAAGTATTAAACAAAGCCTGAACAAAGCTTCTCTAACAGAAGGACAGAGAAAGCACTTCTCAGATTCTGGGGTCTGGTTTGTAACTGTGAGTGGAAGAGATTTTATAAAATGCAGACCTAACACAGCAAGTTAATTGCATAAGAAAAGTCTTATTTCCAGTGATCTTTTTTGACATAACTTTGTTTTTAGTGAGGTAAAATTTACAAGTTGTTTCATAGCCTGCATATTTCACTTTCCCAACCCACTTTTCATTTTCATTTTACTGAATTAACATGATAAAGTTCTTTACTTTTTACTAATGCATCTATCTGAAGAACAAAATGTGTTTTACAAAGAATTAATACTACCCATGAAAATGAAAACATCAGGGGTCATGAAATATGACTACAGAAAGGGGATTTTTTTTGTTTTGTTTATTGATGCTAATACTGGTGATATTAAATATACATCTGTCAATAAATGAGTGAATGAATGACAGATCAGTGAAAATTCAAGTCTTAATCTACTACGACTAGGGCATTGAGATGGATCTAGAAAGCCAGCTAGAAAGAAAAGCTTAAATGAGATTGGTTCATGAACATCAAAGGCCCTGAGCAAAGTAAAAGTCAACTCTGTGAAAAACCAAAAGGAAACAAGAGAGCTCATGTAGGACTATAATGACAACAAGAAAACAGTATATGAAGACTGATTTCTCATTCGGCAAACAATTTTAGAAGTTTTTTTTATTATGGGAATTCCTATTATTTACTAAACAGTTTATAATAAAAGGAAGAAACCCAGAAAAGGTATCATGGTGTACGGTCTCCACAGCAGGCTTTGATCGATAGAGACAGTTATTCTATCACAGTTCAGTGCATATCTCATCAGCTTGGATGTCTTAAAGAAGGGCTCAGTTACTCTCTGAATTCTCCTGCCTCTGTGGAAAGTATCTCAAAGCCTTGCAGTAAGACTGTTATGTTTTCATTTCTTCCTTATGTCACTTTTACACTTCACATAAATAATTAAATATTTGTGACCATGAAAAAGGAAGAAGTATTCTCCAAACTAGAGGTTCTGACTCTCGTCTGGGAGCTGGGATAGTCAGATTTTATTCCCTGATGCACAAATGTTTAATTATTGATGCAAAGTGAAACAGAATGTGAACGGAAGTATTTGGGAATACCCGCCTCAGAGACCCATATACTGTGATGACTGGGATTCTTTACTGTGATGAATTTTAAATGTCCTCAGAGGAAGGAATTGAATCTCATTTCTTCCTCCTAGTTTCAAAAGTCTCTTCCTTTTTGTTTGTATGATTCTGAAGACTAAATATGCTATCTAAACTTAAGTGTTTTCTTAAGCAGCAAGAAATACTTTTAATATCACACCAAGTTAAAAAAAAATCAACCAAGTTCATCAGGACATTTTCTCTAAGACTTTTTGTTTACCAGAAAAACACACAGACACACACAACTATTTGCAGGACATCTGTTCAGTCTTTACTTTCTTTCAAAAGCTATTGGTCTGAAAAAACATGATTTGAAAAATGTAAAATAGAAGATAAAATATATGGTGTGTAAAAGAATATTAAATGCTAGGCATTTACCAAACTGGGTCAAACAATTCTGGAAAATCTTTGGGGTCAAGGACGTTAAAGCTTGTCATCAGAGTCAGCAGAAACATGGGATTTAATCACTTTGCTACTGTGCCAGGTTCTGGTGCAGGATGATTACCTCTAGTTAGTCCCTAGCCCAGTTCTTTCTCACCAAACCCCCAGTATTTCAAATGGAGATTCCAAAGGGAGATTTGTAATGTCAATACTGATGGTTCTTTCTTTAAAATTCACTTTCCATTAATATTTTCTAAATAAAATGAACCATAAAAAAAATGGAAAATCTTGTTAATTCACTCCAAAAAAATCATAGAAAGGTTAGAGTTGGAAGTCACCTTAAAGATCATGTAGTCCCAACCCCCGTGGGACTAGGGACAACTCCATGGGCAGGGACACATCCCACAAGACCAGGTTACTTAAAGTCCAATCCAACCTGGTCTTGAACACTTCCAGGGATGGGGCAACCACAACTTCTCTGGGCAACCTATTCCAGAGCCTCACCACCCTCACAGTAAAGAATTTCTTCCTGATATCTAATCTACGTCTCCCTTCTTTCAATTTAAAACCATTACTCTTTGTTCTATCACTACAATCCCTGGTAAAGAGCCCCTCTCTTTCCTGTAGGCCCTCTTTAAGTACTGGAAGGCTCCTATAAGGTCTCCCTGGAGCCTTCTCTTCTCCAAGCTGAACAACTCCAACTCTCTCAGGCTGTCTTCATAGGAGAGTTGCTTCAGTCTTCTGATCATCTTTGTGGCCCTCCTCTGGACCTGTTCCAACAGAGTAGAATCACCTCCTTTGACCTGCTGGCCAAGCTTCTTTTTGATGTAGCCCAGGATGCAGTTGGTCTTCCTGGCTGTGAGCACACATTGCATGGTCATGTTGAGCTTCTCATCAACAAGCAGTGCCAAGTCTTTTCCTGCAGGCTACTCTCAGTCCATTCACTGTCAAACCTCTTTCTTGGGATTGCCCCAGACCACATGCTGGACCTTGCACCTGTCCTTGTTGAACATCATGAGGTTTGCATGGGCCTGCTTGTTAAGACTGTCCAGGATGCTGGATGGCATCCCTTTCCTCCGCCATGTCAACTATGCAACACAGCTTGGTGTTGTTGGCAAACTTACTGAGGGTGCACTAAATCCCACTGTTCATGTCACTGACAAAGATGTTAAACAGCATCGGTCCCAGTACTGACCTCTGTGGAACACCACTCATCACTAGACACTGCTTAGACACCCAGACATTATTCACAACTCTTTAAGTCTGACCATCCTGTCAATTCCTTATCCACCAAGAGGTCTATCCATCAAATCCATTTCTCTCCAATTTAGAGAAAAGGATGTCATGCAGACAGTGTCAAATGGTTTACACAAGTCCAGGTAGATGACACCAGTTGGTATTCCCTTATCCACCAATGCTGTAACACCATCATAGAAGGCCACCAAATTTGTGAGACACGATTTGCTCTTAGTGAAACCATGTTGGCTGTCACTGATCTTTTCCTTATTTTCCATGTGCCTTAGCAGAGTTTCCAGGAGGATCAGCTCCATGATCTTTCTGGGTATAGAGGTTAGAGTGATTGCAGTTCCCCAGGTCTTCTTTTTTTCCAGTTTTAAAAATGTGGGTTATTTTTCCACTTCCAGTCAGTGGGAACTTCACTGTACTGCCATGATTTCTCAAATATGATGGATAATGGCTTGACAACTTTATCCACTGGTCCCCTCAGGGGGACATTTGTGTTCTCGAATCTGGTTTTCTCCTACAGTGCATGGCACATCATTCTCCCAGTCCGTGACTTTGCCTTCTATGATTTGAGCAGTGTGGCTAGAGCACTTGCCAGTGAAGGCCAAGGCAAAAAAGGCATTATTACCTCAGTCTTCTCCATATCCTGGGTAATCAGGTCTCATGTTTCCTTCTGGAGAGGGCCCACATTTTCCTTAGTCTTTCTTTTATCACCAACATACCTGTAGAAGCTTTTTTTTGTTGACTTTGATGTCTCTAGCCATATTTAATTGTATCAGGGCTTTAGTTTTCTTAACCTGATCCCTGCTACTTCTCTGTATTCCTCCCAGGCTACCTATCCTTTCTTCCACCCTCTGTAGGCCTTTTTTTTGCTTTTGAGTGTGTCCAGGAGCTCCTTACTCATCCATGCAGGCCTCCTGGCATTTTTTACTAACTTCTTCTTGAATATTAACAAGCTTTTTGGGCTACTCTTCCCTCCAGGGCTTCATCCCACAATATTCTCCCAACACCTGAAGAGGCCAAATTCTGCTCTTCTGAAGTCCAGGGTAGCAAATTTCCTGTGTGCCCTACTTGCTGTCCTAAGTAGCATAGTACTTTTGTCATGCACAGAAACTCAGAGAAAGCACACTATCATAAACCACTCTCAGTGAATGCATTATCTTGCTAGGAGACAGTGAAAATGAAAAGAGAAAAAAATCAGAAGGGAAAAGTTACTTCAGCATTTTTTAAAGAATTTATGCATCCTATTTTTATTTTAGATTCTTTGCCTCACAAGTTGGGGTGAGAAAAGTGATCTTTCATGTTTGTTTTGTAAGAGATGTGCTAAATGGCCAGGAAGTATAGAACATGCTAGAGAGTTTGGAGACTTCTTAATTCATTGCCCTGGTGTACAGTAAATCTATTCCTTGAACAGGTTTATTTCTTTTATCCAGCAGGATTTCACCTAATGGATGCCATGGATATAAGTTGGTGACTGTATAGTGAGTGATGATACTAGGGGCAAGACTTATCACTATGATGAAAAGTAAAGAGAAGCATCACTCTACAAATAAGTGCTTTGTAAAGAAAATGGGGTTTAAACCAAATGCTTATTTCATACTTGCACATAAGTTCATTGCTATGAAGGATGTAGACTTACAGCATTGCCTTGACTAAGGCAGTTCACTTCACTCCTACCCATCGGCTCCGACCCTGTGTTCATTCTTGGGTGGAGGAAGAAAATTTGGCAAGTTAGTAACCTTGACCTAGTACTCATATGTACAAATTTTTATGAATACAGTCACCTATTCTTGTTAGTGCTACAGACATGACCTAATCTCAAACTGAATTCAAGGTTAGCTAATCACATTTTAATTGATATGCTCTCTGGTGGCATTTGGCTTCTATCATAAGCTAAAAAAACAGCCTTTAAGAATAGGTTAGGTGTTCAAGATGAAATGTGGGTTCAGGGTTTTTTCGCCTTAGAGCAGCAAAGAAAACTCCAGATGTGAATACAGTATGAAAAAAAATGGGGACGTTCACCTCAGTCTGCAAACAGCAGATTCAGGGTTATGAACTCTCCATGCTTATTTTTTTTTCCCTGGAATGCTATTATAATGATAAAGCTTAAAAGTCAGTAATACTAACTATTCCTGACTTTTGCAAAGTCAGGAATATTAACTTTCACAAAGGTGAGAGAAAAAAGGTGGTATGAATGATGCCTTTAAAATTTATAATTCAGGACTGGCTGCAGGGAAAAGATTCAGAAGAAAGAAAGGACAGAGAGGACTGCAGGTGAGGAAGGGATAAAGAAGGATAGATAGACAATAACCATGGTGTGAGGACATGGAGGTATTTTCACTAATCAAAGCTCAATGTGACATAGCAGTATCAATTAAACATATCAAGATCACTTCAAGAATTGCATTCTCCTTTTCTGTGTAGATCTGCTGATACGAGTATGAGACTCTGTACAGTCTTAGGGGACTACCAAATCCTCATTGTTATTCTCAAGAAAATTTGGAAGTCAGTCCTTTGCTCAAAAGATATTTTATACCTTTCTCAGGGACAATGACAATGATGGGGGTAAGGCTAACAGTTATTGTAAAGACCTGACACTCCCCTCAACACACACGTGCACACTCATGCATAGAGACCATATAGGGTTTCATTGCCTGCCCTCAGGGACAGCTTTCACATGAAAAGGCTGGTTGGATGTGGGTAACAGCTGTGAGAAATGCTATGAATAGTGGTTCTGCTTCTCCACCTTGTTCAGAAGCCCTTGCAGCTGTGCCAGCACCTGATAACTTATTGTGCTGATCCAGACTGTGACCCATGGACTCAAATCTTGACCTTTTGGTCTCAATGAGAATCCTGGCTGGCCCTGGGCACCATCAGAGACCTGGCCTGGTTGCCCTGCTCCGTTGAGGGGGCACTGTACCCGTTAGGGGCACTGTCTGCTATGCTCTGCCCTGCACTGCCCTTACTGTGCTGGGGTTGACTTTGCCTCTGCTGCCACTGGAGAGCAGACCTGCCTGCTGCTTCCTGAAAAACTATGATTTTAAAACTCATCTGCCTTTGCAGAGAGAAATTTGCCTCACTGCTTGAGAAACGTAGCACTACATTGTTCTTTTTTTTTTTTTTCCCAATTTAGAATATATCTTCACAAAAAGGAGTTTCAAGTGTTGTTTTTGCTAATTTTCACAGTGGATTTCAACTCAGTGAAGAATTTTATGAGATATGAAACTGCCACAGCATCTCTCACCTCAAATATCCTCCTTGAAGGTAACAAGGTGGGCGTAACTGAAATATAAGCAAGGTGATCTTAGTTTCTGAATTCTGACTAGTAAGAGTAGGCATGTTTTAAAACTGATTACTCAGACCTTTGGAAAGGCTTTGGAAAACCAAATTATCCTAGGACAGAAGAATTCAGGGATAGCTGAAAAAATCTGTATAATCCCAGAAATAGCTCATAAGTGAATCTAATTCATGGGCTATAAGAGTTTAATTCGTTTCCTGTCAGTTTTGTTCAGTTCAGAAAAACTTGCTTTTGATAACACGTGATATAAACAGGAACAGAGAAAACTGCTAAGCTGCTATGGCTAGTGACATGTTGTCTAAACCAAGACTAAATTACATGACACCTGTATCCACAGGAATCTTGTTAATATAAAGTCATCAACAGTGGAATTATACCAGTGTTAGCACCAGTGATGCATACCTTCTCAAAACTCCCTTTTATGAACATGGTCATCAGAAGACACCTGATAATTATGTAGGTTTTAGCACGTCTAGGGTCCCTTTCTCTCCAGGATCTCAAACAATTTCTCATACACTTAGCAAACCTAATTTAATCAAGATTTATCACTTCATAAGAGAGAGCTAAAGTACTCAGAGGTAATTTTAGCCATTACCCACACAGAACAGCTGCCAATCAATAAACCATACTAGTATTTCAGCACAACTCTAAATGAGAAAACTGTGAAATGGAAAGGAAAGAAAATAGAGGTGAAGAAGAAGAAGGAAGAGGAAGAAAGGGGAAGAAAAGGGCAGAGGAGGAAAACTTCCTCTCCTTCCACAGGAGACTGTTTTCTGGCTCCAAAAAATGAAAATACTTCTTTGTACTTTGTACTGTGGTTAGAGATGCCATATAGACATTGTCACATTCCAAACATTTGCATTAATGGCTCAATAAAAAGATTTTTCCTGGCTTTTTCAGCACCTTTACTCATATAAATTAGTTGGCAATGTCAGTTGTGACCTTTTAACCTCTCCTTTCCACAAGGGGAATTGTGTGAGAACAGTCTTCCTCCACAGATTTTAATCAAGTTGAAAATTTTAAGAGAAGATCGGTCTTGTGCTAATGTTAAATACAGAAAATTCAGAAAAGTACAGGAAGAACAAATAAGTTCAGTAAAATTAGTATGATATTTTGAACACTTGGGAGAGAAAAGGGTCATAATGGATAGGACTCCATAAATCCCTTGTCTTGTTCTCATTAAAATACCTTTCTCCCACCTAGTTCCTGGATGGGAATGGTGTTCACAGTCTGGGATTTCAAGTCTGTTCTTTTACTACTGTCAGCTTCAATACATTTTATGCCCTTCCATAACTATATTGACTAAAATTATAGGCCTCTGAAACTGATCACTTATAATAGTATTAAAACAGTGACAAAAAAAGTAAAATATTATCTTTGTATCACTTAACTTCTAGGATAAAAGCATGTTCCCTTTTCCCACCACCTTCATCCAGAAAACTGACTTAATGAAAAAGGGCTCTTCGCATGGGAACACAGCATGTTCCCCTGTATGATCTGTTGAGGAGCCCTGAAAGTCCTGAATTTCAGATAATGTATAGCTATAGCAATTCTCCAGGTGATTTTTGCAAGAGAGGGGTAGCTTGCCCATGTAAAGGGATATTTCTATAACAGTACTTTCCCTTTTTCAGAAGTGGATGAAGGAGAGATTTTCTCTTGCAAAAATTTTCTTATTAGGGTTTGTATTATTATTAAACCTCTTTGGAAATCTCATAGACC
>JAOXJM010000019.1:32775701-32787541 GCA_026413425.1 Tringa solitaria
CATTAGTACAACTAATTTTATTGCATGCTTTGAAATACACTCTTTATTCAGTATAACTCTCATTTCACATCACTGTGTTGTTACAAAAAGTTAACTGTAAAATCATTTATCTTCCTTTCCTTAGACCCTGCTCACTCCTATCTGTGCCAAAGAGTCTTAATTTTTTCCTCTATTCAGTTCCTTATACATTCTTTTATACATAAATGTCAGTACATAACTGTATATTTTGTTCATTGATATAATATGTAATTATATATTTCATATATGCTTACATATGAGCACATGTACTTTCCTGTAGATTCTGAAGCACCGACTGATTCAATGATAATGATCTTCTACTTGTTCATCCATTCCATGGTGTGGCTCGCCAAAATGTAAAGGGAAGAACAAGCAGCAAAGGCCTTTCATCAGGGATAAATGTAGCTAGTTGTAAACTAAAACCACAAAACCCCTTTGGGCACCTAGGGCTATTATTAGTAACCAAAGCACATATAGCCACTAATTACAACCATATGGTTCTCTCTGCACTATGGCAGGTAAACTGTGAATTGTAATAGTATATGAAGTCCAAGTAAGTCCAAGGCAGCTATAATCCAGTATTGTGAGTCTGGTTTTAGGTCTCTGTTCTCTCATATGCATCTAATTACTTTAGCTGCCCAGTAAAAAAGGAAAACCAGCACAAATTAGTCCCTTGATTCCTGCTGAGAGAGCGCTATTGCCTCCTTGCTCCAAGTTTATTTGTTCCCTCTGTAACGTTTTTCATTATGTAACTTCAAAATCCCCCAGATAGTCCCATGGGGTTCTAAGAAGAAGTTCTACAGCACTTTCATCAGTTTTATTTTACAGATATGTATAGAAGTATGACCAAGAAAACTAATGATTTTAGCAAGCCAGATCCCAAGACTGTGCTTCTCTCAGAATAGGCCCTGGGCCAGACTCTGACTGGCACTGCTACCGGAAAAAAGAAAAAAATTGTAATGGTATTCTCTTCCTACACAGTTCCTCCCACAAGTATCAGACAAAATTTCAGATCCGGTATTAGGCAAGATCTGAAACATGTGCTCAGTTCTGGATTTTAATTTGATGACACACAGCAACTTACTGGCTTGAACTGGATTCTTTCTTAGCTTCTCCATCAACCCCTAGAGTGGCCTTGGTTAAATAACTCATATCTTGGTATTCTTGATCCCTCCTATCTTCCTTGGGAAGGTATTTTAAGAAGGAAACAAATCCAAGGCATTATCTGTCCACCTTCTACTTTGTTCATTTAGGTTATAAATTCATCTGGAGAACATGTCTTCCTAAGCATGAATCTACAATGCTTCCTCCAATAGGAACTCGGTCCCATTCACAGGCCTTAGAAAACACTATGATGCCATTAGTAGTCATATACTCCCCACCTAACTGGTCCCTTGTATTCCCCTTTACAGTTGTCCAGTCCAGATTCTCATCAGTCTACCCAAGAGGCTTGAGAGTGCAGCAATTTTCACTTCACTGCACGGAGGTATTTAATCCTAAAGTGATTTTGTGAAAAACGATGAATGTGCTGCAAATGTGAAGAAATACTGCATCTTGTAAGTGCAGGTAGAAGTGGAAAATTACCTGTGGGTATAATGAATTCTGCTACTACTTGTGGGGTCAGGCAGAAGCAAGTACTCTGTTACCATACTGGCAGTCATCAGTCCTTTAGGAAAAGAGACAAATGGAAATTGCTGAAAATAAACTAATGCCAACTCTAAAATGCCACATCATTTATTTCTGTCTTTTTTTTCTTTTTTTTTGAGGGGAGTTGGTTTTCTTAAGGTTGGGTGTTTTGTGTTTGGTTGGTTTGTTTGTTTGTTTTAATTATTCTTTATTTAGTGCAGATAACTGAAAGAAATTGATTCAATTGTGTATTCCAGTTTTCTTTTCTGCAATTTAAGGAATTTGTTTACTTCCCTGGGCAAAATGAAAGACAGCATCATGGAACTGTTATTCTGTCTCCATTACAAAAATACCTGGCACAGAAACAGTGATGCAGGATATACAGATGGAAGATATAGTGACTAATTCACCTAGCATCCTCTGTCACTGGAAGATAGAATGCCTGACTGTCACAAATAGCTTATTTAAGGGAAAGAAGGCAGAGAGCAAACTTATGTTCAGCTTGGTGCAGGTCCCAGCAAGACATCCAGGGAAGGGTATGAGTTAATGACAGATAAAGCTGCTCACAGTCCCAGTAAGGCAAGAGAAAAATTCTTTGACTACTGTGAATGCATACCTTCTGGGAGCAGACAGAGTAATAACAAAACCATAAATAAAGTTATTCAGGTGAAGTTTGAAAAGAGTATGCCTGTTCTTTGCATCACAAGCAATAATAAAGGCAACACACAAAAAACCCCCAAAACCCAACAAGGCCAAAAAATATTAAAAAAATATGTCCGATGAATTAACTGGGAAGTTTACAGTATTTCTTTTAAAATTCAGTACCCTCCCTGCCTTCTCTTAATTTTCTGTTTTCCCTTATCTTTTTATTGTTAAAGCTTGAAGCCAGATCCATAACTTTTATCCTCATTTCAGTGCTACCTCCAGAAGAGAGCTGACTTCAGGCTTCTAGGATGTGCTTCTAGGACAATGAAAAGAGACACTGGATGAGGAAGACTCCTGTGACTCTGAGGAAAAATTTTGTCACTTTTAAAAAACAAAACAAAAAACCAAATTGATTTCCAAATATTTTGGTTTTACCCTGCAGGAATTATTACAGAATTTGAAGGAGAAATCAATTTTCTGAAGTAACTGTTCTGAAAAAGAGACTGTGATCAAGACATCCACAGATTTTTTGCTTCTTATAACCTATTGGAAACATATAACTCCTGAAGCAGATACATACCAACACCTATCTCTCTCTTTCTCTCTAACATAAATATGTATTCTCCTGATGTACTTATATCCAACATTTTTAAACTTATGTAGTTTAACTTCTTTTATATACATTTTCTTCCTCCTCAGCCATGTGGGATACAAGCTTTTAACTGCAGTTATTTCGCTCACAGACAGAAAATAGTATATCACTCATTTACAATAACAGTAAAGAAAGTTTTAGAAATCTAAGCTGCCTTGTTAAGTCAGTATTTCTTGAAGATTAGAGTAGGTCTATCCATGCAGATAGATTAACAGTTTTACAAATAGCTATTAAAGCATTGCCCTCTTTTGATATTACCATGAGATAATTGCTGCAACTTTAAGCATCACCATTTGCAATGAAAGGTGGTAAAGGAAGTTGCCTTCATAATATCTTTTAAGTTCTTGATTTGGTTCTGCATAATTTCATTTTTATACACAGTGTGCAAATTTTAAACACTTCATCAATGTCTCATTATTTTTCTTTTAACAGTACACTGGCAGTGATTAATTTCTGAAGACCAGTAAACAAAAACCTAGCCTTGAAAGTGATTAAAGCTTAGCTATAAAATATGTGCATGCACACGTTAACTAAATACTGTTATTATAAAGTCAAACACAGCTTCAGAAAGGAACGTTCAGGTGGAAAGGAGAACACAATAGCAGAAACTGCGCAATACAATAGCATTCCTTAGAGATTTTCATTAACACCAAATATACATGAATTTGATCTGTAGAGAAGAAAAAATCTTTGGAGTGACATTGAGAGGTAATTATAAGAATAAATTAATGCTCAATGAATTTCATGCAACTCTGCAATCATATAGGATGAATTTCACATATGTTTTTGAACCTGTGTTCCACTGAAATAAATACGCTGCTTTAAGTAGCTATAGTGACAGTTGTTCATGTAAAATACAATCCTAAAAAGACAGGACTTGTAATGCTTTGAGAACCTCTTGATTCCCACTTTGAGTTGAAATTTTTGAAATGTGGTATTGTCAATGTCCGTAATAACAGTAGTACTTGATTAAATGTTATGATTACAGTAATAAAGAGATTTGTTTTAAAAATCTATGAAAAGGCTTCTCCACTATTCCACATCTCATAACTCGATATTGAACCAAAACTTTGTAAAATATAATGATTATGAACACAGGATCACATTTCATTTAATACGGTCAGGAGCAAGCTGGAGTTGAAGGACTCGTACTCTGGCAATGCGGCAGGCAATGAAGCATCTAAAAATTAAGACCCCAAAGAGTGTGAAGTTACAAAGAGAAAAGAATACTGAAGACATTTAAGGAGAAGTACTTTTCTAGTCCTAATGGCTGTATTCAGCATAAGCACAAGTTGTGCTGAGAAAGAGAGTGAAGTCGAAAAAACACAGCCTACTTAAAAACATGGAGCTGTAGCAGCTTTTGTTGAAAAGCACCACAGAAAACTTGGTCTTTATAACATATGTTGTACATAGGATTCCTATGTAAAATTAGTAGGTTAGCAAATTACAGATTAAATAATTCTAGCTGAAAGCCAAGCTTCTTTTGATTTATGTTCCCAGTGATGTGTACTGTCATGAAATACAAAAGAAAATTAAGAATAGATAACAAAAGTTTTGCTTAAATAAATGTCAGTGTTCTGGAAGGTAATGAACATATAATATAATAATAATAAAAAAAACAACTACCAAAATAAACAGTCACTTTCAAAATGGACAGGGAGAAAACACCTTAATGAGAAGACTTTGAGGTGTGCTATTAGCTGTTATGTGATAAAATCAGTCAGAAAAATCACTTTTATCAGATATCATCCACCCTCATCCTTCATTTTTTCCACTTTTTTTTTTCATTTTATTTGGAGAGTTTTATTGCACTCCCATAATCAGTTATATAAAGTAGTGATTAAATTAAGTGACTTCATGATGGAACACTACATTGTATATTAATCCTAAAATTTATGCAGAAGAATATGTTTCAAATTACATGTATGGGTATTTTGTTGAGAATTTTTAGGATTGTAAGATCACAGGGAGCATTCAAAGTACTTAGCAACACAGCTGCTCACGCACAATACACCCACTCACATATTCTACAGAAGGGATTTTTTTTTTAACTTCACCCTCCCATATCACCCTCTTTAATTTGTTCTAAGAAGTAATTAGTTCCAATTAGTCATCATGAGACTTGTTACCATAGTTTAAGTGAAAGGCTAAAAAACTCCAAAACCATAAGGATTTTATCGAAATGAATTATTGAATACTTTGTACAAGTTCCATTGTAATAGATTTGAACATTCTAGGCTGAAATACAGCAATCAGGATTCAACTTGCTTGTAGAAATACATCACTTGAACATCAGGCAGACTATTACTTTTTTCCATTGGGAATGAATTGTTTTCTGTAGTCAAAGATTCAATAAGGAGGCCCCTGAGGCCATCTATGGCACATTTACAAGGAGATATAAACTCCATCAGAAAGAAAAAAAAAATAATAATCTGGCAGTGCCAAAAACTCAGGACTATTCTGAATATGGTAATATTTAGATCACTGGTGCAAATGTTGCCTCCTTCATACTTTTCATTCAAATTAGAAATTAAAGGGTAATCTGCTATGTCCCTTGTAAGAGATGTGGGGCTGGCTGCTAGCTAAATCTTGTCTTCACTGAAACTGTTCTATAGGCTCTGCCTTTCAGCTAATCTTCAATTTTTCCACAGTGTAACAGACTGCTTAGACAACTGGTTTGCAATATTTTAAATTGTGCATCCCTGTACTCCTCGAGAGTTCTGTGGGACCATTGTTTTTCTGTCTAATTAATGGGAATAAAGTAATGAGCCTAATTTTCCTCAACAACCTTTGGGCATTCAGGAATTACCTTATACTATGAATTCCTGAAAGTCCTCATGCCAAAGAAACACTATCCTAGCAGTTATTACTGAAAGGAGTGAAGTCTCTTCAAATCCTCCAATGGCTTTGTGCTACAATTTCTAGCTTTTCAGATTGAAATTGCAACCATATTGCCTCAATCTTGCTTCAGGGTTTGTCATCAAAGAGTCTGTAAAAGCAAGTCAGAGCTCCAAGACAAATATCCTTTCCATAATAGACTTGATTTGTGTACCCACAAATCTCCGTATTGTTGGAAAACTGCATACATTTCTCACTAAAAGTAAATTCGCTCTACATGTTCCATCTACAAATGGTGATCCATCTCACTAGCGCAATTGCACAGTTCAGTCTGCACCCTAATGAGTCCCAGATCAATGGCTGTGACATCCCTGTTTCAATAACGGTGAGTCTGGCCCTTGAGCTGCTGCTTATTTACACTGTCTTAAGCGATGCCACTCTCATAGGACTAGCAACAATCAATATTTCATTAGTAAAACCTCCATCTTGTTCTAACTAGTCAGGAAACCAAATGTTTTGTGTATGGAAAATATGTTTTTAAAGTGATATTTATGATTTGGTACCTTGATTTTTGATCTGCTTAGCATAAGGTAAATGTATCTTCAACTTCCCGGGACTAAATGCCTAATCTTTAAGAGTTAAGAACATTGCAAACATTACAAAGAGAGTTATCAAAATTATCTAAGGCTTTTCATGCTGCAAGAATAGAATGAAACAGAAATAAATAAATTAAAAAGCTAAAAAATTTGTGCAGAAAAGGTCAAGTAAATT
Organism: Tringa solitaria; assembly: GCA_026413425.1. Lineage (NCBI taxonomy): Eukaryota > Metazoa > Chordata > Aves > Charadriiformes > Scolopacidae > Tringa > Tringa solitaria. The sequence continues at coordinate 32,782,252 of JAOXJM010000019.1, forward strand.
AGCAAGCATGTAAATGCATATCTGCGCATTTGTTCAGATATCAACACATAAAACTGAAAGGTAAAGATGCACATCTCAGTAAGTTTTCACTCATAACATACTCCTGTTTCACTGCTTGGCTGTTTTTCATTTACTATGAGAATTGTATATTGGTTTTATTCTTGGAATATTAAAGTCAATGAAGCCACAACTACTGCTTGCATTTTGAAAATTCCCTTAAAAAGCTATTATCTAAGTCACTTTCTTTATGAGTTCCACACTGAAAATTACTTATTTCTCAGCAGTAATACCTAAAAACATTTTCAGGTTTAGGATTCCTAAACATCGTAATTTGGAACAAACGTATCAATGTCATAATTACCTGAAAATATAGAAGTTAAATATTCATTACCTATGAGTTATTCAGTGAATTTAACCTTTTGCAGAATAGAGAATAATTCCATTATTGTGGAAAACTCTTGAATTAATTACTACAGAGAACTTAAATTAATACAACATTTTTTCTTGTCTAAGGTGTGACTAGAAATCATTTGTTGCTATTATTCTGTGCATGTGCTTTGAGTTGAGGACTATGTATCTTAATTAGAAATAATCAAACAAGAAGGTGGCAAATCCTTGAAGTACAATAAAGATGCAGAAAATATTGTGCATGTGTCTGTTGGATGAGTTTTAGATATTAAAAATAAATTTTTAGATTTTTTAAGCACCACTAAAATTAATTCATGAATCCAGTAAATAATTTTTAAAAATAAGACAATATTTACAGAATTTTTTCTGTCTGAGTGTTTTTTTTATTTTTTTAGGTCGTTACTGAAAGACAATATTTAGCCATCTTTAGTCCATTTCTGAATATGATAGGTTTGCATTCTTTGTTTAAAATAATAAACCCAATCAGATTTCAAAATGTAGTTGAAAGGCATTTGTATCTGCTGGAATGGAGATTTCAGCCTTTAAAATAATAGTCTAAAAATATATGTTTCCAATTCCTCATTCACCTAAGCTATTAAAATATTTTCTCACAAAAAAAAGAAATAAGAAAAGAAAAAAAAAACCTACCGTTTTTCCCTAATCATCAATTTGAAATCTAAGTAGAAGGTGAGGAGTATTGCATCTTTCTCTAAATTAAAGAAGTGGTTCTACCTTTGTCAACTATTAGTGGATAATCACAAACGTTGATTGGTTAAGCATGGAACAGAAGTGAGAAAAGAGGCTGTAAGGACTGAATACTCCTAAGGGAGCTTTTCTGACAAATATGAGGAATCCAAAACATCAGAAGAGATTGATTTTACACACCAATAATGGTAATATATAGGGTGCAGGAAGGAATGGAAAAGCAAACCTGTAGTAAGAAGTAATATAGCAAATGTTAAACAGAAGAAAAAATCTTATTCTGTGGTGAGACAGAGATACACAATTGCACAAAGAACAGAAGTGTTATGTTGAAGTATGGAAAAACTAATAAGGAAATCACAGAAGCAAAGTTCTAAATCAATTATTCTTAACAGAAAATGTAATAAACTGTTCTCTGGAAAAATTTATTAGAGAAATAGTGATGTTCAACATCTATTAGGTTTAATTGATACTTTACAACAATTGAAAGGATAATCCATGTGAAGGTAATTCATTTGAAACAGCATCAATATATTTCCAACAGTTATGATTGTATCCTGTTGGAGTAGACAAGTTTACACTGAGAAACCTAAATGAAGATACTTTAATAAAGACAGCCTCCCCCTGTGTATGTCTTTTGAGGAAGACAAGTCAGTTAGAATAGATTATGCTCTTTGGAGAGCAAGGAAGCATTCAGCAACATAAGCTTGATGTTTTGTTTTTCTTTTCTTTTTTTCAATAAGGAATAACACCTGAAGGCATGAGGTAGCAAGTCTACCTTCTCTAAATAATCAGAACTGTTTTCTTTACCAACCAATAATTGAATGAGACAATAATTGAAGAGAAATTGATAGCTCTGATTCTTATCTTTAAAGATCAGCTCTGGTAACCAATAGCCAAGACTTTCACATACAGCTTCACTGAAGATAAACAATTAAATTTATAAGCCATTTAAGCAAAGTCATGAAACACGTGTACATATTGTATTAATGTCTAAATTCTAACATTACGAAATCCTGCCTTATGACACCCTGCACTTGGCCAGTATCAGCAGTGTAGACTGACTGCCAACCCTCTTCTTCCTGAGTCCCCTGACTGACATTGTCAGTAGAGGTAAGATGCTGCCCACATTGTTCGTGTAATGTACAAATGACTCTCTCAAATCCCACTGCTGTTGGTCGAGCCAAGAGATGACACAACTCCTACCCACATTCAAAAAAATTTTGGATGATTGACTATTGTTGTGAGATGACCCAGGACACTGTGTCCCTGGCAGTCCACCAGAGAAATGGCATCACTTACAATGCTGTGTTTGCTACCAGTGACCACTGTATGGGCACACTGTTACTTAACTTTCTTCCTGCCTCAATAAAGGTTTCTTTTCTAACATGTTCATACTCAATTACTGTTCAGGCCACATATTAAGTGTTAGATCTTTCTTGACGAATAATCCTTTAAAAGAAAACCTAACTTTAGCAGTCTGGTTGGTGGACTAGGCTAGATTTCACTACAACATTATGTGTAAGACTATTGCATTCGAAATTCCCAGACTGATTTGAAAATAGTTTCCCATGATAATCTGAAGGATACCTTACCAGTAGGATGCAAAATTCTAGTATTCTCCATCTGTATTTTTCTAAAGAGCCTCCCATGTTCCTCTCAACATGAAGATACAATCTGGGATTTCCTTTTACACAAGACATAAGATGAATATCAATTTCTTTTATTTCCTCAGCTCTGAGAATAGGAAACAAAGGACTAACCAACCATAAGCTGATCCTAGATGATCAACCAGATTTATGAGAGCAGTTTGGCTTGATGATGAGCTATGGTTTTGCTACTGCAGTGTTTTGGCTGCACCAAAAAAGGAAATGGATATGATTTGCTGCATCTTAGCTACCGTTTCTCTTTAAAATATAAATGTTAATGCAAAAATTGAAAGGAATAGTTTTAATTTTGGGGGAAAAAATCATACTATTTTCCATTATTCATTATTATTTCCATTATTTATTTCTTACTTACCAGTCAAGTGCTGCAAAGTCATTTTCAAGTTTTTTATATGGAATATAACTATGATTAGAATCAAATAACCATAATATGTTTAGGAATAGAAGATTTATCTCAAACATTGTGGGAAATAACTTCAGTTTTAATATTTAAAAAATAATCCATTTAGGCATTTTTAGTTTTTTTTTTCACTAAAACGAGGTCTGCTTATTTAAAACATGCCTCCTGATGCTTTTATTCCAAAAACGATTTGGTGAATCAAATTCTTGACTGCACAATGGAGTACTGTAATTTGACTTGTGACTGCAGTTATGTGTTTTGTGTACATTGAAAGCGTTCAGATAAATCAAATAAATTCAAAATGGAAATATTAATGAAAAGACATAAATGGCAGGCATCTGGTACACTTGGAACTTCATTTCAGAATTATTTACAGTCATATCAAATCTTTCCTATCACAGATAATGACACAACGCTTAGCCCTGGCAGGAAAAACATGTAAGCATATACTTAACTATTAACATATAATCAAGTCCTCTTGACATCAAAGGTATTTACGTCTGCTCAAAGTGCTTGGCTGAACTAGGGACCAATGAAAAAACATAAAAAGTCTTCTAACTTAGACAATATGTTTGTTACACACATAGTCTCAATATAGAAGCAAGCATCTGGCAACCGAAGATTTGGCCCTTTCGTGTGATTTGTAACCTTATCACTACTCTGTAATGCTTCTCAGAATCAAAAAATGATTCATGGGGCATGGCAGCTCAGTGGAACAGCCCTCTCCCAAGTCAGCCTAACTCGTTTTTCCCTACACATTGCTCTGAAAGGGTTCCTTGTTTCACAGATTGAAATTGAGCTACTAATACTATGATTAGGATTTTTGAATGATCTTGTAACACAGTTTCCAGAGTGCAAGCAGATTGACTCTCCATCCATTTTTGAACAAGTCTATAGTGTCTTGGATGCATGAATGCTCTTGTAAATAAATTATAAACTAAATAAATTATAAGATTGTCTATCACATAAAGCCAGTGTTTATTCTTTCCCTCTCTGTGACCTACTTTTTCCATCTATTTTATAAACATATTCTACCATAATTCCTTTCACATTTCTACTCATTTACATTCTATTTGCTATCTGATTTTGTATGATACCATCAAAGCATATTGAAAAAACATAGCTATATATCTTAAAAACTATAAATATTGGAATTTGAGAATACATGCTGATATATCTTGTAGAAGTGGTGTAAGGCTACCCTATATATTTAATTACTCAGTATTTATTTCTGAAAAAAAAGTTTGCAGTTTTTAATAATGAATTCCAAATGTACCTCAAGTTAGAGTGAAAAAATACAAAGCCACTGAGCAGCATATAGTTAAAAAATAAGGCAAATATAGTAAAGTATAGAAGTAATATAATCAACACCTATATACTGCAGATTTTTCTCCTTTGGCCTTATTTTTTCTTTACATCAAAGTAACAGAAAACTACACCTTTGTGATACAAACTATGGTAGTATAAAAAATCAGTTGTAGCAGGATAATAAATATTCACAAGGCAAGTTACTAGAGTGTAATATAGTGTCTTCAAAACTAAGAAATAATTACATCCCACAGGTTACAAACATACAATGTCTGGAAACTTATCCCTGCCAAATCAGTTTGCACAGTAGAATACAGAAGGAAGACATTACAGTTTTGTAGATGATTTTGAAATAAAAACAATTAGCCAAATGTAACAGAATGGATCAAGAGAATATGGTTTGTGTCTCTTCATTTTTTTGCATTTCAGAGGGAGATTAGATGCCTCTTTTTAATAAACTGTTGCAAATTAAGACAGCTTTACAATAAATGTTTTCCTCAGAACGGAGCATGTGTATCCAGTTGCGTAACCTATGTATCTGATAGCCTGTATCGTCATTTTAAATAATGATTACTCTTCTCATTCACATATATGCAAGTATATTTCAGAGTCCTAACAAAGTTTTATTGTTCCAACAATTAATTACTTATGAACAACAAAATTAATATTTTGGCATAAAGGAGTCATTCATGAGCTAGTTAGATTTGAGTAAAAAATACAAAAATGTTTCCAAAAACTTGAAAGATATAAAGGGAAAAGTCTCTTTCAAGAAAAAAAAAAAAAAGTTAAAATATTTGGAAGTTTT
>JAOXJM010000019.1:32795495-32813019 GCA_026413425.1 Tringa solitaria
GCTAAAAAATTGCATTTACGTGTCACCAGAAACAAACAAACAAAATAATCCCTAGCTTTCATAACAGCATTTGACTCCACTCATTCTGATTTGGAAGTGTTTCAAAGGGGTATTTTTAAATATCAGTGTCTTTAAGACACAGAACCAATTGCTTAACAATTTTCTCAGAAAAAAAAAATAATCCCGGGCTTCATTCAAGAAAATTAAAATTTCTGCCCTGAAAAGAAGCCTTTTGGTAAGAGGTAAAATACTCTGTCTCCAGTCAATGGCCATTGTTCTTACAAGGAGACTAATTTGAAAACAAACTACAATAGAGTTAGGAAAAAAAATAATTGATCCTACATCATGGTGGAGACTGAAAAGAAACAGAAATGCCCATTTGAAGTGATTTTTACCAGAAGTCTACTTTAGCATGTTGTGGTGTTAAATATGAGGCTTACCACCAAAATTAACTGAAACAGTAAGTGCTGAAATTGTAGATTTATTTCTACATACATTCTATTTTTTTCTGCTTGCATGTTTTCATTCACCTTTGAGAAAATAAAAAAATATTATGAAAATACTAAATACAAATAATAAAAGACACAAACCAAAGATTTTTAAAGACAATTGGAGTAGAAGTTCTATGTGAATTCCCATGAGCACGTGTACAGTAGAAAGCAATTAAATGAAGAAATTTTTAAAATAAAAATTATTTTTTAAAATAAAAAAGGAAGAACATTATGAAGTTTCAAAGTTGCTTAAAAACTATTTGAGATTATGCTAATAAAATAGTAGGTCCAATGATGATCTAAATGTGTTATATCTGAATCTACTCACCAGAGCAGATATACAGAAAAGGCTATGCAAGTCAAGAGTGAAACAATGAGAACTAGTATGTTTTTATTTCTATGAAAACTGTAAACTCAAGAATGATCTTATTTATCCAAGGAAATCTAAGGGTTTGTTAGCATTGTTGGTTGAAGACAGAACTATTTCAGAGGAAAAACTTGCTGAAATATGAAATAGTAGTTTTGATATTAACATGGAAAAGGCAGTTTGCAGGAAAACTAATAACGAATGTGCGTGGAACATTGAGGTGTAAATTTCTAAAATAGTCCTCAAAATTGTATGAACAACTATGGAAAAATTAAATGCTTTTATTATGCAGAGAAATGCAGGGTAAAGGAATGTGTCTGCAATTCTAACTCCCTACCAATATTTCTAGGCAAAACTGGTAAGGTCAAAAGACAAAAAATACCAAACCAAAACAAATGAGAAGAACCGAAAATAAAAGTGACTAAAAGGAAAGGAAGAACAATGATTACACATTATATTTTAAAAGTCAAGAGAGCTTAAGTTTTCTTATTTTTAGCTGAAGTCAATAACTAGCAGTCATCTAGTCAGTGGTCAATAAGTAGCAGATAACTGGCTTTCTGAGGCCAGTAACTATCAGTGCACCCCAGGAATCAATAACAGGTCCAGTCCTGTTTAACATCCTTATTAATCAGCTAGGGGCCTCCAGGCTGGAAAGCAGCTTTGCAGAAAAAGACCTTTTGAGCTCAAACTGAGACACGAGACGTTCCCTCTGAACATAAGAAAATATTTTTTCACTGTGAGAGTGGCTGAGCCCTGGCACCGATTTCCCAGTTGTTGACTGTGGAGTCTCCATCCTTGGAGACATTCAAAAGGAGGGCAATTGCCTCTAGGTCATCCTGCTTGAGCTGGGGATTTGGACCAGATGACCTCCAGAGGTCCCTTTCAACCTAAAAATATTCACTTTATATTATTTATAGAAATAAATAAAATATACCATCATAAATACACTTTATAAGATGACTAATTACTTGACATGATTTTTGGAAATTAAGTAGATGCTAAGTTTTAATGGTGTATTTAGATTTACAATATATTTGAAAATTGGCAGCATTTTGAAGGCATGTTCACATTCATACTCTGAAAGTTCCTTCCGAAAAAGGAGTTTGCTTTGAAAAAATTCTTTTTAATTGTCATATTAGAAATGTTATGATACAGGGCAATGTGGAAAGTTTAAACTGCAAAATCACAGGTGATCTGGTGGACTGAGGGATGACAAGCACTGTTCAGTCTTTCCTTTTGTAACAAATCAAAATGCCACTTTCATTATTTGTGGAATTTTATAAATGCACAATAAACACATGGGAGACTGGAAGATTTATAGAAGTCAGCAGTACAGGCATTATCCAAGTAAACAGTCTAACACGTTACATCAGAGAGTGGAGATAACGGAACCTAAGTCTTAAACCCACAAAGATAAATTACAGGATATAGTGTTTGGTCCCATAATAATGTTTTATTTCTTTAAGTTTACTTTCTTGTGTCAGAAGCAGGGATACAAGTCTTTGTAGTGTTTAGACCCCATCTGGCAGGTAAGTCCCCACTCACTCCCCTATAATTGGATGGGAGAAAGAATCAGAAGGCAAAAGGGAGAAGACTAGTGGGTCAAGATAAAGACAATTTAATAAGAGCAGGGAGAAAAAAAAAAAAAAAAAAGGAAAGGGTGGAGGAGAGGAGACATGACTCAAAAGGAATCTCTAATTCCCAACTAGTCCCTGATCAGTTGACTTAGACCCCATTCACCTGCCCCCTGGCACCAGTTTTATCAATTTTATTTCTGAACACAATATCATATGGTACAGAATATCCTTTTAGTGAATGCAGGTTAGTTGAATTAGTTGCAACCTCTCCCAGCCTCCTGCCCACCCCCAGCCTACTTGCTAGTGGAACAGAGTGAGAAGCAGAATGCCATGATGTTGTGCAAGCACTGTTCAGCAGCAGCTGAAAACATGGATGTGTTATCAACACTGTTTTGGTCACAAAATCAAAACACAACACCACATGATCTCCTACGAAGAAAGTTAACACTATCCCAGCCAAACTGGGACTGTTATGCTGTCTGATACACTTCTTGTGGCAATCAGTAAGTAGAGATATCTATCACCTCAAGAGAAGGAAAAGGTGGGGAGAAGAGGGAAAGGGGAAGAAGAAGCTAAAATAAAAATGGAAAGGGGGGAAAAAAGAGGAAGAAAAGAAGAAGGGGGAGAGGGAGAAAAAGGCAAAGGAGAAGGAAAAGAAAAGGAAAGGAAAAGCAAAAAAAAGTAACTTGTTTAGTGTCCCATAATCAGAGATAAAAGAACCAGTGAGAAACTTTAAAATTACTGTAGAAGATGTTTAAATTGCCATGAAATTACACTGACCCATTCCATAAGTTGTTTTACTTTCACATAACTTAAATCAAGAAGTTTCTTTGTGAAAGCATTTAAAGATTTTTATAAAAAAACAGGATAACAAGTTCATTATAGTCATGTAGAAAGATCTGCTGTTAGTGTTCATAACTTGCACTTTTATACTCTGAAACTAATTTCTCTCTTTGGCTTCTCTGCTGAATTCAGGCATATAATTTACTTTTCTTTGCTTCGTTTTACTACATCCAATTTTATTCCTGCTTTATATCTGTCTTGACTACTTAAAACCACAGACCTCTAAACATACCACTTACCTCTATTATCGTGAGCACTCCTGCTGATTTCAAGCCCTTTATTTAGAATAAACCCTTTTGACTGTAGTTGATAATACTGCTGATTTCTTATTCGGAGTATCTTCAATATATTGCATAATGAGACCTTTCCTTTTTCTATTTCTGCCATAGAAATAAAAATGGTGTTTGTTACACTGTAATGGAACGGTGTAGAACTTAGCTATGTTATAATAGCAAGTGGGAATAACAATTAACTGGGAAAAGGCGGGGGGAATTTCTGAAGGAGCATTATAGAGTGGAGGTAGAATTTGGAAATGTGAAGAAGGCCTACACTAAAGCTTAATAGTGATAACTGAAGTATGTGAGCAAAGAAAGAGAAAGGTATGAGACCAATAATGAAAGGGTAAACCATAGACAGGTTATTATCATCATCAAGAATGGTGCTATTTTCATTTCCAGAAAATTTCTGGCTCCATGATGTTGTTTATGGTACCCGAGTTTTGATAGTATCAGTGCTGTTGCAAGCAGCTTAAGTGGTTCATTTGCTAACTGTAGAAGATCAGATACATTGGACCACATCCTTTTTACTAAAACATTACAGGCAAAAAATCTGGTAAAATTAAAGTGTTGAGTATTTTGCTTATTTTTGCACAGATTAAAAGTCATTAATCCTATTAGAAAAGGAGACAAATGTCTCTGAATAGTGCATGGTGTGTCTGATGAGGATTATTATCTACAAAAAAAATGATTCAAGCTCTATTCAGTTCTTCCTGAACAAGGTATAGACTGTCAAGGATCTAGAAGATTAATTTATTGTATATCTTCTTCAAGCCTCTATAAAGAACTTTTAATAGGAACAAGTTAGTGCAGCAGCATCCCCTCTCATGTGTCCCAACTGGATATAAGAGCTTTGGTAATCAGAGACACCTGCTGTCAAAATTTAAATCTTCTGTGGAACAAAAAAGCCAAAATCTACTGAAGAATCTGGGCATAACATTCTTAACTCATAGTGTCAGTATCTGACCACTATATTTATCTGGTCCTATACAGTCTCCATGAAGAAAGAAAATTATTGACCTATTCTGGTCAAAAGTAGTTTCTAACTAAATATTCAAAATAGATATCATTTTAAGTAATCTTACATTCACCAAAGCAGTCATGGGCACATAATAAACCACAGTGTAAGCACACTGGATGAACCCAATGTGCGGTTATATGCATAGGTCTTTATCAAACCTGACATAGCTTCCTCTGTCAGATCCCACCTGACACCATGTTGCTTTAAACATCTGCCTTTTTAAATCTTGAATATTTATCTCTTTACCTGAAAGGGTATCAAAAGCACTATCCTATACTTATCCTGCTTTTCTGCATTTTTTTATTTTATTTTGTCCAAAACCTTGTTCCAAAAAACCCCACGATGTTCCAGATAAAATTTACATCCTTCACAGCTGTTGTTATATAGAAAATGGTCATAAAATTTTTTGCTATTTTTTCTCTCTAACATTCCAGATTAGTGCCCTATCTATCACTAAAAGGTTATTGGTTACTTGTAGTAGCTTTTTGTTGGTGATGAAATTGTCTTTTATGTATTTATTTGTTTATTATTTCTTTAAGAAGAAAGAAATGTCTTCATATCGTCTTATTAAGGGTCCAGCAATTGTCTTGAAAGTTCATGATTCATGTTGCAATGTACCTAGTCTGAGAAACCTTGAAGAATTTTTGCAAATAGGATAGATTAAAGTCATTTAGGTTTCCTGATGCTACAGATTCCAAAAACAAGCTGTGCGCAGGATTTCTATATGTATAAGATTCCCCTCTATGCAGATCTCTTCTATGAAACATTGCTCCTTCTCATCTATATTTGTCAGATACCTATCCTTGGGAGAGGCAAGAAAAACAGGTATTCCCCCAACCCCCTTTGAAGTGAGGAATGCCTTGTAGTTTCATGTTAGTGTCACTTTTCCTGAAGATGCTCTCATCATCTATTGTTATGTAGGATCCTACTCCTGACTGGGGGCATCTGGAATATGATTGCATGGGAACAAATCACAAAGGACAATCTGTGTCCTTACCTCATGTATTTGAGAAGATTTCAAGATTAGAAGAGTTTGTCTGGACAACACAGAGCACAATTAAGTAGAAGTGAATGACCTCTTACCTTTATGCACTGCAGCAGCTAGATGTCTCAAACTCCGAAAAAAGGAAACATATGGTCTCAACATTCCTTTCTGTACAGACACACATATCACATGAATGGTGATATGGCAATTGGTTTTCTGAATATTTTTTTTCTTCTTCTTTTTTCCTAGTTGTTTTCCATAATGTTCTTTTAGGTGTCTGGTTTTACCTTGCTTAGTATAAAGTGTATTCTTTTCCCTTATAATGAAATATAAAAAGCTTATTTCCTCTCCTTACATTTCCAGATCTGTCATATTTTTTCATTATTTATTTTTAATAATGTGTATATTTTTTCATTATTTATTTTTAACAATGTCTAATCCATAATATATATGAAAATAGTATCTATACTATGAAAATATTATCTATGAAAATAGAAAAAATATCTATCTTCAGTGCTGCTGACTGTCATATTTAAAATGACAACCACAGAAGAGGTGCTGTCAGCAATTTCTTCATCTCCAAAGTAGAAAATATCCTCAGATTAAATAAGGGTTAAACAGTAACCAACTGTCAACAAACCTACCCCTGTCATAACCCTTCCAATAATTGTTTGGAAAAAAAAAATACATAATTACATTTTAAAATTGGAACTGGACAGAGGCTGAGAACTGTTTGCCTAAACATCTTAAATTATGTACTACTTAACCTGTGAAAAGACATGATCAGTTTACTGTTGCCCTTTTTTTTTTCTTTACTTATTCTCTTCTTTTTGCTGTTGCTGTTTCTGTAAACACCCTTTTAAGTTTCTGTTTAAGAATGGGCTGTGATGTGCAAAACAATAAAACCAGGTGTGTCCTATTATATACTACGTATTTCGTAGACTAAGAAGGGCCCAAGCATTATAATACAAGTTTATAGCAAGGATAAACTCAATTAAGGAAACATCACAAAAAAACTGTTATAGTTATCTCCATTTTTAAGGGGAACATATTTCAAGATACATCTTCTGTAGCTCAACATTTTTGAGATAAATTGGATTCTCTGTAATTTGCATGTTTTCTTTCACATGTGTTCTATGAGATTTCTAACAACTTTGTTAGTCATTTCTCTGCTGCACATTTTCTCTAGTGTGTTGCCAGTCACTTTGACTCACCAAAGTCCTCATAGTGTTTTATTTTTTCCTTTCTCAGTTTTTGTTTCACATTCAAGAATTTCAAATCCACCATGCCCATTTCTGTTAGAAAGAGATGATGTTATTTACGAAGCTCCTTCTAGGAGTGTTCCTCTGTTGAAATTTGTGAAAGCACTCCAGTGTGCCTTCAACAGCACTGGGAAAAAACAATCAGGACTCTCCTAACTGGAGAAGTCTGACATGAGTATGTTCAAAAAAAGCAAGTTTATAGTCCTGTCCCAAACTGCAGTGATCAAGACTAGGGCTGATTACCTGATCATATGATCTATTATCCCTTATGTAACTTTTTTCACTCTTTTTTTCGTTCCCAAATTCTTCATCTTTACTGACATAATCATTTCCCAAATAAATAATCCATTCTATTTATTCCTATTTTTTTAGCTGGTTTGGTACCCTTTTTGGGAAGGATACAGTTGCCTCACTATTCTCCAGTTAGCTAGTGACCTGCTAAGGTCCTGTCCTGTTTCATGTAAAAGCATAGCATTAGCTTGTTAGTGCAACTAGGAGGCTAAAGTTAGCTGTCTTTTGAGACTTTACCTTTTCCGTGAAATGAGGAGCATCTGGCATCTTCTCCTCATGTTGCTGTCTTGCTAGGATAGGCATATAGTCAGAATACGGATTTTGTTTTGTGGGGTTTTTTTGGGTTTTGGGGTTTTTTTTTACAGCTGTGACAAAATTCTGATACTGTGTTCTGCTGTCTTCCACAGTCTGCAGCAGCTACTGAACAATTTTCCTATAGCTTTGCACACTCATGACACTACTGATCTTTTTTTGTGAGCAGAATGGTCTATATTAATTTCTGTAAAAGACCATGTGAGGTTTAAAATAAAATTTTAGAACTAGGCATAGCAAAAACCAGACAGAAGTCACAGTCAGTTTCTTGCAGGAAGCAAGTGACTTTTAGTGTCATCACATCCCTTTCTCACAGTTCTACTTCACACCAGTATTGCCTGGGATAAAATGTCAGCAATGCTTCAGGCTGTTCAGACATATTCCCTGAGAAAGTCAGTTGCTCTGTGTGTTTAATGATAATTCACATGATTTTTGATTGTAATTTAGTTAGAGCAACATTCTTTTGTCAAAGGGATATTACTGTTCACAGAGGTGGATCACAGCTGTGGCTCTTTTGTCATTTGTTTTTTCAGAAGTAGAGAACAAGTTAGAGAAGAGCACTCAATGGAGAAAATGCAAACAAATAAACCCCAGCACATTTTCTCAGGCTACTGATGTTAAGCTTGATAATGACCTCACATCACTGAAGCAAGTTGTGCAACTGACTTAAATGCTATCAATGATAAGAACACCAGGAAGGTCAGTGAGAAATGATGCCTCTGTAACATCAGTATCTCTCCGTGGGAGAGATAGAAGAGCTCTTGAAGGAAATGGTAACTTGGTACTTCTGCAGTGCAGCTGTACACCTTCCTGAATTGTATTGCTTCAATTGTTGTGGTTTGAAGGAGGGCCAGTTCATATCTGTTTGCAGCTACATGCATAGAAATTATCTTAAAATCTCTTCCAGGAAATAGTCAATTAAGAAATTTTTATGTATCTCACTAAATTTTCTTTGCTGAGCACTAGTCCAGAGTGATTTATTCTCTGGGTGGAAACAATGTGTTAAGAACAGAAGACAAATGAGAAACTGTTTTAAAAATGTATGTAGAGATAATATACATATACACTGTAGTTGTGTTTACAAAAAGTGACAGTAAACATACATGGCAAAGAGAGGAAAGAAATTAGATAGCTGTAGACTTCAGGGAATTTAGTTGAAGATATTTTTATGTATTTTATGCCTTAACTCAAAGCAGAGGAAAGGATTTAGAAATCATAAGAAAAATTATGATCAGTAGTTTCTTGAAAGACAACACAAATAATTTATGAGATACTAGTGAATGTATAAAATTAACTCTATTAGACTGTTCATATGACTGCATGAAAAAACAAAATATGAAAAATCCATGTCCAAACAGTATTTGGGACAGGGATGACCTTTTCTTCTGGGATTTTAGAAGAATACAAGAAAGAACTAATTAATAAGTGAACCACTTGTCTGTTCTTCCAAGAAACAACACATTATTTGGGTTTTTTACCTATAATAATTTTTTGCAATTAGTTTACTGAAGTATTCATTAAAAACCATAAATTTTAACAGATTAACAGTTCATTTACAGTAATGGCATAACAAAATAATAGGCCAGGGAGGTTTAAGATCACATAGAGTTACTCATTAATCTCTTCAGGTAGAATGTGTCAAAGTACTTAAGCATAAGAAGTAATCATTCTGTATCTTCCATAATGCCACGGGCAAGCAGGAGGCCAACTCAAATAGTCTTGACATAATCATTCTTGGATTAGTGTTTCATGCAACACTGAAATCTTTGTCAAAACTGATAGCATGGTATTTATGTGGCAATTTCTGGTAGTGCCACTGTCTCCCATCCTGACTGACAAAATCAGCTGACGGTGTCCCCAGAAGGATGGAAAGCATTGATATTATCCTAATAGGATTTCTAATCTTCTGTCAGTGGCAAGGTGGATTTCCTGTGTCCTTGACCTATGACCAGAATGGCATCTATTATATCTTGGTGATGGTTTGCTGGCAATGTTTGCTGGTGAACATTAGCTCAGACCAATAAGTGCAATTGTTTCTGGATTTGAAGAGGCTGGTATGACTGCTCTTATAGAATTGAGAAATGCCTCTACATCTTCTGGTATAGTCAAGATTTAACTAAATTTGACTTCAATATTTTCCAATTAAATACCAAGAATTAATCCCAAGTTACTCAGTGACCAGCTAATTTGTCGTATGAGCCATCCTTAGAGTTTGCTCAGAAGACAGTTATCTCTTCTGATTTTTCCAGCAATTTTGTGGTATTTTGAGATTCTCCTACTGTGACTTAAGATTATTGTTCCAAGGAAACAAATGCAGCAGTCTTCACACTAAACACATTACATGCCAGCTAAGATGGTGTCATGGTTTCAGCAAGTATGGGGTTGATTTTTTGCTAGCAGCTGTTGTGGTGCTATGTTTTTGACTTGGGATTAAAATAGTGTCGTAAAACACTGGGTTGTTGCTAAGCAGCCAAGGCCTTTTCTGCTCCTCATACTGCCCCACCAGTATGATAGGCCAGGAGTGCACAAAAAGTTGGAGACACAGCCAGGACAGCTGATCCCAGCTGACAAAAGGAATATTCCATGCCATATGGTGTCATACTCAGAGTACAAAGCTGGGGGAAGAAGGTGGAAGGTGGAAACATTTGGAGTTCGGAGTTATGGTGCTTGTCTTCCCAAGTAACCGTTACATATGATAGAGCCCTTCTCTCCTGGAAACGGCTGAACATTTTCCTGCCAATGGGAAGCAGTGAATGAATTCTTTGTTTTGCTTTGCTTGTGAGCACAGCTTTTGCTCTACCTATTAAACTGTCTTTATCTCAACCTCTGAGTTTTTTCTCTTTTCTGATTCTTTTCCCCATCCCAGCTGAGTGAGCACCTGCGTGGTCCTAGTTGCTGACTGGGGTTAAGTCACAACAGATGGGTGAAAGATCAGTAAATTTTTAATCCATCTGAAGTCCTCCTTCCTTCCTCTCCCCAAGAATGCAATGCTATATTGAATACTTACAATAACAATCTGAAGTAACATGCTGGTGTCTTTACCAGGAAGACAATGCCCAGTAAGGAGATGCCCAGGCTAGAGAAGTACAGCCAGACTAGGTTTCTCCAATTAAACTATAATTGTGAATAAAGAACAACATTACTGTTTCCTTATAGTTTATCAGCTGTGTTACCCTTAATTTCTGCTTCCTGTTCTGTAAATGCTGACTTAGGATTACTGTCGTAAACTACAGTACAAATCTGGCTGACATAATATTGCATATATATTTTATGTTTACTAACAGAATACATTATGAATATTTCAGTAGATTTGATTTGTAGCAGAGCTTAATAATTGCTAGGACCTTTGCTCTGCATTCACAGCCATAGAGAAATTGTGTGTACTGGAAGGTAACTGCATATCTTAATAAATAACCTTATAAAAGTCAAAAGTCAGCATTTGCTATAGTAGACAATATAATCTTCCTAGAGTAGTACTGCAGTGTTGTAAGGTTAACTGCATTCTTTCCAATATAGATCTAAAATTAGACTGTTAGCTTTATATTGGCAGAAAAGCTGAGCAATCTATGGATAACTTTAAGGCATTATACACAGTCTACTGGCTACAGTACATACTGGAGTCAGAGTTTATTTGAGAACTGGCATGTTGTTTTTCTGAAGCATTTCATTTCATGGGTGGCAGATCACATTGCAAAGCGTCGGTTATGACACTTCACCATCTTGCATTGTGATATGTCAGCATATGGTAGAAAGCTGCATTTCATTACATGAATTGTTAAAATACATTCTGAAACATAGCATGAAGGAAAGCTTATTGGCAGATCACTTACCCATTAAGTCTCAGTATCTGATCTGTAATCAAACAGGAAGACAAGAGCAGACAGTATCGTGGTTCATCAAGTAGTATAATTATTTCTGAATACCCAGGAACACCTCTGGAATCAATAAAGTATGTCTCTTTTCTTTTCTTGACTTTCATTTATGAGTATGAGTACCAAAAATAACAGCTGATGGCATAAATATTTCTGTTTATATTGTTTATACTATTAATATAATTAGTAGTATCATTCGTAATAACCAGGTACAACATGAAGCAGTGACACTCCTGCCATTAAGCAACACTAATGTAGAAGCAAAAAACCCCATGAAGAACACTCTTTTCAAAGGTGACTGAAAGCAGTAGCTTAAATCTATGTGTATGCAATTTTCTGTAACAGAATCCTTTACAATATGTTAGTGTCAAATATTGTAAACAACTCCACTACGATTCAAATATATTTCATGACTATCGTGTTTCCTGACATCAATGCCATTTATATTTATTTATATAGAGGTACATAGACACATATGCATATGTATATGATATATGTATGTATATAGTATCATATGCTATAATATAAATAACATCTATAACATACATGTGCCTTTTTGGGTTAGTTTGGTAATGACCTATAACTGTAGCTGAAGACCAGATTTTTTTATTTTTCATCAGGTAATTGAGTATTCCACAGGTGGCCCAGTTTAAGTCAATCCAATTACTTCAAAGAGAAGGTAGCCACAAAACCCTGGTAAGCATAAGGGTAGCAACTCAATGTAGTTACACATAAGTATCAGATTAATACTATTTTTAGAATCCCTACTAATTCCTTATACTATTAGAGCACACAGGTTATGTTAGAACTCCTTAGTAATCGTGAGCACCTCTAGTTAGTTCAGGAACTGAGCAGACACAAAATACAAAGGATGAAAGAAAATTTATATATGTGGCAAAGAAAGGGGTTTATTTTAGGTCTTCTGAACCTTGTGCACAAAAATACTCTTTATTGTACTGGGAGAGAAGATTGAATGTCTTCTTGCAACAGTTTAAATCCAGTGTAAACTGACAGCAACAGAACGTCACCAAGATTTGATAATTGCTTAGTGGACAATGTTAAATGATTTGAAGGAGAATTTTTTTTAGGCACTTGTCCACAAAACAAAATCATCCTTAGTAACCCCATTTGGATCCTTTTTTTTTTTTTTTTTTTTTTTTGGTCAGGCTTAGGCCAGGATTTGGTGCATTTCAGAATTCTTGTCTGAAAAGAAATTACTGATACTAAGTTATCCTGAATGGGAGATGATGATGGGGTGGTGATTCTCATTGCTGCTGCATGAGTTGTACCTGTTCTGCTGCAGCCCACTGGAGTGTTAAGCTAGTGCTTTCCAATAGCTCTCAAACCACGAGGAAGAAACCGTTTTATAAGTAATGACGTGCTGCCTAATGGCGTTTAAAATGATGCTAAGTTCTGCCACCTTTTGACATGAAGTGTGAAAATAGGAGGTATGAAACATTTAGTTAAAAATGGATATGTATAAATAATGAACAACATTCTGCAGATTAATGGCGGCTCAAGTACCTGTTGCTTTTTGGCAGTTATCAGTAGAACATTGCTAACAGTTTTGAAAGAAAGTATGCATTGTGTATTCTTTGACAAAATGTCACAAGTCATAAAATATAAAGCAAGACAATAAATCTAATCTGCAAGGGTCATTTAGATTTTGATTAGATTGCAGACTGAGAGGTTTGCATTTTTAAAGCTTTAGGAAAAAATAGCAGTTGATTTCCCCTTTGTCAAAGAATTATACTCTCTGGAGTCCTAGAAAAGCCAGCTGCCTGATACCAATTTACACATGAGGAGCCAGAAAAAAAACCCAAAACTCACCAAACCCCCATGCTACATCTCAAAGCTTCTCCCACTGGGATCCTAAAAGCTGGTCAGCTGCAGATGACAGTATAATAGGCAGGAAAAGAGTTAATAACTCTGTCAAGTCTCTTGAGAGGCAGAGGTCACCTTACCTTTGCAGCCAGGGCAAGAGACAATTAAACATGCCAGTAAAGACTTATCGGTTCATCTATGCCAATTTTATTTGTTCCCCAGGTTTATTTGCTTCTTACTCCGTGTCTACAAATGGAGAACAATGAAGCAGACAAATTACAGGTATGGCATACTACTGCATTGTCCCTATATTGTTGCAAGTTTATGGCTTTTCTCAGTGGTCTGTCACATGTTTCCTAAAGCAAAGGTTATCCTAGAAAAGATACTACAAGAAAAATTCATGTGTTTGTATAAATATGTGAAAACACTGTTATGCTGGTTGGCTTCAGGCTGAGGTCCTGTCTACCTCACAAAGTAATCAACATGAAGTAAAAGAAACATCAAATGTGAATGGTAGATTTCCAAAGAGCCATGGTCTTATTACTACAGCAATTTCAATAAAAGAGAAGGAACCGGGAAGGGGAAATGGTAAATGAGTGAGAACTGTCTAAGAAGGACACCCCTTGAACCAAGTTATTATTATTTGGGATCTCAGATTGCAGTATCAGCATCCATTACAGGCTTTTTTTTTTAACATTTGAGCCGTGCCCATGGAGATGCTTAAGGCTGTAGTCATCCCTGTTTTGATACAGAATGCACTTCTGGGAAAGGAATAAAATGACTGCATCTGGGATCCTAGACATTTTAGGGAAGATGAATGTCACTGAGTTATTGCAGTCATTGGATTACAACATTGGAGTGGAAAGCAGCTTTCAGTCATTTTACTGCTATTGATGTAAAGAGATCTGACATATTTAATCATTGTACATTAAGACATGAAATCCTAGGTGTTCCTAAAACTTCGATGGGGAAAACAAAAAAAAAACCAACTCTTGTCATATTTATAAAATTTGACCTTACTCCTGAAGAAAAGTTTCTTATTTTTCCTAACACATATATCCACAGAGCTAAAAGTACCAATCGTGGTAACCATAGCTGTATATTGGTTTTTATTCAAAAACAAAAAAGAAAATACTTCTGTTTTCCTTAAGTCCTCACACAATTCACATTGACTGTTTCCTTCTTCATTTCATATTCTCAACTGCTGTGGTAAATACCTGCAGCATTCTTCCCTTAATCTTAGCTGTGAATAAGACAGAGAATCAGACCTAGTGCTCCTAAAAACCATCTGTATAATAAAGGACCTCCTTCTTTTGCCATTAACTCAATCAGAACACTTCCTCTCATTTGCATGGAAGGAAATTTGTATTTATGATTAGGAAATGCAGTTACTGTACCAAAGAAATTACTTAAAAACTTCAGAATAAAATGAACGCAGGGGTTTGTTTCATATTCCGTTAGCTTGGGTAAAATGTTTATAGGAAAATAAATTTAAAAAAAAAAAAAAACAACCCCAGAATAAAACATATTAAAAACAAAACCCAGAATGTTTGGCCATTTGTTCTGGGGCAAAATGATTTTGTCTAAGTAACATTTAATCCGTCAGAGTATGGCATGAAGGCATTTCAAAACGTATGTCCTCCAGCATACTGTGTTGCTGTATAAGGACATCTGAAATGTCTCTGAATAAGTTAGCCCAGACACTGAAAACAGATTATCTATGTTAGAACAGCACTCTCCTTTGACTACCAAAGACACGTGAAGCACTTTTTGCAGTGCTTTATTTTGGCCTGTATGGATAGGGCTAAGTCGCATTTTCAAAGAGGTCCTAAGTCCTTCATAGTCCAAGTCCTCTTGAAGTTTCTAACAGGACCTGTTTTTGAAAATTGGATGTAGTGTCTAAACAATTTGCACATTTTTTCATTTTGTTCCTCTTTTTCCTCAGGTATGTTAAATGTATGTAATCATTAAAGACATTTTAGTGCAAAAAAAATTATGTAAAATTATTCTGGCACATAATATACAACTATCTAACTTATTGTGAAGAAAACATAACTTAAGAAAGAACAATTAATATACAGTGTTTCCATATTGCCATTTCCAACAGATCAGTAATGCTTCCCTTTTGAAAAGCCATATGGATCTAAAACATAACTAAAGCACCTTAAGTCAACTAAAGCAACAGCTTGGGCAAGTAGGAGAGAGCAAGACACAGATATTTGGCTTGATGTAACCACAGTTACTAATGCTAAACTGAGCAAGGGGTTGACTCACAATAACCCATCTTGGGGGAATGGTGTCATATGTACAAGCAACATCTTGGAAGTATTGGAAGTCTGAGTATCTAGAAATTATGACTGTGTTTTCTTAACTGCCCTTGAAATTAAGCAGTCTCTGGGTACAGAGTAGAATAGTGGCATAATGGCTTTATCAACTGTATCTATATGGATGGGGCTGCACTAGAAAATGACAGGCAATTTTCTTCCTTTTCCCACCCTGGTTTGCACAGAAAGGTAACCATGCTTGCTTAAACTTCACAGGCAGGACAGTACAGGTCATCAAGAGAATCTGTGAGTGGGCTGAACCAAATCTTGGCTTGGTTTACATTTCCCTAGGGAGGAGCAAAACTCTATTGAGCAGCAGTTATAAACTTCCTTTGAGCAATAAGCATAGTGAGTGGAAACCGCACTACTTTGGGATTGACATTTTCTGACAGAAAGAGGGGAATGTAGAATAACGGAGGCAAGTGAGCAACTGAAACTCAGATACCATTGAATTTAACTCAGATATCAAGTAACTCAAATTTAGTTAATTTATTTTCAGAACGGTAATATAAGAGTCTACAACAACATTACTTCTGAAGCAGCCTTTTTTCCTTGTTAAAATTAAGCTGAAGTTCAACTAGTGTTAGTTCTCCCGGTGTAGTCAAAAGACTTATCCTGATATTTATTGCTTGTCTCATGACTCACTGGTGTAAGTTTAACTGAACAACAGTTCCATAATCTCATAGTTGTGAGTGAAGATTAGTTCTATGAAAGCATAGAAAATGAAAAAAATTGCAAACCGGATTTTAAAATTTTATTTGAAAGTGTTGATTGCAAAGACCCCATTGATATGCTCTCACAGCAAACATGTAGTTACCCTACTAAATACCACAGAAACACATAGAACATAATTTTAAAATTTAATAACATCAACTTTGTAGAAAATAAAATCTATGTAATAATAACACTTGTTGTATGATTTTTGCAATTTATCAGTTGTGTATTTCTGATGCTTTATTAAGCATCAGCTTATTCTTTATACATATTTTAACTGACACACCTGGGTCTGTACAGAGTGGCAAAAAAAGAAATATGTTTAAACATACTTCCAAATACCCAAAGATGTCACATCTGTGCAACAAGTACTCCCACAGGAAATCTTTGATGAAATGTAAGCAAAGTTTAATGGGAATAGAAATCTATGAAATTCAAACAAGGTTCAAAGTTTTGGAAATCATTAAATGGCTGCAGTTAGATTTCTTGAGGAAAAAAGACAGTAGCAATTCAAACACACTGATGGCAATATGCTAGTCCACTTCTTTATGTGTAATGGTTATCTTATTCCATCAATAATTGCAGTGACCTCAATAGAGATGATGAACAACAAGATAGAGTCAGCTAAGCAGACAGTGATCTACACTTTAGAACTATATAGCTTGCAATTTCAGCGGTATTTCTGTGGCACAGTGACCAAGATCTTGTGAGTTGAACTGTGTGCTCATTTTTTATACCTAAGATGTCTGGTTCATTTAAAAGTTATTGAACAGTGAACACTTTTCTTAACAATGAAGGCAGCATGGTTTCTGAGTTGGAGACTTCAAGCCACTGTCTACTTTCAGGTGATTGTTTCTCTGCAGATCCGTAGGACTTCCAAAAATTGCCCTGGAGAAAGAACAGGGCTCTTTATGTAACTGAGTCTTTGTCCTAGTTTATGTACATTAGAGACCCATGGCTGTATAGGTGAAAACTCAAAGTCAACAGCTAATCTCCTTACTGTATAGATATTTTCTTGGTTTTTTTTTTTTTTTTTTGTTGGTTGGTTTTTTTTTTTTTTTTTTTTTAAGCCACCCTCCAAACTTGCCGGAGAGAGAGAGAGAGAGAGAGAGGAGCTGGGGCGGGAGGGGCGCGGAGGAGAAGGGAAGAAGAGGGGAAGGGGCGCCGCCGCTCCTCCGGTTCCCCCCCCCCCGACACACACACACACACACACACACCCCGGTGCCCTCCCCTCCCCCGAGGCGAGGCAGGCGGCCGGCCGGCCGCAGCACAACAAAAAGCCATTTACACCCGGGGAAGTGCCCCGCTGAGACACCCCCCCACCCCCCCCGCACACACCGCCTCGCCCGGAGCCGCGGCGGGGAGC